>LR737386.1:357954-387212 GCA_902655005.2 Marronus borbonicus
TATTAATAATTGTATACAGTGTGATATAATAGATTTTTATTGTATGATCGAACTTCACTGAACGGCAGTTTACATCTTTTTAGTCATAGGCAAGTAGTTATATTTTAATTTTTCATTTCTCTCTAACGAGGGTTCAGGTTTTAAAGCAGACTTTGTCTTAACTTCGCCCTGTGGCTCACCAAACTTGTTATTTATCTTGTTCTAGTTTTTGTTTATTTTTATCGCTTGTGCAGGTTTGTGTGTATTATTATTGATAAGAAAAGTATTTTATTTTAAGCACATTTCTACCAAGTCAACTTGACTAATTAAAAATAAGCATTTAATAAATCGATGTTAAATTAAATTTAGCCCATAGACCTTTCGAAATATTTCGAAAATTATGTTCCAAAGTTTGTTACTATTACATAAATAACATCTAAATAAGTACCTAGCCTACATTTTAATGGTAGTCGGTTCGTGTAAATGGCGCACATGTTGCATACAAATGAAGAGTATCGGCTTCATATACAGCTTAACATACCTATTTGTTGTTGCCAAATTGTTTTTGTCGCAACATCCAAGAGAAATCAAGCGTTTGGTATAAATAGTCGGTAAGGGATCGAAAAAATCATACTACTACCAACAATCTACTCAAGTCAACATGTACAAGCTTGTAAGTATTATTTGAGAATTACTAAATTTTTCCATAATATCTACATTATTTCAATCTATAGATCGTCCTCTCCTTCATCATCGCTATCGTCAGCGTTAATGGCGAAGCAAAACCGGAAGCTAAGCCAAGCATCGCAGCCGCGTACGTTGCGGCTCCAGCCGTGGTTCCAGGAGTCGTTGCGGCTACTAGTTCGCAAGTTATTGCCAGGAATTACAACACCTTAGCCGCTCCTTTTGTTGCTGCAGCTCCGGTAGTTAGAGCTGCGCCTTATGTAGCTGCACCAGCCGTAGCTTCCTACGTTGCCTCCCCCTACGTAGCAGCTCCATACGTGGCAGCCGCTTGGTAAGGAAGAGCTTAAGTAACTGACGACGAAGTACAAGGGTTTGTGGAGTTTTGCCGAATTTTCGCTCGATTTTGGAAGCGGTAGTCGGCAATAGCCGCGTCAACATTTTTTACTTACTTCAGCTTTGTATGTGTTTGTGTACATATATTTATTGTGTATAATAAGGTGTAACTGTATTTATATGTAACAATAAAGTGTACAGCATAATTAAACAATTGTTTCAAAAATTGAATAAGTAAAAAAATAATTAAGACTATCTCTAAGAGAATTGTTGGGAAAGTTAGGTAATTAAGTAGATCTGTTTGAACTGGGCAATATTGAGGCAAGTAAAGATATAACTCTGGCGCGGAGAGTTGCTCCGAGTGCAATTCTGACTGCTCTGACATTACAAATTATTGCTTCACGTTTCCCAGTGGAACATGCAACTCTAGCTTCGAGCATGCTCGGAGTGCTCTAGGATTACTAATAGAAAACGCTATAAAAAACCAAGTTCACAGTAAAAGACACTGGAAAGTCGACATTTCCTCTTTATACCTTTTATAAAATTGAAAGTTAATAATGCAAACAAAATGTAACAACTAATTATTTCGCATATGCATTTGCCGATTAAATTAAAAATATAAATTTAGAAATACTTTATTAAACAACATTCAAGTAATCTAGATTAAAATGAAGGCTCTTAGATACGGAAGTATTCAAACGCATATTCCACCACCGGTGAAAAATCACTCATAGCTTATTGCGTATTCCAGTTCGAAGATTCTGGATCGAGCAGCGCCAATAGAACTAAGCGGAACCTCCAACTCTTCTTCAGAGCTCCATTACCAACGGAATACGCTAGTATATTATATTAAATTATCTCATAAAGTTTTTTTTTTATTGAGGAACTGAGTACTTTTTATTTGCTCGAAGCTTCGATGGAACAGTTCGAGCAATTAAAAAAACATCCACTCCGTATTACGATGCTCTCGACAATGCTGGGATTAAGGAAAATTAAATAAAAACATTCAATAATTAAAAATTAGTTTATTAGAGATATTGATAATCCCCAAACCCTTAAATAAAATATACATATTTATCACAAAATATTTCAGTACATTAAAAAATAACATATCCGTTAGAAGGGCTTGTTTATGTATGTTCCATAAAACACCTGCATTTTATTATATTTACAACCATTTTGTACTTTGAGAACTAAAAGTGAAAACGAAAACATCTAATTTTTTTTTACATAATTGTATGAATATTTGACACAGATGTTAAAAGAGGAACTAACCGATAATTACTCTTGTAATAAAAACAATTACGCCCTTCTAACCCTTATTTTATCTCTGCTAAGACTAAACAATCCAAAATAGTGTTGTGTAGGTAGTTCATTCTGCAAAAGGCTATATTACGTTTGTTTTTAACAAAGGAGATTATTTAATTATAAAATTTTATAAAAAAAACAATAAATGCCGTCTTGAACATCGTAATTATAGAATTATATTTGTCCAACTAATTTTTTTACCTCGAAATAGGGTGTTGAAAAATAGCCCATCCTGCGTACTGCGAAAATAATTTAATAAAGTAAAGATATTTTGCGAAATATGCCAATTACAATAAAAAGAAATTCTTCCCTGTATACATTCCAAAGTACCAAATAAAACGAAAAAAAAAAAAAAGCAATTAACAAGGACTATTTATCTTTATTTCTAGAATTTTTAAAAATATTTTTTTCTCTAATTTTCCTAATACACCAAATCTTATACTTCATTGAAAGTATTTTTAATATTTTTTTTTTTCTTGAAAATCGTAAGATTGTGAATGTTTGTTCCATTATTGTTTACTATTAATCTCGATAATATGAGAAACGCTAATTTTAAATTTATGAACGAATCGATAAGTATATAAGCTCTGAGCGTTTCGAAATATATATATTTTTTCAAAATTTATGTATATCGTAGTAATATTTAATTTAACTTTATTTATATTTATTTAGGCATATCCCCTACATATTTTTTTTACTATTAATATAATTATATAATACACATTATCGTTTCTTTGCAATATATATGTACCTAAATGAACACGGATGACAGAGCATAAGGTTTCGTCTCAAGTATTTCGAAGAAAACTCTACCGTCGAATATTTTCTTCTGTTCTATGATTTGGTGTTATATCCTTTTTTGAGATTGGTGTCTGTCGAACTATTTTCTGCGACCTGTCATCCTTACTTTTTGGCATAACAACTAGTTACGAGGGACGTCGAATAATTATGATGGGTAATCGTGAGCTCAAATAAAGAAAATAAATCTATACAACGTAAAGTCACAACCAGCGTTAACAATGCGATGCTATCATAGGAAAGTTTGTTTTGAGAAAATTTTCTACTTTTGATTTAAAATTTAATCCACGCAACGATCTAATTCTACGAAATACTACTATACAAGGATAAATAAATTTAATTTCTAATACATATTTTATAATTCCAAGGCATCAATTACGTATCATATTAAACATTCAAAGGATTGAAATGGAAATTATTTGCTATTAAGAAAAATTTTGGTCCGAAGTACGTTACACAGAAAGACGCAAGATTAGTCAAAAATAGAAAATTTGCAAGCTCGTAACTTACATGGATATTCTACCACATTGTTTTTGATTTTGGTGGTGGTAAAGCAAAAACGTTCTTTATGAACCCTAGATTAATCACGTTTATATTTTAAATTATTTTTCTGATTATTTTTTCTGTCGTCTTGCATATGAAACACTTACGGCTTATTACAAACGAATATCACAGATCAATCAGTTTTTTTCTTTTGGAACATTTCATTTCCATAATTTACATCTTGGAATTAACAGTTGTGGTGGATAACAATATGATTTTGGCAAATTTTGTTACTAGATCAATCGAATTCCTTAATTTTAGAAGTCGTTTCTTGAAGTTAAAAGCCGAGAAACAAAAAATCAAGTAAGAACAGACATCAGACCGTCGGAAAATTTTAACGCATCAGAAGGAGTAAGATAAGGAAGTATTTTAAGGTCGTTAGTATTCATTACTCATCTGTTGTCCAATCGACGAAGGAATGTCAAGAAAAAGAATGGAAATGGTTTTAATTAGCTACAACAACCTGCAACTGATAAATGCGCATGAACTCCTGTCTCCTTGCTGATGATACAGCGATCTTTGCAAAGTCAGGATGAATACCCGACACTGCATCGATCGATATATGACAGAATACATTGAAAAATTTTTACTCTTTCCGATTGATATCTCCATGAATTCTGGAATAGCGTGATTTATGACACCTTACTGTTAATCCATTTAATAAGCTGTTCTATTGTTTTTGGCCATTGTGTAGATTTTAGACTGATAAATATTAAAGTAGACGCAAAACAATGTGATAGAATTTCCAAGTCCATTACCGCATAAATATAATAATATGAATTCTAATGTATAAATTACTATGTAAAAAATGGACGATCATTTAGAAGAAGATATAGATAAAGAGATATTCCACACGTAGACATAGATAATCGTAAAATGTATCAAGAGTCATAAAGAGAAAAATGTTAGTGAAAATCGTAGCGTTTATTATCAAGTACATCGTTTTTTTTTTTTTACTTTAATTATTATTAAGTGAAAGAAAACAAAGAATTTTCTAATCCGTTCACTTCTCAATCATTTTTTCTTACTTTATCTCCTATGCTTCTCTTATTAAGTATCGTGATTATGATTGGTAGTCGTCGATTTTAAAAAGAAACCGGGGTCAAGTGGAAAAATCCAAAATAAGAATCGATGTTTCGAGAATCTCTTTTAAAAAAGGTGATAACGTAATCTCACATCGTGAAAGGCGTCAAATGGTACAGAAAGCATTTGTTACAGACCCGTACTGGTTTCGTATGTCCGAATTTCGGTAAAGGAACGTTATTCGACGAACACCTCGAACAGAATACTTTCCCGCAGTTTCTGCAGTGATGTCTCCTCTTCACGACGGTGAAATTCGAACCGCAGCTCATGCATTTCGGCGCCTCAACGTCCGGTATCCAGATCGGCGGCCGTTCGATTTCCTGCGGGGAATCTCGCCTCTGACCGGTGGTCGTTCCGTTACTTGATCTGTTTCGCGTCTGTTCGCGCGGGTAGTTCGTGTATTCGCTGTCGCTGTTGTGATTATCGTATTGATCGCCGTTTATGTGGAAATACACGTTGGAATCGAAGAGCGCTTCTTGGGCTAGGATGTTCGGGTCGACGGAGAACTCTTCGTTTTCGATGACTTCGGTCTCGGTGGGGTGATATTCGATAGACGCTTCGGTTTCGACCGGTTTCTCGGGTTCGTTCGAGACGTTCATGAGGAATACGTACTTGAGGATGTTCCTGAGATCGCTTGCGAAGTTCGTTTGGAGTTGATCTGCAACCCCAGCTATGCAGACGTATAGCCGATGGATTAAGTCTTCGCTAGACCTAAAACAGCAAGAACATGATTAGATAAATTCAGATAAAAAAGAAAACAGTAGCAAGACTGTTGATTAAGGTTGGAAAAATTTTCCGCCAATGCTTTTAGAAAGTACATATATACATTTGTGGAAACGTACTTCCAGATGCTTAAATGACAGCATTTAACGCTACTTAAGCCAAAAATTGTAGCAATGTACAAAATCACAAATTAACAGATTTAACTCTAATCCATGCGTATTAATGATTGTAATACATCTTTGTACGTATGTCCAAGAAGTTCAAAGTTGAAAGATAATCGTAATATAGAAAAATAAGAACACAATAAGTAGAAAATCGAAGTTTTGACAGTTGGGCATAATCCAACATTATTCAAAGGAGATTGAGGCGAAAAAGTATTCTTTAATGAGATATTCCACTGTATCAGAATTCATCATGTATAAGTAATAAACTTAACATAATCTCCTCTTCATGACCTTTTATAAAAGTATTCTTTCTGATAAGAAACACATTACTCAAGAACCAACATTGAAAAGATACATTAAACCAAATTAATTTTATAACGAAAAATACGTTTTATTTAAACCTGCAAATCTATTTATTATTGCTGTGGAGTAGAGTTGTTTTGAAAAATTGTGTTTGAACGACTTGAGAAACATTTTTTTCATCTCAACATCAACACAATTAGACGAGGGAGAAATGTCAGGCTCGATTCCTCATCGGGACGAGACCTTTCCAAATATTTAATTATATTGCAAGTACCAAGGAAAACGAGGATTTTCATAGTTCACCAACGGAAGCCAAAATATATTAGCTTTTACAATTATTTTTGTTTAAAGTATTTGTTTTATCCGCAATTGTTTTCCGAGAGATAATACAAAATATGTATTATTCATTAAACAATATTTAGTCCAGTTCGTATTTAAATGTTGCGACAAACTCGGCGAACTTACTTGAATTGGGATCTAATTTCATTCCTATTAGTGATTTCAGCAGCTTGCATCGCCATAGCAATCTCCTCATCATCAGCAGAGTTGCTATTAAACGAGGACGTCGTATCAGAACTCCCGACACTTGAGGAATCATCCTCCGACAACCTACTGGTGTCTAAAGTTCCACTGTTCCCGTTTTTATGACCATCTTCCTTTTTATTCCTGCTTGTACCAGGCGAAACTTGTCCTGTGTACGTTTTCACGACCTTATCGCTGGTACTGTTGGTGTTTTCCGAATCTGAATATCCGCATAAGTATATCTTAGATGTATCCGAAACGCAAACACAGCATTTGGCTTCGTTGGATTCTAGAGTTGGCGAGCGATCTAAGCTAGTGTTTTCGGTGCAAATTCCGGAATCGTCCGGTGATTCCGGTTGGAGTTTCTCCCGTTTTTTGCTTTTCGCCTGCTTCTTCTTTTTGGAATCTTTGATTTCCGTCGTTAAAATCGAATTTAAAGTAGCTGCCGCTTCGGTAATTACTTCTAAGGAATCGTTATCCGGAAGGGACTCTTTAAGAGGCTCCTGATTATGTGATGAAATCGACGCGACGATGCTATCATGATCGACCGTGTTGGATATTAGATAACCGGAAGTCGAAGGTCTATCTTCCGTCTCCTTGTCGTTCAAATCGTAGGCGTATATGGAATTTTTTTCCGGTTCCTTCTTAACCACCTTCTTCCGCAAACTCAAATTATTGCTAGAGTAATCTTTACAGAGCGGGTTGTAGAAGCCCTTAAGGAATTCTTCGCTGACGTTACACTCACTAACCTCGAAACTACCCGGCTGCTCGTTGTTATCGCACAACACTTTCTCTAACGTGTACAGTTCCTTCTTGTCCAAAGTCCAGAGTAACTCGCGTATCTTGCGCAACAACGTCCTAAACGGTTTGAACATTTCACTCATGTCCTTCGCGGGTTTATCTATCGATAGAGGTCCATTGGGAAAGACGAGAAGGCCGCTAACTATCGCCAATCGCGGAATGGTGAACATCAACGCCGGATCGCACGAGTCCACCATATCTTGCGTGAGCAGCAACATTTTGAGCGCTCGCTGGAGGGTCTCCGAGAAGAGAACGCCGATCATCTCCTGCAGCTCGTACTCTTGCGTGGTTTTGACCGGTACCATGGCGCTGACGTAGCGGAGTTCGAAATCGGAGAAGAGGCTGTCGAAGATCTTCAGACTCTCGAGCAGGGTGTCGGTTACCAGTTCGTTGCCGTTGAGTTTTAGAGGTCCGTTTGGTTGGTTGCTCCGAAGACAGGTGTCGCGCAGTAAGTTCCGAACGTGTTCTAGGCTCTTGGTCAAGGCTTTCGCTAAAGGCCGCATTTCTGCACTTTCAACTTCCCTGTTCATTATCGACGAACCAGCTGCCAAGCACTGGAATCGAAATGACATGTTAAGAATTGCATAACCACTTTTAATTTAACAAGAAGTTTTAAGCTGTACGAAAATTATATTTTTTTTTTATATTTTTAAAAGTAACCCAATTTTTCAACATGTTTTTGGTAGGAAATTTCCTTGATACATGAAATCATGTATCAAGGAAATCAAATCATAATCACTAACTGAGATTAAAAATCACACTGCTTATGTAACAGTTCGGGTGTCATTTATTTTAAAAACATTTAAACACGAAATCCGAAGATTATTTTTAATTACTTACTTCGCTTTAGAATGATAAAAAATGTTTGATGATAAAAATGAATTATTATTCATTACCGATGTTGATATTATTTACACAGATAAGACTAATAAGATTCGGAAAATGATAAAAGTTACTAAGTTTAATTAACCCTATTAAATGTTTATTACTAAATTCCAACATAAAAACATACACCACTTTGCTACGTATTGAATTTCTCAAAAAGACGTCTGCGTAGTTTTACTGAGTTGAATAATTCGAATATAAGGATTATTTGCTTCCTTAGAACTAGATAACCTTGTCAAGCAATTCACAATTTGCGTATTTAATATATGTAGTACTAAACGAACGCCAAACAAATGTCAAGGTAGGAGAATATTTCAGAGGTGATATAAACAAAGTCAAAAAGTCTTCCTGCATTTGGTAATAGATGTTTTCATGAATGGAAAATTTTCTGTTTTAATTTTTTTTATTTTGTAAAAGGTAACAAGTAAGTTTTATAACTATTTCTGTTTTCGAATGACCTGTTTCATCCTTCTTTCTTCTACGAAAGAATTATTCTCAGGCATATAGCGTATGCAAGTATATAGCGTGTCCATCTAGCGCATGGATGGTAGATTTCCTAAGCAATTTAGAAGAAAACTAACAACAAATAGTCGTGGTGCAAGATATTCAATCTATCTCCTAAGCCATCAGCTGTCGATCATGCAATACGACTTCCTAGACCGATTTGATGTTTTCTGGTGTCACTACAATAACGGGCCTTCGTTCGCGTGGATCATCTTCAAAAGGTTTTCTGCCCCAACAAAGCAATTTTTACCAACGTTTAACGATGGTGCATTTTTTCCTTCCGAAGTGAAAAGTTTTATCTTCACACAATGTTCAATTTCGTACATTTTGGAAATTTACCATGCACCGCCCAGTTTCTTATTGTCTCGCTTAACCGAGCTACGGCTACGAACTACCAAACGTCCTACGTAATGAGACGTGATTCAAATTTTCATGGAGTTTTCGGTAATACATCGAATATATTTTTATAACAACTAGATTCTACAAAATGGCCATTGATATCGTTGCCAAATTTGACCCATGTTACTTCAATTTTTTTTAAATGGAGCACCCTATATATTTTTCCAGGATCTGATCTATACCTGAAATGCGTCGTGAGTGAATACCATTTTCCTTCAGACAAACCGTAATGCAATTTACTAACATCTCGGGAGTATTCTTTTGCATAATGTCCACATTAAAAAATTTAACCAGAATGTTTATTTTGTTTTTAAAAGAAAAACTGCGTAGGTCCCCATTAAAAAAAATGAAATAACACGAATCAAACTTAAGAAATATGACGTCCTTGTTCTGGCGTCTTCCACATGCGATAGGAAGTTTTACGGTAATAATATAAATTTTAATAAATCCGATGTATAATTCTAGGATAATCGTGGGAGAGACGATAATTTAAGGGATCCAATATACCTGCTTAGATGTTTTATTAAAGAAAAAACGATTTCGGTGGGGTAAGAAATGTTTAACTTTAAACTTTTAACCTGGCGAAACAGTTTCTTGGCCGCGAAGTTATTGGATATTTGTGAAAGAAGAAATCAGAATAGAAAAGGCGTCTAAAAGGAAGCTAAAGCTGCCACTCTCAATTAACCTTACACGTGGCACACAATTTGGTAGATTCAAACAAGCAAAAGCAATTACTTCACTGCTTTACGCCAATCATAAACTAAATATTGCAACAGATAAATAAACGAAATTATTCTCACTTTCCACTGAGAACCTATTCAATAACATCGGAATTTTCAAAGGAAGCAAGAAAATATTTACCAATGTATCACTTTTAAATAATTCGGCAAATATGGACGGACGTTCTATTAAAAAAATAAATAAAGTTAATATTACTTACGCTACTTATATCTTTGATCATTTATATTGGAGGTGTATGAATAAATATTTTGAAGTGCGTACATATATATGGAATAATATAATTTGCTGTTTGTTTGAAAATGTGTACATAAATAAATAAATTGCCAAGTGATAAATGTGTGTTTTACTAAAACGTTTCTTATGTAAAAAATAGCAAATAGCAGATCTACACAGATCCATAGAACAATTCTATACAAAAAAAAGCGAAAATACATCTCTCCATTAGATATATCTCCGGAGATCTTAATCTTGTTTTTTGTTATTTTATTTTCAGGCACAAACAAGACTTTAGCGACAACCTCTTTTTTTTTTTCTAATCTCATTGTGGTGAATCATGATTGCTAGATGTGATTAATTCGATTGTCATGAGTCACCAGCGGTCTATACACAAATTACGTGTTTTAGAGGTAATTTCTTGATGTTTATCTGAAGAAAGGACCAGATAATACCATACAAGGGAAAATCTGCAAATTCTTACCAAGGAGTTGATGTTCATCGCGGAATATGCTGTATATTAATTGGTTATATTGTATTACTTGGCGTAGAGCTTCCAATTTCTCTTGGTAAACTTTCTCCTTCGCTTAGTTAACAAAAAAGGCAAGTAGAAAGCATTTATTTTAAAAGTGTTGTATTAGTTAAGATATTAGATTTCGGTGAATTTGTTAGTTAAATAGGAATAGATAGTAAAGGCTGTGATGCTTTGAGATTACATGATATATTTGTACACAAATACAGTCTTGGGCAAATAAAATAGAGCAGCTGTAGATTTTCGCAAATGGTTATACAAACGTGTTCCTTCATATTTCCTACCACAAAGCTCACAAAACTAAGTAGTGCCTGCACGAAAATGGATTTCATCTTCGGGATTGGCCTGCTCAATTTGGAGACCTAAATCCAATTGAATATTTGTAACACTGCGAGAACTCAACTAAAGGGTCACTTTGGTCAATGGTTTGAAGAGTGCATCTTCAAACCATTGACCAAAGTTTCACTTAGAATATTCTGAAGAATTATTCTTTTATTTTGCATCCGTAACAATGTAAGAAAACGGGGCTGCGGATAAATATACACATTTATTTGCATACCGAGAACCTAATGAGTAATCTTACACCTACAATATTATTCTAGAGACTGTAGTTAACAGCAACAACTAAAAAATTCTCAATGTTTTATTGCCAGTTTTGATATTTTCGATGTCTTATTCTACTTGTTGAGCACTCATTTGAAAACGATCTTGTGACTAGTATTTTTCAATAGTATAAATAAACAAAAGAATTAGTTTACTGCATTCTGTTGTTAATTGGGGGTATTATCTTTTTGTATGGCTTTTAATGTTGTGTTGTAACAAGATTGGATGATGGATTCCTTTTGTAACTATTAACCTCTACGCAGTGTATAAAATCGAAAAGTATATAAGGTCACTGGCTTGCCTAAATATGAATGAACACTCAACAATAAACAGTAGATAAAGAAGAATGTTGTCCTAAATAGCTCTACGTGTTTAGTCATACTCTATTGTTCATTTAATTGCTGTTAAATATATGTACAATACCCGGGCAAAAAAATATTTTAAAATTATTATAAAACCTCCTCCATTATTTTATTGGATGATTAAAAAAAAAAATTTCCAAGGAGGAAATAGAATTCCAATCTACGCCAGCGAGTGAAGCCATTGACGTTACAAAACGTTTATCAATTAAAGGAGAGTTAACTACAAAACATGCCAATGCGTAGACGTTAGTATAAAGAAAAAAAAGTTGAATGGGAGGGTATCAAATTTGTAATGTTAATTATGTGCAGGCTGTCTAAAATCCGTGGGTTACTCTTTATATTATTAGCAAAACAAATAATGAAGCAAATGATCTGAATTAATTTTCGAAACCCTTCGAAATTATACACGAAAAAGGACATTTTCGTCATATGTGATTTTAACTGATATCTTTCACCATGTCAGTAGAATCCGGTAACAAATTGTACATTATAGTGGCACCTTTTTATGCAAAAAATCACGCTCGTACTTATTCTTGTTTTAACGTTTCGAAAATACTAAAAAATCATCAATTTTGGGGTGGCAAGCTCGATCTCCAGATCTCAATTCCATTGATTATTTAAGTGCCGATACTAAAGAAGGTGTATTTAAAGCCAACCCTAAAATACCAAATATATTTGCCAGAACAAAATTTGGCAACTTTGTTAAATTTAAACTTATGTTGTGGCTCCTACGAGGAGAAAGGCCCGCGAATTTGAGATAGCCTGTACGATCACTCGCAGAAGTTTGCGGGCATTTTATACAAATTAAATTTCCAATTCATCATAAAACAGTACTTCCCGCTTTCGCCGATGTTTGGAAATGTAGACCACATATTAACCAAACAAAATAAATAAACAAAATATGTTCTAATTGTTTACTCAATCATTACCGAATACAAACACATCAGCGTACACGCACACAAAACAATAATCGTATTAAACGAGATTACAAAACGTTCTCGTCATACCCAACGTTAGTTCTTACGCAATCTTTCTGCCTAACGAAACCAATATCTTCCGAACGATTACGTTCCTAGACGAAATTCGCAGTTAACGATAGCCAATTCCGAGAACGAAGGATATTATTCTTTTTCTAAAATTCCTAGATGACGTATACACGATTATATGAAATGCGTGCGAGCCACACCGCTCATGTTTTTTAATATAGGCCAACAAATTATCCAGAGGTACATAAATTAATAATTTATTGCATTTTACGCATATATGGACGAACCCAGTATTTTCTTCTAAACGTAAACACGGTGTAATTGCGGCAGGCTGTTGTAATATCGATCGCAATACCTGTTCCTGATATGTGCTGTTAGGTTTTGAATAAGTAATTGTTGGTGGCAATACTGTTGTATGGTATATATTTCCTTTACATCATCTACGGTTTGCTAATTCGCCATAAATCTCGATGGTGTGCCTACAATGTCGTCTAAAGAACAAGCACCTACACTGTCGTTTAGTGAAGTTCGGTCATACAATAAAGATCTATTATATCACACTGTGTACAATTATTAATACATAAAATTAGAAAAATATTCAGCATACACTCTTTTCTAAGGGATTAAAGCCATAAATTATTATGTAAAGTAGAAATATTGCGACGACCACAATAAAGTCCCTTTTACTATCATTCCAAGAATTTCTCGGAAGTGCGGATCTTTTGAAACGGGTCGTTTGGGGATTATTAACGAACAATACATTTAGGAAATATACCGCAGGATCACTCTTGTTTATTTATCACGGGCGTAAAGATATAAATTTGCTTCATTTTACCGTTAAACGTGTGTTGGTGTGCATCTGTCGTTTTTGCGCGAAAGTTTTAAGAAAATTTACTTCAAAATGGCACGTGGCAGGCCTACCAGTGTAGAAAAACGTTTACGCATTATTACGCTGTTTGAAGAAGGATATTCTGGACTGCAAATTGCTGAAAAAATAAATACGAGAAGTTCAACAGTAAATGACATCATAAAGCGATATCGGACAACTGGAACTATAGAAAATCTCGTTCTTCCCGAAGCACCTAGGAAAACAACAAAAGCTCAAGATTTGAGAATTGTATTATTAAGTAAACGCGATAGAAAATTAACAGCGCCACAAGTAGCAGCCGAAGTCAATCGCGGCCGTGAAGAACAAGTTTCGGCGAGTACGGTAAAACGTCGACTTCAACAAGCGGACCTTCATGGACGCATTGCCATTCGAAAACCCTTATTACGTCGGGGCAACAGAGCAAAACGGCTACAGAAGGCCCGTTCTCATCTAGATTGGTCGTTAGATGATTGGAAACACGTGCTTTGGAGTGACGAGTCAAAGTTTGAGGTTTTTGGGCAAAATCGACGAGTTTATGTCCGAAGATCTAAAACCGAAAAGTGATCCTGGATTGCATTGTACCAACAGTGAAGCAAGGGCGCAGTTTTGTGTTAGTGTGGGGATGTTTCTCCTTTGCTGGGACGGGAGATCTATGCAGAGTGCAGGGTGTAATGAGGAAGGAAAATTATTTTGTAATACTCCAGAATCATGCAGTGCCATCAGGATTGCCTATAATAGGCCGTAACTTTACATGCATGCATGACAACGACCCAAAACACACTGCGTTAGTGTGTAAGAACTATGTAAAGGAGCAAGAAGAACAGCACACCCTGAAAGTAATGACATGGCCCCCACATAGCCCAGATTTGAACCCTATAGAGTTGTTGTGGGATGAACTGGACAGGAGGATATCCTGTCCAGAAAATGGACAGGATATCCGAAAAATATGCCCAACTTCACAAGAACATTTACGGAATATTCTGCAACATGAATGGATTAATATTCCACAATCCGCTTTAACAAAACTTATCGAAAGAATGCCTAGAATAGTTCGAGCGGTGATTAACAAAAAAAAAAAATTAACAAATTAACAAATGATTAGCAAAGGAAGTTTTTTCGATGAAAAAAAAAATATAATGTTCAGTATGTTATATTAGGTCAGAATAACTTTATTTATTTATTTTTGTCTTTGTCACCTGTACGTACAATAAAATTGCATTTTGTTTTTAGTTTCGTTTGTTTCTGTAAACTTTTCATGGTTTTTACTAACCGACCGAACTTCTCTGAACGGCAGTGTACATTAGGTGAATGATGTTATTATTTAGTATAAATGGGCAGAGGCACTTTTTTTAGATGCCTTTAGTCACTGCGACCTTAATAGATCTATTTGTAACAAAATGCCCTTATACGTGTTAGGGAAGATGGAAGCTCTTAATAAACCTTAACATAAGCGCACTAATACCTGTTCTAACATCTCTTCTTGATCCGTCCGCGTACCATACCAGGGTACCTCTTTTGCTTAGAGGCTGCCCGGATGCCCATTCACTTAACATAGCTTGTTATATATTACGATATAGATGCCGCAGTGTCTGGATTTAAGGATCGCCGAATATGTTTCGAATTATCTCTACCGGAAAAAATGCGTGAATTCGTCGGAATGCTACCAGTTAGGTTTCTTTTGACGTTACTGTATTGTACCTTAATTTGCAGCAGAACCGATAACACTAACCGGATTCCATTGGAATTGCGCTCATTAAAATGAGTGCGTCTACATTAATATGTCGATAGATCGATAAAAATTGAAATGCATTACATTATTGTATACGTATGTCAATTTAAAGAATTGATCGCTGAAAGGTCAGGTTATCGTATTATATATTCAACGACTTGAATAATTGTGTACTCTGATAATGTACTCTTCTCAATCTGTTTGTAACCCAAGAAAGTCGGTGTAAAAGGTTTGAATACATCCTTGACTTCATTTCGTTACAATCTAGTTTTAATTGTTAAATTAAACATTTTGCAAAAGCGCTAATTACCTGAATTCGATTGATCTATAAATTGAAAGCAAGTATTGTTTTTCTTTGTTTTGGGAATACCATCTTAAGTATTTTATGTTTTCATGCATTCTATTTATATAATATCTAAAATATATATATATACAGTGGCGGCCATATAAATAGCACAGGTAAACTGATATGGATGAATTGATAAATTTGTAAATGTTAACAAGTGATTTATTTAACTTAGCTTAACAAAAATGTAGCAGATGGCATGCGGTTTATAATAAACACACAATATTTTATAAACTTCAAGATAAACAAATTAAAAAAATAAATATATTATTTTTTAAGTGGGCATAGAAACAGCACACTTAATAACATTAACGAAATACTGTATTATTTCTTTTTTTTAATTCTTTTTTGCTTTTGCATTTAATATTTTGTTGGAAACCCTTTACAAGCCAATATTGCTGCACATCTTCTCGGCACACTTTCAACTAATTTTTGACATCACTCTACAGGAATATTATGTCAGGCTTCTTCAATAGTATTCCATAATTCGTCTAATGTCGCTGGAGATTTAGACTTTATAACAACCTCAACATCTCCCCATAGATTTTCTATGGGATTTAAATCAGGGCTTTGTGCAGGCCATTCTAACACTGTTTGGGATCATTGTCGTGCATTAAACCCCAGGTTACTGGAAGAAATTCATCAGCATATGGTTCCATCACGTTTTCTAAAATGTTGCGAAAAACATACTGATCCACTTTTCATGCAATCCTGAATATAGGTCCTATACCACGCCATGACATAGAAGCCATTACGCTTCCTCCATCGTGTTTCAATGTTTTTATAGTGTACCCAGGGTTGAATCTCTGATTGATGGGTCGTCGCACATACATTTTTCCGTCAGACCCAAGCCGGTTGTATTTGCCCTCATCTGTCCAAAGTACAGATTTCCAGAAAGAAAGCGGCTTTTCTTTGTGCATTTTCGCAAACAGTAATCTTCTTTACGGTTTTTATTTGACACGAGTGGCTTTCGTACTGCTATACACCCATGTAAGTTAAATTCCTTCAGCCGACGTCGTATTGTTCTTCTCGATGTATCAATATCAAATTGTTTATTAAATTCGGTTTTTATTTGTGTAGCTGTGCGAAAAGGATCTTCTCGACTTAATCGACGAACAAGGTTGTCTTGCCGTAAGGTTGTTTTACGAGGCCTAATCTTACGTTTCTTGTTTTCTAAAGTTTTTTCCGTCTGAATATGCTTTATCGCATTTTGTATTAATTTACGTGAACAATTTAATGTTCGTGATATTTTGAAATTGATATGTCCTTCTCTTTCATGGTCCAAATTAATTCTCTTTTCTCTGGTGTGCAATGTTTTCCTCGTCCCATTATACTAACACCTAAATTTTTGTTATTAATAACACGTTAATTTTAAAAGTGGTAAGTACACCACTTTTTTGGTACAAAATAACTCGAACCGTAACACTATAATAAGATTCCGCTACAGAACCGACAACTGTGCCATTGATGTGCTTGCTAGAAAAGTGAAACTAATTTTTTTTTCATTGAATGCCGAATTATTGTTCTGGAATACGTAGCTAGGGGAAGTACACGCAACCTTCTCGGGGACTCTCACGCTAGTTTAATAAAAATTTAAACGGGAACAGCTTGAGCGGTTAATTCAAATGAAATTTGATGCCTGTGCTATTTATGTGGCCGCCACTGTATAGCGTCTTAAGTTTAGCACATCTATTTGGAAAATATAAATATACTAAAAGGAAGAATGGGAACAGTAAACACGTGAATAAGCCAACAGATAAGATAAAGAAGATTTTGAAAACCTATCCAAATAGGTGCAAATTTATTTTTATTATTAACCATTAATTTTCTGGTCTTGTTTTCTTTGGGTTTTTGGGTCTCTGCTAAAGAAAACTAAAAGTTTCGTTTCCTTGGATTTATTTTATTTTGCAAAGTTTCGTCGTACCATTTTCGCCGACATTCTCAAGCCTACCTGTCAGCTTCTTTTGCTACAATATGAAAGCAAGAAGAAGCTGACGAAACGTTGCAAAATAAAATAGGTCCAAGGAAAAGAAGCTTTTCGTTTTCTTTATCAAAGACCTAAAAACCAAAAAAAAAGTAAAATAGAATGAAGATTTGTATAATGCCTAAACGTTTTTTGGAAATGCTGAAATCTTCTATGACAAATCCATACTTACACAGATTCATTTCTAATTCTTCAATTTTGCAAGATATCAACCGAAGATATTTTCTAAGTGGTAGGATAAAAAAGCATTACCAATGAGAGATTACCGGTTATATTATGTAGTCTGCTGTAGACGTAGCCTTAGTTCAAGGCTGTCCAATTTCAAGTGGTCCAAGGGTCGATGCAAATAAAACTGCGGTTCTGAGGGCCGCACCATGAAATACTTCGTATGTAACTTTATCAGATACAAAAAAAGTATTTGTTTGTCTCGCTTTTGTATATTTTCTTTTTTCGGCCGCAAAAAAATGTAACAGCGGACCACATGCCTTATGTCCTAGCTAAATTTAGGAATTCAAAGCTTACACGAAATGATTGATGACCAAACAATTAACTACTAATGCAAATATTTAGACAACTTTATGCTCTATTTCGATGTCTATTTTTCCCTATATTCAACCTAATTGTGTATTTTCTTATAGGGTACTACGCATCGATTTTATCTAATCAACATCATTTAACCGAGCGGCTTTCACGATAAGTCCTTGCGTATCTACCTATTGTCAACATAAAAAAATACATAAAACATGTAATTGTTTGTGAACCCGCTTACTTATTTATGATGTAACAATTTCACATCGATATATTGGACGACAAACGATTCATTTCAACTCAAAGCGAAAACAATTCCGATATCTTAAATAGGATGCAAAAAAGAAAAATCGCTCGTAGCATAAATCAACTCACTTTCAACGCAGTCGCGACCTACATTAATAACAAATTAATTCGATTTCTGCGCGAAATTGTACTCTAATCAACGTTTCTCGTTTTCTCTTTCTTTTCACCGGTAAATTGTGAGCAACTATTTTTTTTCCCGACGAAATTCTAGGCGTCGCGTCATATGAATAAGAATCGTTTAATTTGTGATTCATAAGACAAACAGACGCAAACGAAGCGCTAGAACCTTGAAATGATATTATTTTTATTCATTTGTATTGTATTGAGAACCGAATCGGCTCCTTAGAATTGATTTTCCGATTATTACTAGTGTAAACAAAGGAATCACCTGATTGTTTTTCTTGCGAAAAACGATTCATCTGGAGAGGCGCATGTTATATTTATTGATTTTTAAATGTTTCACTCTCTTGAAGAAGCCCCGTGATTGTGGGCGAAACGTCGATTTTTCGTTTAATAAAAAACGACACGACACGGTTCGAACCCGGAACACGTTTTGTTTTAACTGACTCTGGCCGTGAAAGCCTATGTTTTTATTTAAAACATTATCCATGAAGAAAGGTAAATGATTCCCTTACGTTACATAACATCGCAGATAACAAGATTGATTCTCCACCATTTCTTGAAAAGATACAAATGTAATGTACAGTGTAATGTACCGTGCGCGTGGGCGTTTTATTGCAACCGCCAATGTACGAATGTGGGTTGAAATTTCCCATTACACATGCACATCCTTCTTTTTCAACCGTTTAACGTAAGGGTATTTCTTAATGTACCACAATTTGTGTTTGCACGTGCGATTGTGTACGTTTTTGTGCAATTTGTGCAATGACGTAGATTTGCCAATTACGGTACTTTAACAACAGCGGAAAATTTCACATTTATTCATGACCTACTTTAATGTTGGGTAATTTTCGTACAATCATTCTAAAGATTCCTTTTCTCGCTTAAACGCTGTTAAGCGTGAACTTCGAAATAAAATACGTTTCAACGTGTTCCTATTCCACTGGCGGTTCTTTTCTTTTTCGTTTGATTCCGCTTATATTTAGAAATTTCATGTCATCCAATTTTTTTTGCATGTTGCGCGATAAAACAATAATATTAATCGCTTGCCGCTCTATCTGGGATGTAGGTACACTTCAAGGCTTTCGAAGATAAGATTATCTATTCGCGCCTAGTTATTATCTAAATGTAATTTTCATATCGTGGTTTCAACTTCCTACTATGATGAATGGATAAATTCAATTCAAAAGAAATATGTCCACTTTTGTCGCAACTAGAACATGTACTTAACACAATAATGATGAAGGTATAGGTTGTTGACTAACTGTTTATGTTATGATAACCTTGAAAGCAACATTTCCTCATTTTTCCATTTTATTATTTTGTATTCAGCTGATGTAACGTTCGAACTTACGAATTCAACGTATCACTGGCGTTGCACAATATTACCGATGTATATTTTTTTTTCGAAAGAAACGCCATTAAATATGATTTGTTGTTATCAAAAATAAACAGTAGATTGCAGAACAAGTTATCTGGCAAGGCTATCGTTTTAGTACAATTCTACAAAATGTAGTATTTTTTGCGTAGATAAATATTAAATTACTAAATATCTATAATAAACTTGTTTTCAGAACCTTTTTCCCAGCTCAAAAGCTTCTATTTAGATTGTTGTGAGTACGTTCTTTGGAAAAAATTTCTCAGCGGCCTCTCTCCCTGCTGGCTAGCTTGGTACCCGGTCAACAACGAAATAATATTTCCAACAATTTTTAAAATCCCGGCAATTTTAAACGTCAGAAGTATTGTCCTTTATTACTTTTGTAATTGTGGTTAGTGCATTCCACGAATATATTTATCTTTACATAATATGGGGCCCGCACGACAAATTACGGTGTGTTATATCGGTCGAAAAATAATTAGTGAAGTGCGGCTAAATTTGGAAGTTTGAGGTCAAATTTTCTGCGTTTCATTAAACTATAATTAATACACATCTCTTCAAGTAACCCTGTAATGGGGCGAGATCTTGATACTGATAGGGGATACAATCTTTTTCAGTTTGACGCCGCTCCAAAGAAAGCCAAAATAATTATTGTTTTAATCTAATCTAATTTAGTGCCGTAAAGGTAATGGGTAGTCAGGTATATAAGAAAGAGTTACAAGCCGCCCCGTTTGGTGCTTCTGTTTTCAAAAGGTGTTGTTAACGGTAAGCGGACGTTAGATTATTACAAAAAAAAAGACGACAATAATAACGATGTTTAATAAATCAATCTTCAAACCAAAATGTGTTTGATATAGAAACGACTTTAAGAATCTTCTCCAACAAATTCTTTATATGTTATATGTGTAAGTATACCTAAACCTTACATTTACTCTCAAAAAAAAAAGTGGCGTTACAAATAAAACGGATTTCTTGGCGAATTTAACAATTTAAATACTCATTTGTAGAAAGAATAAAAAATCTAAAAGTTAATTGCTTGATTTCGTGACCTGCCTTATTGGTATTCAGTATATTTAGCGTCATAATTAATTCATTATAGTACTTGGCTTCCCTAAGTTCATGATCACAATATTTATCGTACGCTACCAAACAAATATAAACAAAATTTTTCAGACAAAATTAAAAATACAAAAATTTTGCAACTGCCAAATTTAAGCTTACTCTTTATCTTTAATAATAAGCGAGATCACCATAGTGAGGGTTGATGCAGTCTAAATTCTAAACAATTTAGTTTGAACATTGAGGAATATCTGAAAGCCAAGTGGTAATTAGGCCTTTAATTTTAAGGTTGTAAGAGATAAAATACCACCTTTAATAATTTTAGTTAAAATATCTACCAAGCTGGTATTAACCCTAATATTAAATGGAAAAAATAACATTTAATGGGCTTGTCATAAACAAAATTAATTCAGCACCCACAGATAAATAATAAATAATTTATCTCCCACTCCTCGATATACACAAACCACAAGAAAAACCATATATTTACCTCCGCTCCAAACCACAATTGCCCAGCGAGATTCTCCTGCAGCACATCCTCGGGAAACTTCACCCTAAAATCACGATTGGCCCTTTCGTTCCCAATCAAGTCCTCCATTATAGCGTTCGTAATTGTCAACACTTTATCCTGCGATTGTCGCAGTTGATTCACTAAGGCAGAACATCTCTCCGGATCTTTCCTACCATCGAAACTGTCCAATTCACTGGCAATCATATTTAATGCTTCGTCAGCAAAGAAGAATTGCGCCAAAAGGGATTTGTCATCTTTCTGTAAACAATTTGATAAGAGGATTATGTTATTAAATAAGTTGTTATTTGAAGTGTACATATTTATTTTATGATTCCCTGTATAAAGTTATTGAAAAATAACGTAGAAGATAAAATTACCAGTGAGTCATAGGTTTTCATCTTAAAAATTACTGGGAAAAATTCCCAGAGTAGATCATTGTTATGTTTAATTTTCGATGGCATAAAGTTGATGTACAAGTTTTAAAAACTTGCGACACTGTGACATACATTAAATTAAGTAAAATGTAATAGAAAGTCGCTTATAAAAACGGAGTTAAAGTAGGTAAAATATAACATCTATCAATGCAATCATATTTCTATATGCGAACGTAATAAATATCGTAAATACACAATGAAAAGTTGAAGAGAAAGTCGTTCAAGTTGCACGATATTGAGGTTAGGATTGTATCTTTTGTTTTTATTCGTTTTGACGAATATAGACCTTGACTATATTTAACGGTGATAAATCGAATTGATAATGACCATATTGCGTTTATCAATTACACTTTCTTGCCTTCGCACATTTTTTCCTTTACATAAGCGATAGCAAGATTAAATTCTCCACTTCTTCGTAAATATGTACAACACAGAATGAATCGTGTGGGAATCGCACCCACGAAGTGCCCTTACCTTAGGTCTATAAAACCACTTCCTAATGGAATCCATTGCGTTCGTTCATAAAAATATCACATTTAAACAAAGCGAAGAACAAAAAAAACAACGATCTTAATTTCGGCGAGGATTTGGCGAAACGTTTCCAAAAATTACAAAACACACCATTCATCGAATCCAACAACCATGTTGGCTAACACACTTCTTAAAATGCAACCTTTTCCGCACACTTTACGGGTACTCCCGATATGTATACATCACACATCATCGGACCACCGTTCTCGGTTCAGCGTCCTTACCATTAATGCGATATTCTTCGTGCTGCTCGCTAAGTGTTTTTTTATCACTACGCTAATACGCGATATGGAATTGTAAATGAATCACGAATCACGATGCTTTTTGACGTTTGTCGTTTGACAGTTATGGGAGTCATGTGACTAGAGCAACGGTTTGAATTGCTACATGTAAATGGACGAAACGATAAAATGGAAACATTATTCTATTTGATTAAATATATTATTTACAGTAATTTACATTATATTTCTATTATAATAACATAACATTGTACATAATACTTTAATATCCATTTTAGTTTTTACATATTATATTCTGATAAGAGATGGCGCTGCAGTAGTGGCGCAGAATACTTTCTCAACAGTAATTAGCGAAGAAGTAAGGTGATGCTCCTTGAACTATCGTTTCAGAAAGGTCGCCACAAGTAATATTCCTTGATTTCTTTTTATTAATAACATTTATTTGTTATTTTATAAAATCCAGTTTTAAGGTCTTATTTATGGGAAAAGAAACCACGAATCGCCTTTACTTTGGTTTCACTTTATTTTGCTACGTTTTGTCGCATCTATTGTCAGCCTCTTCAGGCTGTTCTACAAAAGGTTGCAAGTATTTTTTTCCTAATATTCATCTAAAGTATTCTGTTTAATTTAATCATTTTTTTACATGCAGTTTATGTATTCAGTGTAATCTTGTCTCCTTCTCTCCTATTCTCCTTCATTTCTATTTTATTAAATGTTGCTTCTTTTTTTTTTCTATGTAATAAATTTTACTTTCTTATTCAATAATTATCTCAATAATTTTTCGAGAAATTCTTTTTTTGTTTTGTTTATTTAAAAATATTAAATTATTTGTAAAGGTAAACAAACAAACATGTATATCTAACGAGAGACACAAGTATTTTCAGGCGATCTCCTTTTCGTGTAGATTTTCTATTCCGTTTCGTTTTTCTCTTTTTTCCTATATATTTGAAGACGTATTTGTGCCTCAATTTTAAAGCTTTATAATTGTAAATGGCAAAGAGAGACTGATTTAGGTTTCAAGCTTCAAATCTACATTGTGTTCTTTATTTCCTAACTATATTTATTTATAGGTAAAATGCTGGTAATTAGCTACTTGATTAGCTTTTCCTAAATTATGCTTAAGGCGGTTATGATTAATTGAATGTTTATTCTTATTTTTTTTTATATTGAACATTGACAATTCTGGTAAATAACATATAAGTATCGGCAACCTCCGCACCACAGCAGTTTAATTAATTATATAATAATATCATAATTAATCCAGGACGGCCGTTTCGAGAACACGAATGGTCCTCATCATCAACCGGTAACCGAAACGGCTGTCCCGGATTAATTATTATATTATTATATAATTAATTAAACTTGTGTGGTGCGAAGGTTGCCGATACTTATGTGTTATTTATCATACTACGCCACAGTCCTTGCTATCATTATTAAACAAATATGTATATTTAACGACAGATACAAGTATTTTCAGGCGATCTCTTTTTCGTGTAGATTTTTTTATTCCGTTCATTTTTTTTTTCCTATATATTTTAAGACGTATTTGTGCCTCAATTTTAAAGCTTTGTATAATTGTATACAGCAAAGAGAGACAGATTTAGGTTTTAAGCTTCAAATTTACATTGTGTTCTTTATTTCCTAACTATATTTATTTATAGGTAAAATGCTGGTAATTGGCTACTTGATTAGCTTTTCCTAAATTATGCTTAAGGCGTTTATGATTAATTGAATTTTTATTTTTATTTTTTTTTATTGACATTGACAATTCTGGTAAATAACATATAAGTATCGGCAACCTCCGCACCACAGCAGTTTAATTAATTATATAATAATATAATAATTAATCCGGGACGGCCGTTTCGAGAACACGAATGGTCCTCATCATCAACCGGTAACCGAAACGGCTGTCCCGGATTAATTATTATATTATTATATAATTAATTAAACTTATGTATTGTTTATCGTACTACGCCACAGTCCTTGCTATCATTATTGACAATTTCTTTTGTTCACTGAGAGAAAAAAACTGGTTAATCCAATAAACCACGAAGTGTTGCACATTTATGTGTTTATTCAACTAAAATATGTTCGTTTAATACTTTGATGTATGGCCAACTTAGCTTGCAACTTAACAGAACGCATTAGCTCTGGTCCAATTAATTTCGTTACATCAAATCGATATTTGTGATGGTTATGGTTATCTTTAGATCAACTTTAAAATTCGCTTCATGCAACAGACACACAGAGAAAAAAAATGGTTGAAACAATGCAACATTAACAATGTATTTTACTTGTTCATAGAACATAGCAGCAGCAGTAGATAAATATAAGAAAAGTTTTAGAAATTTAAAATGTAATAGGACTGCTTAGAAATTTTACTAGTTTATGGTAAAACATCGTTGCTATGGTTGGTGTATTACCGTAAATCTGCTGCACACTGAGAGAAATGAATGTCTTGAATCAACTACCTACTGAACGTCAAATTGTTTCTAGTTTGGCGAACTGATTTTTAGTTGTATTAAATACTAGCAGCATCCTTCCGAACATTCAGTTGTTCCAAGCAAAAAAGCAAAACGCATTGCTAATTTTGCGTTGGTTTAACCATTTTTTTTTCTTAATGGGAAAATATAGAATTCCATAAAGGCATCCTTCTATATTTAAGACAACACACACTTTCAAAAATACTTGCACACGTGTACATTCCTTATTCTACCCGTGCATTTTTTTTGCTTTCTTCCAAAATAGGTGTTGGTTAAACTTTTATTTGAAAGTCTTAAAATTTTAATGTTATTGAAATTAAACGAATGCAAATTCTACAGGTATTACGATAATGCTCTGGCGTTAATATTTTTAATTTCAATATTATCTTGGTGGGCATAAATTCTTTTATGTAGGTGCTATAGTGTTTACTTTATGTACGTGTCATCGCATCATTACAATAAATTTTGAGCTTGAGTTTTGAGGGTTTGATTTTTTGCTCTTAGTGAGATGATGAAGAATTTGGTGCTGTTTTTATAAGGCGTGTGCGCCACCATTAAATTGGACGGTTTAAAGGTTTTTCGAATTACTTTAGATAGCGTTGCATGGTAACTCAGAGCAACAGTATTCTTTCAGTGTTTACTGGTTTAAATTTACATTATTGTTTATCTCTATTTCTCTTATTTAAAAAACACTTGTTAATGAAAAAAGCTGGATAGTTATCTTTTGCCGAAATATTTTTAATTTGACTGATATTTTGGCATACATTTCCTTTTTCTAAAAATGCGTAGTAATGTGCTAGTAATTATGCTTATTTTATATTAAGGGTCTGATTTAGCTAAAATTTAGATATCGTGACATAAAAAAAATAAGAAACAATATTTCAAATAAAAATGGAGAAGTGGAAGAGAAGGAAAGAAAATTAGTATGATAAAATAGCAGAGATGAATTAAAAGGTATAGTAGAAATGTCTTTCGCGACATCACCCGAAAGACATTTCTCTATGGATTACGGTCGTGAAAGCCTACACTCAAGAATTAAAAGGTAATTTGTTAAAAAATACGATTAAATGAAAACAGAATACTTGAATCAATATTAGAAAAAAAAATAATTGTAACCTTTTGTAGAATGAAAGAAATCGACAATACGTGCGACGAAACAAAAAAGAGAGATTGTTTTTGCTTTCCCTATACATAAGATCTTAACATCCAAACAAGACACACACAATTCAAAAATATAAGACCAAATTAAAAAATAAAAAAAAGAAATATAAAATTGAAATAATCATCATCATCAAAAGTAAAATATACGAACTTAATTAAAATATTTCAAACATCATGAAAGACGAAGATGACTTGGCGAATGCATTCCAAGAATTCTAATCGAACGAATATGTGCCCTTGCGATAAGTGTAACAGCGGACCAGATGAGTTCGTGATGCTTTTAAAAGAACCGCTTCCCTCGATCATCGGCTACAGAGAGTGTTTAATGTAGAAGATTAACTTAAAACGTTTCCAAACATGCTATAAGTCTTACTGATTATACTAAAAGCAATTGCCTATTAATACTATTTAAATACTCTGTCTGACATTTCTTCCGATTAACTGACGAAGGAATTGACGTATTCGTTTTAGATTGACCGTGTTTGTCTTTGACCAAAACGGTATTTATCGTTCTTGAGGACAATGAAAGGGTGTTTTATCGTTAATTTAAAGATTGTGTTTAAAAGAAATTATAAGTATAGAGAAAACTTAAACGCTTGTGTAAATCTAAAAATGGGAATATGAATTCCAATGCGGGTTAATATTACACCGTCGTACTCATGTATAAAAGATAATACTTTGGATTTTGGTAAAGATAATTCCATTTTAATAATAATAGTAATAATAATGCGTTATTCCTCCTTTATGATAACAATACATACAATTGTAAGTAAAGAAATTAAAACCAAGGAGATATCTCGAAGCACAGTTTGAATTAATCTAAGCTATCTCCATTTTTTAATCGAAACCTTGAATATTAAAATTTATCAAATGCCTAAAGACTAACTAAATTTAATTCCGTGACAAATATTACGCGTATAAACTTAAGAAAGCTGCTTAGATAGAAGACAGTGCACTTAATGAATTAAAGGTAATGACTAACAGTAGGCTTTCACGGCCAGAGTCGCCAAACACTACGGCTGGCATCTTCAGGACGAAGTTGGCGGTTAGGGGAAATACGACATACTCGACGTATGACGACTCGATAAGTCGACATACGCCAGCTCAAGATTACGGCCATCAAGCTCGGAAATACGTACACTTAAGGGTAATGATTTGAGATATTCCTTATATACCTTTACTTGGGAGATTGCGAGATAATAATGGATTGGATAAGGAAGGCGATATGAAGATAATAGCAATCATGCATGTTAAACCATCTTATCGATGAGAGCGGCAGAAATATCATCAAATTTAAGGTTGCCGTAAATAAAATGTAAGCATGCGTTTTGCACCCTCTTAATGCTAATTCTTGACATCGCACCTAATGGCCAATAAACTGTACCGCAATAAGAGAACTGTGAACAACACGAGAGAATTAAATAAAAATAGGTTGGGGCAAAAACAGACCCGGATTTTCAGCTTCCTCAACGGCCGGTAAAGCAGTGTTTTTAAAGTTTTTAAAGATGCGCATAATCCCCTGATAAGTCCGCTAATCTACGCTTCCCAAAAAAACAGCGCTTTTACTGTTGTTAATAGGTAAATGATGTCAAATACATACAACCTCAATTGATCTTAAATTCGCTTGAATCCTCCCCAGGAACGAAATCTTTTAGAGGGAAAGAAGATGGTATTTGAGAGTCATCAGCGTACATTGTGATTTTTACCAAATTTGAAGTTGTCGAACAATTTACAGGTGTACAAGGAAAATAGGAAAACGATGAGAGTAGACCCTTGAGGAACGCCCCTGACTATGGCAATATGTCACTAGTAACACCGATGAGAGCTGTCTCACAGCTATAATAAGGTTGACAATCTGATTGTTAGTCAGACAAAACTTGAAAATTCATATCAAGAGCTCTAGCAAGGGTGGCAAAATATTGATCAGCCTAGTTTTTGAGAGGCACCACCAGAGCAAATTTCTAGCCGTCAAGTACCTCTCCAACAAACAGACAAGAGTTTAATATGTGTAAAATATATTTGATAATAAATGAGGTGCAAGAGGAAATCATATTAATGCTGACCCTATCCGAGCTATATGATTTACTACTTCGGCAGTTAAAAATTCTAGTCACAGTTTTATCATAAATTTATTTCCTAGGCACTTCGTAATTTGCTATTATTAGCTTCGTGGAGTTGCACGAAAGGAGATAATAGTAGATAGGGACATTGATAGTAGTGACAATAGATTGCGTCTACATAACACGAAATACACATCAAATTATTTTAATGCTAACAAAACGTATTTAGAACGTTGTCCAAAATATGGTGACGGGCTAGTACGGTTAAATTTTAAAACCCTTACAAAAAGTGAAGGTATATTTAGCATTGACCATAACACCCTGTTTGTCATGTACACGCTAATTCTTAATACGCTTTTTATAATGGCAATAAGTTTTACGTTGAACACTGAAATTGTTTATCTACGATCGAAACGGCGGCGCTGCATTCGCAAAACAAGTAAATCGGTTCTGAAATAATCAAAGTTGCCGAAGAAAACGGTGATGATGAGGGCGACACAAAGACAAAGCCGAGCCGGGTCGGATCTCGGGTCGATACCGGTGAACGTTCCTTACGGTCCTTTTTAACAAGCGGTCGTTTAACAGTTGAAAAATGAGCGCATCAACTCTAATGCGTTTTACATGTTAGCGATAATTAATCAGAAAGCGTTTAACATTAACAACGCGACTACATCGTTGTAACATAGGCTCATTATAATATCCGGTCGTTTTATTAAGTGATTTTCACGTTTTATGACGGTACGCCATGCAAAATATCTAAACTATCTGGAATGTGGTCACCGCGTCGCTATATTGTAATATCTATATGCTTATATTTACACAAATATATTTATGCCTATCTAAAGTTGTCGTTGTTCTTACGCAAGTACGAATATTTACTTCGTTTCTTTATTTTCATCCAACGAACTTAGTGCTATTTATTGGTTTAAACAACAAAGTTTCACAATTTTTATTTTGTTACAAGATGACTAGGACTTATAGGTCGTTCTTTATTTAACATTTTCTTGACATACATAACCCCCATAAAGCGATATATTGGTTGAAAATGAGTTAAA
>LR737386.1:387222-408415 GCA_902655005.2 Marronus borbonicus
CATACATAACCCCCATAAAGCGATATATTGGTTGAAAATGAGTTAAATTCTTTAAAAATGTTGGTTATTCCAACAACAAACCGCCTTTGTCAATAACTTCGTGACTTAGTGGTAGGCAAGGTCTGCTTCTGGTCGCGGAGGAGTTTGGAGCCGCGTGTTCGAGTCCTACCACTGTCAATGGCAGATTTTGCCGGCGAGTCCGGTGCAATGTCACCCTATCGGCGTGATAAGCCATCGGACCATTTATCGCTCCTGTGGCTAAGCTTCATAGCTTATATATTCCGCTGGACCGACACTATATGTAAAAACAAAAACAATTGAATTTAAGGAAAATTTCAAAATTAAATCAAAATGTGATGGAAGGAAAAACGCCCTGAATACCGGTTTTTATTTTCGAAGAATTCAGAGGAAAATATATTTGTTAGAAGAAGTAATTTGTTTCAACTTTTGTGTATTTCTTGAGAGCTTTTGCGACTTTAAGCAAAAATATGCAAACGGTGGAGCTTAGCTTTATGGAGCTGAACCAAAGCAAAGATAAGTTTTTGAAAGATATTCTGCTGAATTAGTGATTAAGACATTAAATAGAGGGAAGCAGACTGCCAAAACAAGACGAAAACAGGATACATGGTTCTGATATAAATATGTCGTAATTTTTAGTCTTTTTTATATTAAATTAAGGAACCAACAGAAATATAAGCATTTCATTCCATGAAGGGCAATGTTCTATAATACCCTTTATATAAAAATATTTGTCGATTTAGTGCGCATGGCATTTCATCCAATTATACGTACTCACATTATTAGGATGGATGGCAGGCAAGGTATGTAAGTATAAAAAATATATAAGTCGGAACTGGACAATCTATAGCAAAAACCAGGAACGTTAAGTTTATGAAAAATAAAGCCATCTTATAATATCATCGCGGCAATCGCCTGGCTCAAGAAAATTCAAATTAATTAATTTTTATTTAAACTATTGCTTAAGTTGGTTATCATCTTTGTACTTTGTCAATTTGAGAAAATTGTCCAATTTTCTTTAGCTCTGCAGCTTGTTGTTGTAATGGAATGATTGCTTTCTTTGCTTGTAAAAAGTAAAGCCAACTTCATTTCATTGCAAAACATATGTCAGATTCGAAAGCATATATTGCTTTATTTACTAAGCCCAATATAGCGTAAATTTGTCTTGTAGTTTGCGGTCACCTTAATTACTAAAAGAAAATTGCTTAACAACTACCTGTCCTTACAAATACATACGTACAACCATAAGGCCTAACCGGCACAAAGCAAATGATCGTATCGAGTGACTATTCCGTACATGAAAATAATTATCATGCGCAAATTTGTACCATACACTAATGATTATCATTACGAACATGTTTCACGGGCGTTTGTGACTTTCTCTTCCTCTCCGAAAGGAGTAGGTTTGACCACGCGACGGTAGCGCATCTTCGCAACTTGTGGTCACCGTACCCTCGATCTACATCCAATTATCGTATAGTCCTACGTTAGGTAGAATGTAACTATAGAAAAGAGAAAGTTCTTTAGTTATATACCATGTAACATATGGAGGGTGCAAAAGTATATGATGCTTGTTACAGAAGCGTCGTTTACTCCATAATTATGGCCATCGTCCAAGTCATAACAATGCAAGTTTTATTTTTTTTAAATGGCGAGTAATTGAATAGAATGATCCATAGCCTCTAGGAGGAGAGGCGCTAACATTTTTGAGTCGTAGACGTACGTTACCATTCAAAAGGTTTACGGAATAAGCGACAAGATCAATCCGTTCAAAAATTGATTTTGATGAAATTGTTACAATTTTTTTCAATATTTTCGTTGACTGTATCATAAGAGTGAAATTAATCTCTCAAAATTTAGATGTTTTGTATTTTCTTTATTTCGTCTAATATTAAACTACTGAAATTTATTTATTATTAGCATCGCCTAGTAAAAGAAGAAGAGACAAAGTTGCTGAATTTATGTCTGAAAAACGTTAGTATTAAGCACATCATGCTGAAACACGAATAAATGCCTTAAAACGATGGCAAAACTATTGCATTTACATTACAACGTCCGATCAGTGGATTACTCATATGTGGACCCATAAGTAGAGATGACCAAGGTAGGTGAAATTATTACTTTTTTGCACCGACTAGACAGACTCGTGTCTATTCGTCTCATAAGAGAGAGTTCGTGTTGCCTATTGGTTTTCCCGAGAGTCGACAAAACACGAGTCTGTCTAGTCGCTGCAAAAAAGTAATAATTTCACCTGCCTTCGTCATCTTTACCCATAAACCCATAAGTCCTACTGTAGGCTAGTTCTGTAATACTAAAATTGATGGAATAGTCCTATTCTTTTTCAGAAATTCGATGCTGTTAAACTACTATCAAAAGAAAAAAAAATGATTCCACAGATGATAGGACGCTGGTAAACTATGTGCTCAACTATGTCATCAGCTTTAAGCGCAGGTTGCTATTTTTTCTTTGTAAACCTCCTGGCTCTATTTTTTATCATGACCTGAGGACTCCTCACTCATGTTCAGTGCGGCGGGTAACATGCATTTTGCTTATTTTAAATTATATGCCAGGTAGAGGTTCTATCTTAAACAGGGTCTCTTCAGGTTCAGTTCTGATAAGGGCATCGGCTACCTTGTTGCCACCAGCACTGGGATGTCTTGATGTCCAATTGAGGAGAACTTGTTATTTCTACCCAAAAGGATGGTACTGCAGTCAGCTATGCGTTTGGAGGAAATATTCTTCACACTCGCCCTATTCCTATAAAATACCAACTGCATAAAGCAAATTTCCGTTTGCTTGAAATAGATATCTTGACAAAATGTGCTTCGATGCTTTAGCTGACATTTCTTTCTTCACCGTGCGGTGTCTTGAAATATACGCACGGCAGTGTATCTTATTATGCGACGTCGTCGAACGACAAAGACGCGCAAAAAACAAGTTACAATACAGTTACACTAATAATCGGATACATAAATGATAAAGGTGCAATTAGTTCGAAAATTTCAAACGGGTTCGGTTCCCGAAAAGGGACAGAGTCGGAGAGAAGCGGCGACAGAGACGGACGCACTGTCCTAATATAACAGCAATTAGCCGGCGAACTGACGCCAGGTGGCAGTACTTTCACGTATAATTGATGACCTAATTGCTAGGTGTCACTGCAAAGTAGCAAACAATGTTTCAATTGTTTTCCAGTCGCGTAATACAACCAGTCAATTATTTTCGCAATTATTTCTATACGCCGTCCTGTTGTTTTTTCATATTTTTTAACGAAATGTCATAGTTGTTCTTTTGTTTTAAATTTCCACTTTTCGCCGTCTACATATTGTCGAACCTGTTTTGTTTTTGGATAAACTGATGAATAGTTTTGGTTTTTTATTTTCAAATAAAGAAGATGATTTTGTTATTCCTTCTCTTGAATACCAAGATCAAGATAATTATTTGAGCCCTGCTGGTTATTTTTTTTGGGGATTAAGGTCGTTTGTTAGAAGAACGGGTTACATGAGTGGATACAACCTTGTGAGGTATCTTTTAGGCTGTTAGTAGTTCAACATTAAACAGAACATTTTTTCACTTAATCTAGTTACTTTATTAATTCTTCGCCTGATGATATGTTTGTTAGACACGAAACCGGTCGCCTAATTTGAAATAAAAGAATTTGTGAAAAAAATGTGAACCTTTTTTATTCATATTCAATTTCCTTTCAGAGAACGCTCTTGATCAAAGTGAATCTTTACAAAGAACCTACAATTTATTATCTATTGCATACGGTGGATAGGGAAAACTTTGAAAACTTAATACTTTACACTGTTTCCCCGTTTGGTTGACGCTGCGGTGCTAATTTTAACTGCGCCAATTAGATCATCAATAATGCAGCGGAAATGTCAATTAGAGTTCTTCACCAAATTAGATTGCCGAAGATAGAGTATTTACATTAACTTATTAAAAGATGTCAGTTTCGCGTTGATTAATTAACAACCCGGAAATGGAGAATTTATCAAGTAAAGCGAATATTGCGAAGTTAAAAGTTTTTAAATTAATAACGTAAAGGCCGATCGCAACGAATAATTTTTAATATTTCCATGAAATGCTTCTAGTTCACTAACAATATGAAGTAGTTACTTCTGCAAAAAATAAAGTCGATAAATGTAAGAATAAATGTGCCACTCTGCCTTTGGTACGTTATTTCGAAGAACGATATGCGGATATTGAGGTACTATGAAAATTAGTACCCCTGACACGCACTTCTTTTTTAACAATGACCATATTCATTTCTACGATTAAAACAAGAAGAACAACCGTTAAAGGCGAAGTCGAGGAAAGAACCTAATTCCATCAAATGATATACAACGCATCGACTGTAAAAGGTAATAAAACATTAACGTTTCTAATAATGACAGCCCTCCCTCTTCCTTAATCCATTTTCTTCTGCGTCTTAATGATACCCTCCCCGCATCTGTGCTATAGCAACTCTTTTTTCTCGTCCTCCCGATTATCCGGACGGAACTCCCGTCTCGTACCCTAACGTGTGTAATAACTATGATGAACAAAACGACGATGGTTATAGAAATAACAAGGCGGAGGTACGAATCTGAGAGATAAACGTGGCTAATGGCATTTTAAAGGTTAACGGGGAGACAGTTTTGCGGCTCGGTTTCTTTTCCGTTATTTATAGTTTATTTTCAAGTTATGATTTGGGAAAAGGATGGGAATCGGATTTATTGCTCTTTGATTGTCTTTGATTACCTACACCTTCCTTTCTTATATTTTTTCCTTCGGACGATTAGCTAGAAAATTAAGAAAATGTTGCTCAGCAAGATACCTAACAATGACTGTTGTGGGTAAAGTATCTACGTTAGTTGTTAGCACCATTTGAACCCTTTGCATCTGTAATATTTACTAGTTTAGACTAATACTAGTTTCTGGAACATGCGCACTGTATTTTCTAATACATCGTGTTATTTCGAGTTTACACAAATCATCATCTACCAAAGATTATCAGCAATTTATGATTGCGATTCCATCACTACAGCTGTCCCGTTTTGCGCGATCATCGGCAAACAAAAATCATGCGGTTGTTACCAATTATGCTATATGTACAAGAATCGACGATGCGAATAACCTTACAATCGTGGAATCTCGCCATGCAAAGTTGCCATCTCAACGTTTCATCGCATAAAAACATATTACTTTGTGAAGTTAATGCGTATTACCGCGTTTAGTCGAGTCGTGGTTCTTGGACCTTATCATTTTCAACAGTACCGCTATTTACTAATTTACTTAATACCATTGGAAAATCGTGTACGGTTCTTTCTTGTCTCCGTATTCTCCCAACGTTTCAATGCCAGCAGAGTTTCAATTGCACCAACTGCGGCGACCACACTCTTACTTCTGCATTATCGCATCGCCCGTACATGGTGAGTTCTACGTGATGAAGCCGAAAACCGCAAAATCCATTCGATTGAAATCACCATTTGGCTCGATATAAAATGATACTTCGTTTCTACAGATAAAACGTCGAAAATAAATGAAAAACGTTTCGAAGGTTATCCGTCGTGGAACAAAACTGAAACGGAGAAGAGGAGAAAAAAAGGGAAAGACAAAAGCAATCGTCGATATTAAAACGAGAGGTAAAAACGAGAATCAAATATCTCCGTGTGGAAGTTATTTATGAGAGTAAATTGCGATTTCGCTGTTTTTTTTTTTTTTTGAGGCGATTGTTTCAAAATTAACTACCATTTCCCTTCCATTATGAGCGTTATTATGCTATAGTATAAATTAATTTTGCTTTTATGGACGGGATCGATTACCGAACATCGATGGAGAATAAACGATTTCGATTCGTATATAGCGATTTTCAAGGTGGAATATTTCTTTACGTATACTCAACAAATGCAATCGGTCGGTTTGATCAAATTTGACCTCTATGAAATGCCTAGAATCTTGCCAAAAGATGTTGGGCTAAGCCAAGCTACAATAACAATAATACGGTACAGTACAGTACAATAACAGTACAGTACAGTACAGTACAGTACAGTACAGTACAGTACAGTACAGTACAGTACAGTACAATAACAGTACGTACAGTACAGTACAATAACAGTACAGTACAGTACAGTACAGTACAATAACAATAATACACTATATTAATAATAGCTGATCGACATCTACAGGCGTCTTGGAATAGAAAGGTGGTCGCTCGTGAAAAATATGGGCCGAAATCGAGGTGGACGATTGACGCAGTTCAAAAGTTAGCTACTTTTGACAACTAAAAGGCGTAATTTTGTTCGCTTGGGACGAACACAAATATATTAACGAGCGTTGGGTAGTGGAAGAACCGTACCGTCCGAAGGTGAACTATCAGGCGAAACCTAGGCGAAACGTCAAAATCGCCAGGAGAAATACGAATCTTTTAGCTTTCCCACGACGAAGAATGGCTTTCCTTTCGATGCGATCATGTTTACTTGGCGCTACGAGGTGGATATCGTCATACCCGACGACTTTCTTATTCCAAATTTGGAATTGGACGATCAGTCAAAGAAATATAAATACGTAGAATAAATGTTTGATTTCATCGAAGATATAACAGCTGAGGGCGTTGATCGATCCGGCCCGTTAAGTTGTTGGCAGAGTTAAGATAAAAATAAGCAGCAAATGGCTGTCTTTTGCAAAATCCTCTGTTTGTTAAGCTTTAGCTAATTCTCCTTTCGCATTCCAAGTTGAATCAATCTTAACAAATTTCATCGAACCATTGCACACAATGAAACCGATAGCTTTTAGCCTTAGATTATGTGTATAGAGGACAAGCCAGAAGGACCGGATCGGACTACAGGGGTGTAACAAATAAACATCATTTGTAACATAAACACTTTTTTTAAATAATAGTGTGCTTTAATAAATGTTAAAAAATATTTTTCCACAGCTGCTGTAGCATTCCCGTAATTCCCCTATATACTAATAACATACAGGTATATGTGGAGATCCCTATATGTAGATACGATCACGTTTACTATTATAGCCATCAGCGAAACAATTCAACCGTTGTCGTTATTATTGTTACTTCGTCGGTCTTGCGTTAAATATATTTCGATGTGATTATATGGTAGGTGGCGTTGGATAGGGACTGCTAAAGAACAACGAACGATCGTGATGGATATGAGATACCTATATCTTCACGATAGTTGTCTATTAATGTTTATCTGGCGATCGTGACGTTCGGCGCTCGATTTCGCCATGTAATTACCTTGAAGAGTTTCGGTTTTAAGGCGAAAAAGCCTGTACGGAATGCGACGAAGACGAGTACCTTCTTTCACATCTGCGATAGTGATGGCGAGAGGTTTATTATTCTTCTTGCATTGATGGTTTCCCGCTTGGAATTTAAAGTTTCATCGTTTCTCTATGGCTACGAAGCATTTGTTGATATATATTCTCTTTGTATACCTTTAATAGTATACGGAACATAGATAGCGCTCTAACCAATTTAAAATGAATTACAAATATTTACCTTACAAAAAAAAAAAAAATGCAGAAGGAACAAGCAATCGAGAATTAAAACAAAACAAAACCGCGACGATAAGAGACAAGGCCGGCTATTTGCAGGTGCTTTAATTGCCATTTAATGTCAGGTAAAAATCCATTAAATGTTATAGCAAAATTAGCGGCTTTCATGTTATCCGCTTTGACTTCTTTTAGCTTGGTTTTCGGCGAATGTTGCGCTTTTGCAGGTTTTATTCGGACGGTTTGATCTACTGTTCCGTTTAAATTTCCTTTTGTCGCTGGTTTTATGAAGATACATGGTTCTGAGTTAGTAATCTACTTTAAAATACTTTTATTTTGAAAATAAATTTTATATATCGCATCAGTATCTGGTTTATTTACGACTATTGCTTCTGTGGCATTTTACCACCTTTAATTACCTACTAAACGATTTCGAAAATATGTTTGTAAGTTGATATAGGACGGGATATAATCTTAATGTTATTATCCTGCCAGCATCACAGGTTTTAAATTAATACGGATAATTTGTAAAACAATTTGTGGTTTCAAAAATTATTTTGGAGGACATGAATGTATTTATTTGCGTTCATGATGTCCTATATAAAGCGTAATTCACCAAGTTTTCTAGTTAATACAAATTCCCAAAGCATAGATCGCTGCATAAGCAGCCAGAAAGCCGATCTTGGCTCTGAGATAACCTTGAGTAACTGTTTTGGTAACCAAGCTTGCCGATACTTTTGTGTTTTATTGGAAACATTTATCAAATTAAATCAAAAATTTATGAATTGAATTTACGTGTACTCCAAATAGGGAGAATGTTCTATTTAAATAATTGTTCTTCTAGATGTTTGAAGGTCACCATTAATGCCGAGTTAAATTGAGAAAAATATCACGTCGCTACGATTCGAACTCAAAATTAGATTTGGCGATTTATCGGTATTTCGGGATGTATTCCTCGAACTATAAAAAAAAGGTAGAAAATCACTATTTAGCCATTACAATAAATCCACGCGAACCCGATATTGTAGAGAGCCAACGACATTTTTTTCTCCCTTCAATCCCAGGCCACTGCGAACTATGAACGCCGCAACGGCAAGTTAATAACCATAAACGGGGCCGGAGCTTCCGTCAGAATGTAAAACTGAACGCCGTGAACGAGCTAGTTGACCGTAAAAATAACCTCTAAACCTCATACTTTCCCGCCTCCCCGCCGGCCTTCTTCTCCATCGCGCGCATAAGAGGAAATCTGTATTCGGCATGAGATTGTCGGATGTCGTCCATGAATGTTTCAGAGGGCCACTGCAGTGCCCCCAGCGGCCGGTACTAAACTTTGATATTGTTTTATTTGCAACCCTCTCGCGGGTCAAACGTTAACTAAATTAGCGGACTTGGCCGATTTGTATTCCGGTATTGTGGCGTTTTTGTTATGTTTGGTACAGGACCGGACGTAACATGTAATTTTTCAATTCTGCACATCTATTGGAAAAGGGGAATCAGAGTGATCTATTCAATGCTTGTTTCCCAATAAAATCTTAGTTTGTCCCTCAACAAAAGGTGCATTCAGATTATTTAAATTAAAAAAAATATTAATACGGGCGTGTGTGAAAATTTGATGATTGCTGTTTCATATTTTTTGAGGTTAAGAAATTCCAAAAATAATTAACAAATGCTTGGTAAGGCTGTTCAAATTTCAATAGTGGGGTCGATAGTATGATAGTTTGACTCTAACTTGTGGGTTTGTTTTTCTTATTTTATCCTCCTGTATCTACTTACAACATATTTCCCTTTCCTCTGAATTCACCCTGTATATCATAAATCCGTAACTGTGACCTTAGCCATCTCAACATATTGAAGCTTTTACTAAACTGTACTGATATTCAAAAATTGCCTTTGATCCAGTAAAGATGTCTTCGTCTTTGTCACTATTAATAAGCAAGCAACATTTATTTAATACTTTTTCGTTGATTACCAAAAGGTTACAATGACAAAACAAATGAATAAAGAAAAACAATGGTAAAAAACATTTTCAAATGTCTCCAAAGCCGTCTACTAAGCCTCATTCAAAAACATGAAAGTCAGCTTGAACAGAGCATGTATTCCATACGCTTGAATCAAGAGGCTGATATTGACCAATACTCAAAAGCCATTTGACAAATCCATCTATTTTCTATCCTATTACAGTTGCAAATAAATAGATGTTAACTTAAATGCTTTTATTGTTTAACGAATTACCAAACAATACATTTTCCTGTCTGGTGTAAGCAAACCCGTGTAATAAATCTTCAAGGATAGGCTTTAAAGTTTACATCCGTTCGAAATCTAAGGAAGCATAAAACGTCAACCGTAATATGTCGAAACGAAACTTAGGAAATCCAAGCGAGTCGAAGATAAAAACGGAGTACATTGAAGAAAGCACCCTACATCCGTAGGATACGCACATCCACATAACTTACAACAATATATCTCTGCAGATTTGTTCTGACCTGTACTATTCGCCCGATTTCGTATTCTAGATTCGTATCGCAACAGTCATTCTCTTGTTTTATTCTCCTCTATACCGTATGGGTATAGCGGGTCCGGGGCCGGCTGTTCTCCTCATGTGGTTGGCTGCCGGGACATACTTCACTCGTTACGACCGTCTTTTGTCTCGGTCGCACCAACGCGCTCGCCGCTCCACCTACCGGTGGCGGCGCGCGAGAGATGAATGCCTTCTGATTATCAGTCTTTCGTCTTTGTCGGCGTCACATCAATTTTTCAAAGATGGCGCGGAAACAAATGAGCAGCTCGGCAAATTGAAGTAAGGAATAGCGGTTAGCTTTTGTTTTATGCGATGCCAACTGCCTCGCTATTGTTACGTTTAAGGGTTTTTATAAATCTTTCAGGGATTTTTCTTCTCTAGACTGGCGTTTTCTTTTCTTCTTAAAGCATACACTTTCATTCGAAAGTTTGATTACGTCAAGTTCTGCATATTCAAGTAAAAAATAAAATGTCAGTGGAAAATAATGCTTAGAAAAAAATCAATTGGATGGAGCATTATGGTTAACATTGACGATGGAAATGCTAGGTGATCCTGAATTTATTTAAAAGAATAGAAGACACATAGAGTAGTGCGAAATTAGTGCAAGAATTAGTGCTAAATTAGAAATGAGTGCGAGTTAATTCACTTGATGCTCCGCTAAAATCTTTTCAATTCTCTAGAATTTAGATTTTTCATAAATTATCTCTTAAAATATTTGAGTTTAAAGGTTTTAATATTTGATTTAGGTTTTAAGATCTTCTAGGAAATACTGCGTTTTAGAGATTGCCTTGTCTTTTTTTTTCAATTGAACCATTTATTTACAATTTTTTCTACCATATTTTCCACTTTACCGCCTAGTTCTCCTTCTTTCTTACTTCCACCAATAGCACTTCGTCGCATTTATTCTTATTCTCTACGATTCCGTCATATACGCTTTCTGAAGTACTTTTCTCAGTTTTGGATTGGTTCGTCGATTCCATATAAGTGCTCAAAAAGTATTTATCAGACGTATTTCTATCTTATAGATACGTATTCTTAGGTGTTTTGAGTTGCTCTCAAAAACTCCCTTTAAAGCATTTATTTCTTTCTAGCCCTCAGTGTTACTTGCATCCGCCCTTGAGATTCAAAATGTCTTCGTATTACTACTGCCAGAAAATATTTTACTTCTTCAAAAATGCATGGTTCCCCGTTTGTTGCTTTCAAATAGTCTCTTTTTTGAAAAACTTGTCTATTAAATTCATAAATTTTGCTAACTGTTAATTTACCTCATTTATCTAATTTTCTAGATGTTTCCAATCCCTTTACACCTTCTAAGTCCCACTGATGTACTCTTTATGAAAAAGTAGACCTAAGTGTCTGGTAAAAAGAAAAATAGATTGCATCCCTTTTACCAAACTAATGGACGGTCGTGTGTATTCATCCCTCCGATAGGACTCCGTTTTCTCTCTCGCGCTTTTTATTACTTCCATTTATTTATTTTCGTTATTACGCGACGCTCATTCGCTTATTCGCAGTTTATTCCGTACGTCGAGGTGCGCTGATTATAAAATACTAAAGCGTCCAAATGAAGGAATGGCGATTTTTTTCGTTACGTTCTTCATTTTGCTTGTTTTATTGGCGTTGTTGCGCGTAAAATATTTAGTTTTTTTTTGTTGTGGCCGTAGCGACGTATTGTTGTTTTTCGGGGGGCGGTTTCGGCGAACGTAAAGTCAGCAGTATGAGAGATTAGGCAATAAAAATCTTCCGGTAGAGTAAATTGGTTTTATTTTTGCAACGTAAAGAGTCCGGATGAAAAAAAAAGCAGGGAAATGGGGAAACGCTGTCGTAAGTTTCTTTTTTTTCAATTCAAGCTATCAACCGTAGATATATCCGAACCCTTAATTATTCTTTTATCGAGCTTCGTTCAATTAGGTGTTTTGTTAATTTTTATTCAGATAACTATTCTAAAGATCGATACTTGCCAAGTGAAAATAGTTGCTCAAAAAGCAAATCACTCGAAAAGAAATGTAGCAAATATGATTAAAAGTTAAAGTTAGAAGCGATCAATTGAATAAATAAGTTGAGGGTGTAACGTGTGGCTAGATCCTGAAGCAACCCTCTCACTCTAGCAGTTAGTTTTCTACTGATTCTCACCTGCGTGAATCATACCTACGCATTCTTGTAGCGTGCACATTTTGTAACAGGGCCTATATATATTTTACGAGGGTAACATTACATTTATATTATTATTTTTTTAATTTAAATTTAATATTTGTTATTGCTGAAGCAGCGACAGCACAGAAATCTGCCTGTTTAAAAAAAATGTGAAAAAAAGGAAATTACATTAGTAAAGGCACGGGAATAACAATAATACCTCGAATCGCTTCGTTGAACTTTTCTCAACGAATCACCGCAGAAAAGAAACCTGTTTACAACTGATTTGCAGAATTTCATCTTGGTCGTGTCTCTGTTAGCGATAAATTTCGCGAAGGCCGACCAAAATCGATTGATATTCCAAAAAACATCGATGCTGTGCGCAACATGATTGAATAATATCGGCGTGTGACTTACCACAAGAGAGGGGCGTATCGAAGACTGCAGTATGTTCGATTTTGTATCAAGATTTAAGTGTGAAAAGGATCTATTGCCGATGGACTCACCACCTGCCCGTTGAAGCTTGACATTTTTCATCAGTCCACCAGATTTGCTTTTAATAATGGAATAACTATTTCATAGGTGCATGCTTTACGTCGCTAATCATATTGTTGACAATATTATTGTTATCGTTATAATTATAATTAGGTGAGTACGGAGTTGAGTTGAAGGAGGAAGTACATAATTTATTTTTTTTATTAGACGGCGCTAACTAATCGGAAACAAGTGGCCCCACAACTTGGAAACTAACAAATAATAAAAACAAAAACAGAAATATTTAACACTGAGTTATGATAAATCAAATAGAAACCATCAAAGCAGCATTGGTTACAAAAAGGTCTCAGGAAAACGCTAAATGAAAAAAAATTAATTATCGAATACAGCAAAAAGTAAGACAACAAAAAATATGCAAATAAATAGGAACATCTGCAACTTACTTAAAGGGCTGAAGAAGCGCTCTTTCATTTTAGCCATCTGATTCATTTCTTTATTTATTCAATCAAGAAGGGCCAAAAATTTGTAAGTCCATTGCTTCCAGTATCTGTTATATTAAGGATATAAAGTTCAAAATATGAATAAATATTTAGAGTATTCTTGGCATTAGCAAAACAGTTGTGAAATAATCATCTGCATTTGTTTTATATTATACGTTGTATATGTCTATACATATCTGTTTGAAAAATTTAGTTAGTGAATATTGTAGTATTAATCCATGTCAAGGCTGTTTAATAAATCATCAAGCGACGAAGTTCGGTTATTATAAGCCATTACTTATTCATGCCATTCAATGATTGAGCTTATTGATTGATATATGAATGTGATTTTAATTTGTGAAGCAATACATGTTGTTGTAAATCGTTGCGTTACAGTTAAAGACTAAATTAGTTATAAACTATTCTCTTCAACGATCGTCGTATTTCTTCTTCCTTTAGCTTCCGATTTTATTCAGAAGAGTGACGTCTTGACGTTAGACTAATTAACAAAGGTTACACGGTTGTCATGAAGCGCGTTTTCGACGCTGTTGAATGTCTTCGTTCTGTCAAAAGCGATTTTCGCAAATAGACATATTTGCTAGGAATAGAGAGGAATATAAGCCCCTTCGAGACCGTACAACAGAGACAAGGGGGTCCGTTTGAATTAAGGGAGCGAATTCGGTTAATAATTCAGCCGGCTAATCACCAATACGTCTGCCGTTTCTGCCGACTTAATTGAAGTTAAAAAGGGTCGAATTAATAATGGAGAAAGTTTTAAACGGCATCGGTTCAACGCTATATATTCCATATAGCTGTACGGAGGCCGCCGATATGGCTACATATTATAAAGTTGTCTGGAAGCATCAAATGTCGTAGGAGCGCGCCGCTAATTATTAAAATGGAAGCATACCAAAAAAGGGGTTTTAGACGGTGTGAATATTTGAATCGGAGGAAACCGCGGCGGAAGCTGGTGACGAGATTCTCCAGTTTTCGATGGGTCACCGCCGTCAATTTGTAATGTTGTTGAAATTTTTGTTTCGCTTCATGCTGGGAATGACAGTTTCTTTGATTTTTGGGGGTATCCTGCCACGTGTTGAAAATTAAAAAATGAGCTGTTTATCTTATCCATTCATCGGCGGAACGGTTTATTTCTTGTTTTAATGTATCTTGTGTATATAAAACAAGGCAATAATAGCGAAAATTTTCATCAAGAGAGCATTATAACTCGTAATGTTTATATATTCTTATACATACAGTTTAAAGTTAATACATTAAATACTCAAACTCAAAAAGTGCATATAGTGAAGCTGGCCACCATCGTCAGAAGACTCGCGAGTCAGGACCTTAACCGCAACCAGGAGACCGAGAAGAGACTGTTAATTTTCCGCCAGCGAGACGCTGTCGCCTTTCCGCCAACGAATCGCACCCATCACCACACTAACAAGGGAACACCCTGAGCTACCGATTGGATTGAAACTGGGGAAACTGGTGGAACCTCACGTTTAGGGGGTGGAAGCTACCCCTGAAATTGTCACACGTTTTTCCTTTTGTTTATTCCTATATTCTATCCTATATATATATATATCCTATATATATTTGTTCCAAATCCGTGACTCCATGAGGCTATATTCTTTTGTTGTAAATTTTAGTTGTTTAATAAAATTAATATCAATTTTGCATCCAATCTATTTGTAAATTCTTTTAGCATTGGTATTTTTGGTGGAATATTTTCACTTATTCTCTTAGTTAGTTCTTCCAATTTGATCGGTTAAAATAAATTTTTGATTTCAAGAAACTTCATAGTCCAGTGGAGTAAAGTAAATGTTCTGTTTAGGAAATCTTCTACAATGTGAGAAATGGGCTGATGCTTCGTGCTGCTGAAACCAGACATTATTTTATAGCTCCCATTCTCCACCAGGATTGGAATTTCTTCTATATCTAAAGGCTCTAGATTCCTGTCGCTGCCTCAAATTTGCGTTATAGATTCAGAAAATTTTAATATCGTTTTAATAAAGATATTTATTTGGTTCCACAGATTTGCCTATTATTGTATATGTAGCTAAGACCACCATTATATGCGATTCAAGTGGACAAATTTTGCTGCAAACTCTTACTTAAGACTAACGCGAGAATATTATAAAACTTGACTCCTGAAACGTGTCCAGAAACAGTTATTCTATTCTTTTACGTGTTATCCACAATTTCTACCTGTTTCATTAACCATCATAATTTAACTCCGGAGATGACGTATATAAAACTAACGCGGACACCGAGATTTTAACTAATTAATAACTCTATCGCTAAATAATACATAAACATATTGCCGGTGTGGCGCGCATAAATTTCTAACGGGGGCATTAACCAACGGGCCAGAGAGCAAGTCGGAAAGAGACAATGATTTTATAAATACAACACACTCAAGTGTATGAAGTTTTCAGTCGACTTGATTATCGAATATTCATTAGACCGTATGTAGTCGCGTTGAATATTTGATGGAATCCGCTTTGAAACAAATGGTCGAAATGAAGCTAACGCCCCATTATGCTCGGTGTACGTATAAATCGTATATTTGTGTCCCTAAATGGGATGACGGAGATGTAACGCTAAAAAGCGCTCAGCGCGTATACCATTTAGGTCAAAATATCTTGTTATGAAGTTGATTTTAATTTCGAATTTTGAATATTTCCCATTTACGTTAATTAAGTGTGAATTTTTCACTTTGACGTTAATATTTTTTGGAATTTATATTATGTGTAAATGTGCGGGCTAAAAGTCAGGAAAGAGGAGCGGCGTACTAATATCGTGAATGGTTTCGGATTTTCAAATTACAAATTTGAGGTCGTGGACACTTTTTTAGATCTCTTTCGGTGTTTCCTCCGGTCTATCCGCTTCTGGTGTTAAAGAACCACGTTCCGCTTGAAAAAGAGATGTAGGTTCAGTATTCAAATAGCAACGATATTATGTACATCCCATCATAATAATTTCCATCGAATGGGAAGGGAGACAATAGCATATGTATATGTAATTGAATGCATGGAAACAAGTTAAGCTAAAGTGAACACGCAAAAAAGGTTGGAAGAAATTCCATAAAAATTCAAGTTACATCAAAAGGCTCGAACAGTTCATCTTTTATTGCTGTTTTTTTACCTCAGGACAACTTATACAGGGCGATTCCTATATACATATTTTTTGCGAATAACGGATCAAAATATTAATGATGATTTATTTAATAATAAATGTCCTAATAGAACAATGCATTCTTACAAAGTGCAGCTTGTACAGGCACTAAACGAGGATAATTCTGATAAAAGAATAAGGATAGGTATACTTTGTGCTTTCAGCTAGAGCAAAGTTTAGGACGGGGTATGGCAGAGGTCCATCAAAAAATGTAATAACAATTAGCTTATTTTTTTTTTAACTAAAGATGATAGAGACGGTTATGATAATAATAATTATAAAAATAGTAATAATGATAATGGTGGAAAAAATCTGTGTCCCAGGCAAACGATGCGACGCCTCTGATCGTCGCACTGGTACCTCAAGTGATCCTCCCCATAGCCGTTTTACTCCAGCTGACGAGGCTTTGCCGTAACAGTCAGAAATAATCGCCTGAGCCTTTTCAAAGCACTTGAAAGTACAAAATAACCAGCAAAGGAGAAGCTAAGGGAGCAAATTTAGAGAGAGAAGTAACAAAAAAGAAAATGTATTTGATTAATACCGAACAAATCACTGATGATTAATCTACAAATTTATTTATATATGGGCCCTGAATGCTGAAAATATCTGGATTTTGCGCAGAAGGATTTGATACTGGCGTCATCTACTTTATAACCAAATAGTGATCGGGATATCCTGAATAATGTGACTAATTAGACACTTCTTTCCTAGTCGTTGTATATAAGTTAAGACAAATGCTGTGGTCCGCATTTGCTGCAAATTAGGTTAATTTGAACATGAGTACATTAAAGGGCGCGATCTGAGTAATTTAATTCTGAGAAAAGACTGTATGGACGCGCCAGGAAAGCCATGCATGTTCCATTGTAGATAATTTTGAAGAAGCTCTCGTGTTTCTTTGGAAAGACCAATAAAAAAAATTGTTTAAATTTATTACCGAGCAACTTTTCTTTAAAATAGTTAATTCTATAATAATAACAGGCGTTGAAGGTGTATATACCTAACTTTAGGGATGGGACATCAATAAATCTATTCTTTATATCAATAAATCCGTTTATTGTACATGGTGTACATACGAAAGTCTGTAGTCACACTTTTTTATTGTAATTAAGTACTTTTTTCGTTCAGTATAAAGCGAAAATTTATAGAGAAGGACGGAATATCATCATAAACACCGACACTTCGATTCATCTCCCTCTTTTTTATATTCAGCAACAGCATCAAACTGAGCTGTTTAATTATTCAGAGGAAAGAATTAAGGAAAATTAAATTACAAAGGCGTAATTCGTTCGTAACACGCTTTTGAGATGGCATAATTGGGCAGCGATTCGAGACCGGGCGGCGGAAATCAAAATGGCTGACTGTCTCTCGGGCTGTTCTTTAGCAAACGCCGTGCGGCCGAATTAGAGTAAAAACCGGCGACGCGAAGAGGGCGCGCCAAGTCGCCGTGAGAAGAACAGTTCGACCGTCCGTCCTATTAGCTAAAGCGAAAATTAATTTCTCGGGTTTAACGTTACGGAAATTTCTGGAACGCATCGGTCGTCAATGGCGATTTAATTAATGAAAAAAAAATTGCAAGCGACCGGCTTTTGTTTTTACAATTGTTGTATTGTTTTCTTTATTAAGACCGTAGTATAAAACATGCTTAAGTAAGCTTAAGTGAGATGTAACTAAGAATTTGTGTTCTTTTTGGTTCAATCTGCAAAGGACCGTAATGCGTTGAAGACGCATAAGTTTAACTAAGGGGGATACAAATGCATTTTTGACTTACTATTAGATGCGAAGAGACATAAGAAGTTTAGAATTAAGTTCAAACTTTGCATGATTGTCCATTAAAATTACAAAACTGATTGCAGACTGTTAATTCCCTGTTGTATATAATTAAGGAACTAACCGTTATATTTGATTTACTTAACGAATATCCAACCTGACACTCCAACAAAAGACAGATTGAAACGGATTTGTTCAGCTTGATTAAGATCATCTCTAAGTTAATGAGCAAACATGGATAGTTGTCGATTGATAATTGAATTTTCAATTAATAATTAGGTTGACAAGTTACTGACTATTATTTTTTAAAGGAATAAGGTTTCCCAATGTTACAAGTCAATGTTCTATATCAATTAAGTGAGGTAGCCATTTGGACTAACGATTAATTTGATCAGGATCCTTTAAGCACCTTTTTTAATTCTGAATTTAAATTTTTCAGAGCTTTAACTTAGAAAGAAAGGTATAACTACCATGAGGATTATAAATAAAAATATCACTTTTGAATTTTTCTTTAACGATTTACGTGAATTTAGAAGTTGTGGAAAAGAGAAAATGAAATATAAAAGAAGTAATTGGCTGGACTTATATACTGCTTCTACCACCCACGCTCTGAAGATAATAGGCCTGAAAAGGAGTTTTCTTTTAGAAATTGAGCTTTCTACCAACAGAGGGACCTTTATTTTCTATAGGTGGACAAACTGGAGTCACTACATGATCTCTTAGACGTTAGTTAATTAACATTACGATATATAAATTTAGTGTGATGAGGGTTTCATTTAAATCCATAAATTAACTTTAAAATGCTTTCTCTAATATTACAATCAAGGCTTATTTAATACCGTCGATGACTTTCGAATTTCGCCAAATTTTTTACTAAGCCGTAAGAGGAATTTTTAAATGTTTTTGAACTCTGTTATCAGGTATCAGGAAAATTAATTCGTGAATACTGTAACCTTCACGTGAGAAATGTAGGTAAGTTCCAAATAAGTATCTAGTTTGACATAAGAAAAGAATTATTATTCTGAACTATATGTTCTTGTTACCAGGAAGTTCTCGCATAGAATAAAAAAATTACTTCATCCAAGAATATGCTTTCTTATAAGAAACGAATTTTATCTTGATTTAAGAAAAGACAGTATTGAATTTTCAAGAAATTAAAATATCACTATGGAAATGATACTTTCTTGCTTATATGAGAGATCGAGAATCATTTAAATTTAGTAAGTTTTAGTTGGCTGTGGAAATTACTTTTCTGTGTGCAGGTTTCAAACTCACGAAGGATATAGTTGTTACCTTCGACTCAACCTTAGTTTGATCTCTATCCGCAACGATCATCAGCATAAACAAATACTTCCCCAAAGGAAATGCTAAATGGGATATCATTAATGAACATTAGGAACATTAATCGCAACCTTGAGATGTGTCTATATTTACAACAAATTCTTAGTGCGTAGCTACACCCACTTTAACTTATATTTCGATCTTTTAAAAAATACATAAACCACGAATTAATCGATGCACGTATACCCATATTTAGCAACTTATTTGTTGAAGAGAATACCTATTACGTAATCTCCTTTGTCAATTCGAACGCACTGATGAGAGATACTTCTTTAAGTAATCAAAAACCGTTTTTTTCGATTACTTTTGTACAAGTAGCTAACTTTACAAACGAATGCTAATTTACAACATACACCTCCCGACAAAAACTTAGACGCGGTAAGATGTTTTACGGGTTATAAGGATTACAACATTTCTTTGCGAAACTAGCAAGATATCTAATTAAGTTTTTATTCATAAAAGTAAAATAAACTTAAAAATATCTCCTCCAGTAATATATGAACTAAATAATAAATTATTAGCCCAATGTTTAAACAATTTCTGCGACAAAAATTTAGACGCTCCGTTGCAAATGTAAAACAAAAATAAACAAATGAGTGATCAGTAATGCGTAGATCCTCCATTGTTCTTAATCACTTCCGATAGTCTGTTATTAATAGATTTATATAAATTTAACACATAATTTTGAGCGATATTCTGCCATTCGGTCACTATTGAAGTTTTCAGTTCCTGTACCGTGAAATATTGACGGCCTCCGCCATAAACGCGACGTGCCAATTCACCCCGCATGTGTTCAATAATGTTTAAGTCTGGTGACCGTGCCGGCCACTGTAAAGTTTTAATCTTTTTCTCTTTAAACCATTCAGTAATGGTTTTTGCTTTATGAATTGGCGCGTTATCTTGCTGAAAAACAAAATTGCGCCCGGCCCATTGGTTTCCAAAACGTAGAAGATTGTCACGCAATAAGTCTTCATACGTCACAGATGTCATTTTGTTTGTGCAAAACACTATCTCACTCTTATCGCGGAATCCAATCGCTGCCCATATCATCACAGAACCACCTCCTAATTGTCTGGTCATTTTCACTTTTGGTTCCTTTCTCAGATCATGATAATAATGCGAGTACCCATCCGGTCCGCCCAAATTAAAACGTTTCTCATCGGAAACTTTTTCCCATTGTTTCTTCCAGGATACGTGTTCTTCGGCAAATCTCAACCTCGCTTCTTTGTGTTTCGCCGAAAGTGGCGGTTTTCTCAACATTTTCTTCGGTGATATTACCGCTGACGCCTTTAAAATCCTTTGAACATTACGCCCGTTCTGCGCCTGTTCTGCAATAACTGTCGCCGACGCAGAAGAATTGGATGCACACCGCAATATCATGCGTTTATCCCGCTCATTTACAGCTTTCGGTCGCCTCTGGTCTTTTGGTTTGCCGTAATTTTCGGGATCTTTTAGGAAATTTCTAACGGAATGACCGCTTCTTCGTAACCGACGAGCAATTTCCTTCTTACTAACACCATCCTGGTGCCAGGCTAGAACTTTACCGCTTTCTATCAAGGATAATTGCTTTTTTCTACCCATATTGCAAACACTTTATAAAATATAATTTCTCGTGGTGAAATGTGTACACTTTACCAGCACAACCGCTGCATATAAAGAGAAGTATCAAATTAAAACATTTTTGCTTATATTCATGTAATAAATACACAGCGTCTAAATTTTTTTCGCATTTAAAATTCCTATTTTGATCTGGGAAAATCTCAATTACCCC
>LR737386.1:408815-423652 GCA_902655005.2 Marronus borbonicus
TAGCGAAAAAACCGGAAAAGAATTACCGACACACCTGGTAATAAAAATTGAATATTGAAGGTTTCTCCTGAGATCTACTTGTTTCGTTACAAATTGAAAAGCAATTATGAGAAAATAAGCAAATTCTGTCTGCGCGAGTTAATTTTTATTTAGAAGACTTAAAACCGTAGGCGCAATTTTATTTAATAAATGATCCAAATGGTTTTACTGAATGTTAACTAGTGTTGTTTATGAAGAAGATCCCATTAAAGTATCTCAATTTTAACTTCCTCTCCAAGAAATGTTGAAAAGATGTCGATGTCGAAAAAAGGCTTGATTTTGATTTCTCGCACCACACGTTGTTTAACGGGCTCTTTTTTTTGCAAAATCTATCTATCTTACTCAATGTGTAACCCAATCTGGGAGAAATTGGAGGGAAGAACTCATCAAAACTGCTCTGCCTTGCAATTAAAAAATACTAGCTTTTTACAGGTCATTTAGGCCCAGAGTTTTTAAATCCTTTTCCACACTTTTCTCCAACTATTTACGTTGTTCTCTTTAAGACCTTTTATGGAATCACCTCTTTCCATCTTTTCCTTGGCCTGTTTCTTCCCTATGGTCCAAAATATGTGTAGGTTTGCATGAAAATCCACCGTGTTCGTTATGTTTCCGATAAAATTACTAAATCCGAAGAGAAAATTAGAAATTTATTAGAAATCATGGAAATTTACATTCCGCTACTTTAAGAGAGAATCCACCTTTTTGTGGAAATGGTTAATCTCAAGTAACACTATTTTTGTATTAAAGCATTATTTAATACAAAAATAGTGTTACTTGGGAATTAAAGCATAAAATACTGCTCCACAGAAACTCTATGCTTTATGAGAGAATAGGTTGGTAAATGGAATGGATAACAATTATGGTTTAAGTAGGTACAAAAATGCTTAAAATTTTAATAATTTGAATGCGTTTGTTTAATATTATTGACTAACCATGATTGAGCAGAATAGTTGAATAAATGAGTTGTGGAATTGTTGTTTTATAGACTGAATTGCTGGGATTGTTTACATGAAGGAAATAGATTCTGAGAGCTCTTACTAATTTTAAAAATTGTTTTTAATATCTCGCACTTGATTCGTCAAAAAAAAAACTTACGTATTCAATTTATAGAAAACCAAATCAAATGTAATTGGCAGTTACTCTAATTTTCAACAATAGTACGTAAGTTGGAAAGCAGCTGAATTTAGGCCTGTTTGAAATTAAGGACGAAGACCGAACTGTGTGGTACTCTGCTTTTCTCAAACAATCCAAAATTTCGAGTAAAAGTGGAAATGATTAAAAGCATCAATAATATTAATTAGAGAGAAGTATTAAGACAGTTTGTTTCCTCAGCTTATAAAATCAAGTCTTCTTGGCAGTTTTTAAGATAGCTTGTGTAGCCTGTGTAGCGACGGTAAATGCGCATGTAAAATTTTGAGTGGTAGAAATCAAGACGCGGGTTAATATCATGTTATTACTTAGATCAATTAAAAAGAAGATTAAGATGGTTCCAAAGATACATGGTGCATGCAATAATATATGGTAATTCAGTGGAGCATAATCTGTGTTGGAATGTCTGTTAAGGAGTTTAGCGAACATTCTTGATCATTTAGTTCATGATTAGCTTAGCAGTCTCCATTGCTCGGACTTTAAAATTAACATATTTCTAATCGGTTTAAATCGATACTTTTGCCAACTAAAATGTACCTATTGAGTCTACTGATATTAGGCTTAAAATTTATGAAAACTGAATATCCTAATTTCCCTTTTGCAGAAATTATAAATTTGCTGTTATTGTGAGCCTATTATTGTGTATTTGGATAGGATTTCTTGGTGGCTACTCAACATCTCCGTTAGACGAATTTAGTTTAATGAGGGAGAATTTACTTATTACACATGAAGTAATAAATTTTCACAATATAACCTTATCAGAAGTAACCACCTGGGTATGTCTCCCACATCAACAGCTTGATTTAAATTAATTTAATTTAAATATAATTTTTTCGAACAACTGATGAGCTTGCGAGAAAATAATGGTCACTTGTGGAGAATTTCGTGACATTGATATGTTCCTTTTTTACGGATAGGATTTCTTTTTGGGATCCTTCCCGAAATTTTGGTCCCATTTTTCTGGATAGATTTGACAACATCGAGGTTCACTCGTTTTAGCGCGGTTTCTAGTTTTGGGTAGAAAGGAACCCCTCTGGGATCTGATAGATATGGTGGGTGATGGGTATGAATTTTTTGACGAAAAGCTCAGAAACAAAGAAAAGGGAAAACCAATCTTTCCTGAAAGGCTAATAATTTCCATATTATGTTATGTTTTAGATGAAAAATACTGTAATTGGTGATTTTATCCAAAGTTGTTTGGTAAAAAGCGCCTAATTCCAATTTTTATAAATTTATCATTTTAAATTCGGCTTTCTTGTGTTATGTGCGTAGCCAACCAGTTATTTCCATTGTATCGGAGTGACCCTTTTTCCTGGTTAAAACGAAACGTAACAGACATAGAATTTTTCCGTTTTCATAATCAAAAAAATGCCTCGCAATGTAAATGCCTCAATTAGCAGGTGTGATAGTACACGTATACGTATTTAAGCGGAACAATGCGTCCCCGTTAGAAATGCGTACAATTTCACTGATTTTAAAGCGTTCGAAGCGACTTATTTTTGCGGTTACATGCCACTCATTCAATAAAAGCGCATAGCGGCTCACCTACTTGGTGCTCGCGTTGGAATTCTAGTGCCAATTCTTCGGATAACAGGAATATTATGTTACGGAGATAATATTACCGATAAAACTAACGGAAAGTGTAATAAATCCGTTCTTTCAAGCGCGATAATATAAGTAGGTTTTAATTTTTTTGTATTTCAAGAGTTATTTATTGTTTCGGGTCGTTAAAATATGTTTTAGTAAATACCTATTGTTTATGACGATGCCCAGGTACGGTTGGAATTTCGCAAAAAACAACGAAATTACCTACTCCTTTCAATAATGCGTTTTGTGTAAATGTTCTAAATACCAGTATCGAATGTTTTGCGTACACGATACAATGTGTAGTAACTTGTTGCGTTATGTAAAGGGGCACAATAGGCGCAGTCAATAGGATAATCTTCATTCGAAAGAGATTATTCGTTGCCGCATGTGCTTCTATAAAGCCATAGCCATGTTTAATAGTCGCATATGTTGCTTGCTGTTGTTAAAGTGTTGTTACAAATTAAAATAATTTCATATTTGAAATTCTTCCATACTGCATGCTGTAAATAACCAAAATATACAAGACAACCAATACATACGTACATCAAATTGATACTATACCATAAGCAACTGCCTAGCATAGCACCTTTTACATCTTCATATCATATCTCAACTAACGACATGTTATTCCGTTGAAGAGCATCTGCACTACAGGAATAGCAGCAGTATACATCTCGCACCACCACCACTATCGCCATTCAAGGTGATATTTATTGCAGTTATGAGGTCTGAGTCGCGGACCCGAAACTAAGTGAAAATGACAGCTACTTCGGCCAAGATAGGGGAGAGAATATACCGCGAAATGTGCGCCACAACATCACAACCGTCCCCCTTGGTCGGATGCGGCGATAAAGGAGATGCAAAAGGAACGTTGCAAGATTACAAACTTCAACCGCGCCGTGCCTTCCTCCCTCTGCTCAGGAGAAATTCGCACGCGGAGCAATGAACAGCCACCGACGGCGGCGATGTCGGTGGTGTGTAGTGGAAGGAGAAGATAGGCGCTGTTCAATTTGCCAAATTACAATCTGGCTCATTCAATTGTTTCGCTCGTTTGTTTTAAAGCGGAACGTAATTATGGCGAAAGTAATTCGACGCGAAGTCCATCCGTTTTTAGCGGAAATTGGCGAACGTGTTATTAGGGGGGAACTAGAAACGTTCAGGAGCATCTTTCCGTAAATGAAAATCTTCTGTTTCTGTAACGTTCAAGTTGACTCTCTTTGTTTACTTAAACTAATTGCATTTGTCATGGAAGCTATAAGGAATATCAAGTAACAATTTAACTTATTTACTTACTGTGGGCGGGAAGCTGCAGCACAACGCTTTGATCCCTTCGTGTATTTCCGCTGCATATCGTGTAGGTTGCCCCATGCAATGGAAACACACGAGGAAATCAAAGCGTTGCAATTGACTTCTCATTTACATCAGAACCAGCCGCCACTAATTGTAAAAATAATTATTTTCGTTGCTATTGAAATGTTGTCGTCACATGCTTAACTACTTATAAATCGGAAGCTGTAACGTATAACGTATGTAAGAACCCTCGAATGTGTTTAGGCGATAATTTGTTTCCAAGCAAGCATGCAAGTAGCAGACGGACATTAAAATCGTGTTATTTTCGGGGGGACCGTCGCACCGTTTTTTTAACGAATCTTCGACACGCCACCGCAGGAAACCTCTTCTCGGTAGCAGTTCGAGCGGTCGATACCCGGCAATTACCACGGGCTAACGACACCCAAGCACAACACCGCACATATTAGTATCTACCTCGGCACACAAACGCTGCGACACGACCATCTTCTTTCTCCACATACATAGATACCTCCGCCCATTTACATATATTAGTCGTAAGTATACAACTCGGGTCCCGAGGACGCCGTTCAACAAATTACACGGCTCTGAAAGTGGAGGCTTTTAAGATAAATGCCTCGAAGGTGGTTCTTTTTAGGCGGTTTTTAACATCGTTGTTGTCGACGCTTTCGTGCATCTCGCTAGTCGCGCTCGTATATGGAGGTTTTCGTAATAAGCCGGTCCAATTACGAGCGAGTATATATGCGCTCTTCATAAGCGAGGTCGATTTGAATTAAGACTTCTTATCTTAACGAAGCTTTTCACCGTATACGAACAAGATGTTCGCTGGAACTTATACCGGCTGATACAACACGAAATGGGCAATATCAATAGCTGGTTTAAGTAAAAGGAAGAATTAATTGAGGTAAATGGATTGTTTATTGGAAAAGGCCAGACTAATATTGCCATTAACAACAAAGCTTTTAGCCTTAAAATACAAATGATTTCGATTGATTGGGCTCTTACCAATATTTCATTTTTTGACGAAGTTGAAACTTGCTTTCACTTATTGCATAGACGATAGTGATACCTTGTCCTTCCATATTTTAAAGTAATTTGCTAATATAGCTTGAATTGAAAACATGCTTTTGCAAGATGGCTTCTTCTGGTCTTCATAACACTTCAAATATTGCTTTCAGACTAGTGGGGAGGACCTCTCCCAGAATAGTGATGCGCATCTACGTGGCAAGTGCCAGCATATTGTATGATTGCTTTGTGTAGCATGGCAAACATGAGAAGTAGGGCTGGTGGCTGCGATTTTACTGTTTTCCAGATTTATTAAGAAGAATGGAGTCTCGGCAGTAGAGGGCCCGCCCCAACAATCAATCGGATTGCGTTGTAACACTGCCAAGAGTTGTCCTCTTTAAAAATGGCTGTCATTCACAAACTAACTGACTGAAATAATGTTAATTCAATTCTAGTAGCGCCATCTCTTGCCGAGACCAAGTAATTATCGAACTTCCCTCGTATCTTGAAGTCGTTTGCGAAGAGAAAATAAGATGCAATAAAAGGTTCCACTGCTTCTTTGATCTTGGTGATTGGAATTATTCAACTTACAATGCCTTAGGGGTTATTTTATGTATAATTACCACAAAACTTATAATCGAGAAACAGTTATTAAACCTTCTATAAGCTGATTACAAAAAAAAAGCACTCGTACATGATTTGGATCCAATTTCTTACTTGATGATAGTCTCATCTCGCTTAACGACTATAATTCTAGGAGTTCGTTAATATGTTTTGCCACTGGAAATGTCATTTGAACACCTGTATTTAATAGGATTCTTTATTTTTTATCCTTTTACGAGCCTAAATAAATACTTAATGGTTTTATTGTGACTACTGGATTGATCTGGTGGCTATAAAAGTGATCATTAACCTAATTTAGTATCCGCAGAACTTGTCGTAGGGGTCTATTTCGTAGCCGCAGAACTATTACACACACACACACACACGAATACATATACTCGACGTTATAGCGGAGGGATTTTAATAGTGGTATTTAGTCGCCATAATTAACCTTATAATTCTATATTTATCAAGCACCCGAGGATTCTTCCGCTGATTAAATTCCTTCTGATTAAAATATGATTAAAAAAGATCATCTTAACCTATTATTAGACTGCGATATGTTAAAATTTCACATATTAAACAGGTCTGCGCAGCTTTTTAAGGAATTATCTCATTTGAATGGAAGATAAACGAGTATTCAAATTAGCGGTAATGGTTATTTGTTTTATGACCAATAAATAGACCTGTTATGCTATAATTACGGTTTTAAAAACGTGTTACAATATTCAATAATTCGTAGGCATCAGAAAGATATTCGTCTTCCGCTATATGTTAGTGAAGAATTAATCTTATGCTGTTTAGTCATTAGTTGGAAACAAAGACATCGTCAAATAAAACATTTTGTTAGAGCTATTCGATGAATAAATTTGCATTATTTTGAAATGGCGTTTGCCCACAAGCCAAAAATCTTGTTTTACTGTAACCTTTCAAGATTTGTTTCGTGTTTCCCTTGTTTTATATTCTTTTTTTTGATAAGATCCACGTTTCACTACCACGTACAATGTTCGTTTAAGTAATGCAGTAATTTTGTTTCAACATGTTTTGGTAATGCCTCTCATTATTTTGTGTAGTTAGTCTAGTAGAAAAGTTTCGATTGTTTAGCGCTCCTTCGCTTCTGTTCTCGATAGTATTTGTTAATTTTCAATTAGGGGTAACGACGATATACAATCACACAAATCTTCAATCAATAATCAATCTATCAATCAAAACAAGCACGTACTTTCGAGATGTTCATGGCGTCTACTATCTCTGTAGCCTTGATCCGACGGTCGTCTAGTATAAATCGGTGAACGGTGCAGTGGTTGCAGTTTTTGACTGTTCTGAACGTTCCTAATCATTCAAACTGGTGCAGAGTTATACGCCACGTTGAAGTTTGAAATTTTCCAAACTGCCTTCGTATGTAGAGTGTTCCATTTAAAAAACGAAACCTGCTTTTTATTTGGAAACTAAATCGCTCAAGAAATAAATCATCTTCCCAGCAGCCACAAAGTATATAAGCTATTAATATTGATATTTGAAAGATTCTATAATATAGTTTATAGATTGTAAGGAATGGGATTTTTTTAGATAAAGAAGGTTAAGCATTGCTTATTTAATTATATTTTATCGTCCAGAAATTTAAAATACCTCTCCAATAAAAATATTCCATAAAAATATCTGTCGCAACCCATCCAATTAACTCAGAAAATCATTTCCATTAGGCAATTCAATATCTAGATGGGACGAAATAAAAAAAATCAGGTGACTGCTTCAAGAACTGAAACGGTCTAATGCTATATTGGTGCAGCAGTTATTTATAGTGATTAATGGTTGAATTAATCTCCTGTCTCTTGCTGATTTAAATGGATGCAAATTTATTTCCTTGTAAAGATTGCATAACGACCGAAAACACGATGCATGTGTAGTATTATTACTCTGTCCAATATCCATTTTATTTATTTATTTAAAGTACATATAAATACTTTTAATTTTAATTTAATTGGTAATAAAAACCCGAATGGCGGTGTTGTAATTTTGGAAATGATAGTAAATTAGGAAAGAAAAGAACGATCAAGCTTGGAATTTTAATTTGGTTTCGATAGAGGAGGATATAAAATTAATTTCGATTAATCAGAAATCGAAGATTATACTTGCTATATACAGGTGTCTTCGGTGTCTTTATAATTCACATTCTAACATTCTTCGAAATAAAATTGTCAGGAGATCCAGTAGCAACTGTTGTTAACATGGTTTTCAAATTGTTTCAATGTCTTACATCTAAAGACGGTGAACAATAGTGAAATCACACCAAATCGAATTTGCATTCATATAGCTTGTGCCGGTTTATTTTCTCTGAATGTATTGTTATAATTCGACATTGCGAGGGATGTAATAGATATACAGAGTTAGCAGAAAATATAGCACCATTTAGGTATTTTTGCAGTAGCTTATTCTTTGGGAATAAAATTTAGCACCTTCATATACAAGAAATTCCAAGGATTCTACAAATACATTCTTAGTTCTTCATTTCCGCTTTAATCAGTAGCGACATACCACTCTCATTCTTTAAATGCGCTACGTTGTATGTTTCTTATTTTTTTAATTCGGGAAGACGCCGAAAAAGTCACGCACTTGCTTAGCATTTACGTATAACATATTTTAAAAATTAGCACTCAACATACAGGGGTGAAATGAAAAGAAGTATATTGCAAAGACACTCTGTTTTAAGGTAACTTAAATTAAATATTCGGGGTTTCTTTGTATTTAAATTGTGGGAAATTGGAGGGAAGAAGTCACTATCACTGCTCCGCCTCGCAATCAACCTGGAACACTTTCTAACCTATATAAGCTGCGTGCGAGCCGTTTAGGTCCATAGCTTTAAAATTTCCTCCCATTGTCTCCGATTTTTTGCTCTTTGCCGCCAGTCCTATTTGTTTTTCTGCCAAATCTTGTTGTACAATTTTTTCCATGTCCATTCTTGGTATACCCTTTTTCCTTTTGGCTTCAGGCACTTTCTTTTTTTTTCCATTTTTTTTGTGTCCTAGCCATTCTTCGCAATTTAACGAAGTTACCTGTGGAAGTCTCTTTAAGTATTTCGTCGTTTGCTCTTCTTTCCCATCTTAGCTCTGCCTTCCCTCAGAACATTCTCCTCAAAATCTTCCTTTCCCATGTTTTCAGTTCTATGTTTTATTTTGCTTGTTATTACCCATATCTCGCAGGAATAAGAGGGGGTCGGTCTCAGTAGTGTTTTATATATTAATAATAATGCCTTCGGAAAAATAAATAACTGAAACCAATTCTATTAATTGAAATAATATTTCGAAATGCGCGTAATACGTTGCAATTAACGAGCCCTAGAAAATTCACCCCTGTATGTTGTGGGTGTGCATAACATGTAAAACAACGACGCGTTATGTCGGATATTTAAATCACATTAAAAAATTTACGTTTAGTTTTAATGTCTTAGCGAATAAATTCTCTTCGCTGTTAATAATCTATTCGTCACAACCTACGTTATTATCGGCGAGTGAGTAAAATTTGGTGTTCGTAGGTTACATAATCGTTGTTTAATCGGCTATTTTACGACTCAAATCTATAGCTTTTATTGCCGTTTTAAGATACCAATCGAATTCTTTTCTTATATCGTCGTTTCATCTTTTTTTAAAATTCATTTTGATATTGATATTATATATGACGTGTTTAATTCATTGCGTTTTATCTCCGCAGTTTGAGCATTACCTACAATAAAATTCTTGGGATACATTTGAAAATAACTTTCTGTTGTCGAGCCGTGTTAAAACGTTCTAGAAATAGTAAAAATAATTTAGTCTACTCGAAATTCCATATATGCATGTAGAAATACGCGAAGAAGAATTCTTTATGGTGTAACAGAACAACACATCAGAAAATGCCTAGAAACAATAACAAAAAAAAATAATGGTAATATAGCTTCCTCATGGAATCATTCCTGATGGAATCATTCACGGCAAACGCAACACAAGGAGAGAAAAAAATACATTACTCACGGACATATTCCTACCTACCCGGCTTCATCAGCGTGGTTCCGAGAGTATTTTTAACTCCACCCCGTGTCGCTCTTGCCTCACACTTTGGCTTTACGATGTAGTATTACATTTGGTCATTCCTACTACTTACTAAGAGCGAATGATATTTATTTGCATTCAGGTGAACTTGGAAGCAGCCTCGTTCAGCATTAATAGACACAATGCACACTATACAGTCATGGAATGAGAAAATATCACTTTTTTTTTGTGCAGCTGTATTGTATAATACAGCTGTATAATATTTATGGCTGCATAGCACATAAATATTATAATGAATGTCTAGCTACTCATGAAAAGGCAAAGTCGATTTTTAATAATCTTACGGAGAAGTGAAGAAATACTTTTGGGAAGCAGGTAACTTCCATGCTAGGTGGATTAACTCCTTTGTTGAGAGCAAATGTTTCAGGAACATTGAAACTTAAACCGACGTTGGTGTATCAATCACGGTTATCACGTGCTTTGAAGGTTCTCAACAAAAACATGTTGCCAGTTTATTGAAAATGGAACAAGAAGGCGTGGGCCACGTAAGCTGTCATGCTTCGCTTTTGTTTAGAAGATAATTCTCCTCCCAAAGCGCTTCTTTTCTTGGATAATGGATATCTCTACAACCTTGATGCAATAAGAAGGTTGCTTTGCCACCCAATACAACATCTCTTTTGCGACCAATGGATCAAGAGGTTGTCGCAATCATTAAAGCTTATTATTTCCGTAATACCTGTATGCAAATGAGGAGAGTCTTAAACACTGCAGACAAATAAAGCGTGGTCTTTCGATATCTTGGAAGGAATTAAAAACATCAAGTTGGCTCAAGACGAACTGTCAGCAAAATGCTTGAATAAAGTCTGATGGAAACTGCGCAAACTACCAGTATTTGTGCACGATTTTAAAGGATTTAATCGAAGATGTTAACAGACTTGCGATGAATTAAATCGTAAACAGTTACAAGAGGAAGAGGAAGAAAACGAAGAAGACAATAAAAAATTATGAAAACGACGGGCCTAAAGCGTATTTTCCAATCATGGAAAGTTTGACGGATGAACTTTGTGAGTTAAACAACGATTGGGAAGGAAGTGCAAGCGTGTTATATCGTATTATTAAAAAAATATATGTATAAGGTGCTTCATCAGTAAAAAAAAGCATTTTGTAAGAATTTGGCGTACTTAGTGCACTTTGCGTTGGTTTTTGTCGGGTTTTGCGACGTAAATCGAGGGCTACCTGTCCATGACAAATTTTTAGCGTGTTCATGCACTGACAACATACTTTTTGCTTAGATAAGACTATTACGCGCGTACTACAAAACCCCTTTTTACACACCAAACATGTTGTCCGATTAATAAACCCTACTTCCGCCTTTAATTTACGCCCTCCTTCCATTTTATGAGTGCGTAATCCTAAATATATGCGTCCGAACCGTACTACGAGATCACATCGTAATAAAATCGTTTCGCTAACCCCATCTTCAGCGTTACTACGGTCCGTACAAGCAGAAAGGGGTTGCTAAACGTTTACGTAATTCGCCGAGGAGGACACCCGGTACTAAACGATTAGATTGTATGTATTTTGCGGTAACGAGCAAAGGTATTCACGGCGGTAGCTACGGCTAAGTATTTCATTAATTTAAAGTGCCATTAGGCGTAATGTATTTCTATATTTGTTTGCTGTTTATAAGGTCGTAACTAATAACTAATGCTGCTGTTGAGGAATCGTGTTTAGTAAGGCAAGCAGATATTGTACATACGTAAGCGCATAACATACGGCTTGCTTATGTTAATTAATGCGCTTTGTTTTTCGCGTTTGTCACGTGTACACGCAGGTTTATTAAGTGATTTTCTTCAGTATGTCTAATCGGTGCTTTTTTCATGTCAACGTTTCGCGGTATTTTAAAACGTCACTTATTTTAAATGATTGAGTATCTATAAAGCATTTAGCTGTCGTAGTATGTCATGGAAGAATGTGCATTTGCATATACATACATAATGTCATAAGTGGTCGTTCCATGATACATAAAGTCCTTTGTTTTGTGTGCCCGTAACCTTAAAAGTTATTCTATTTTTATACTAACAATAAGCAATTACGTACTTTAAAATAGCAATCCAGGTTGTGTCGGCGGTAACTAAACAACATGGAGGATACCTTTTTAAGTTTTTACAAAAACAAGGAAAGAAAAAAAAAATTTATAAATCGTTTTATTTTTTTGTGCTTGCAAAAAATTCTGAAGATTGCATATGTCTTACGTAATTCATTTTGTAAGTAGCTACTTGAGCTTAAAATTTCGAATCAAGAGCAGCATTGTCGGTATGTTTTGTTTACTATTGTTACGGTAACCAAACGTTCTTAACACCAGAAATCACTTGGATGCAATATCCAAATGCAGGGCTCGCATTTAATTGCAAATACTTCTTTTACTGTGTTTCCTCTCGTTTACAACAGTATCTATTTACTCGAGATTAGTTAACTAAATAAAGCTGTACCCGGTAAATCCTACACCGCGTACGAAAACCAGGTGTGAAAAGTAATCGTTTTCCGAAAATGAATAATTGATGAACGCCAGACACTGACGAAGACGCAACCGTCGTTGAACAACGTCGAAAATCGCGAACAGAGAGAAAAGACTAAAAAGTTCTTCGCCGAAAACGCACCCATTCCACTCCTACTAACCGAGCGAGTCTTTAAAGCGCCCCTAGTCTACCATCCCGCTATGTAAAACATATAAAAACTGCACCATTTACATCGAAAGTCCTTAAAAGGAGGGGTATAACTTGGCTGAATTTTAATACAGTGAGTGAATTACTTTCGTCCGTGAAGGAAGTTAAAGCGACGGGCGTCGGTTGCGCTCCGACGCCATCTTGTCTCTGGAGGCAGCTCACTTTAAAAGTTTCGCTGCGAGATCTCCAAGCTCCGAGCTTGGATTTAAACTGCCTTACTATTATATGTAATGTGTATTGATCTCGGGACGGGCTTCTTTCTTTCGCTTCTTTTTCTTGGTCGCGGGAGACGTTCGGGCTTCCAGGTTGTTAAACGAATTTTGTTGTCTACTGGTTTATTCCGAGTTGAACTTTTTGTTGGCGTTACATTTATTGTGTTAGATCTCGCTGCTTGCTTTTGAAGAGAATGGCATACTTATTTGATTTACAGAATAAAAAATGTACAAATTCTTTTCTTTTTTTGAAATTTTAACTTTAATATTTTGGTAGACGTGGGATGATACTAACATAAACAAGATGATATGATAATCGAAGCGATCCAAACTATAGAATGTTTAAGTACCAAAGAAGAAGGAGTCATTAGAAAGAAGAGAGAAAGAAAGAAGAAGAATTATTAGTAAACTCCGGAGAAATAGTGAAAGTGTGCACATTGGCCGAAAAATATTTTGGTATCTTCTAACAATCGAGCATGTCTTCATTAAAGTACTTTGTTTATGGTACCAGAATGGGATCCTTTTTTTGAACTGGCATTGGCACAAACCATTAGGCATTTACAATGGGATCCTTATATCCTACTTTTGCATGCGTTCTCTCACATTTTTTATACGTTTGATCTCTTCAAATTTGGACAGAAAATAGCAAATAACCGTCCATAAGAAGTCCATAAGTCCATTAAGAAGGTTCCAGAAGCATGTCATATTAAGGATTTGCCAAAAAAACCGACTTTGGTTAATAATGGTATCTGATTAGTAGAACACACTTTAAAGCTTTAAAGCTTTCAGCTTCATAAGCTGAATGCAACAATAGTTTATTTATTTCATTTCTAGATTAGACCAAATGATTAAGAATAATTATCCAAATTCCAAATTCTCTTTCGTTACACAATGATTAGTATCTCTGGTGAGTAGTTTGATCTAATGTTTTTTATACATCATTAACCTCTTTATTTAGTTTTAATTACAAAGATTACCAAAAACGAAGTTTATTCAAACAATTACTATCAAAGTAACGAAATAAAAGAAAAGTATCATTAGACTATCAGGAAGTACACCATGATTTACCAAAATTTCTATTTACACATCGGTGTACAAATATCAAACATCATTAACCGAACATTTACTAACATTTAAGCATATTACTACGTACACAGCAAATAAATCATCAGACAGAAGTTAATAAAAGATAAGTGGGGGCTGAAAAAAGTGCCTAATTGCCACGGACTCTTTTCCAAACAAACGCTTACGATCTCTAATATACGAGAAAGGTACAACATCGAAATTAAACAATGTCCACCAACACACGTATTAGGCAGGTAAAGATCTATCAAGCGATAACAGTCACGAAACCCACCATCGCGGTAGGTTGCTTTAGGGACACAGGAAACAATTGACTAAAATAACGTATCGCATGTATACGTAAAACATTATATGGACGAAAAACAGTTGAATTGAACGATGTAGGCTAATGACGGTTTTTGTGTAAGTGAATATGGCCGTATTAGCTTGTCGGCCATTTTGAATCCGTGAGGATGCTATTAGTGGGTGTTATTAGTTGTTGACATGCTATTTCGTATTAATTTGGGAAGTAGATTGTTAGGGCCATGTTAGCTTAGACGGTTGTCTAGGTTTTTATATTATATAATATTATTGAGCGTCTGCAAAGTTCATCGTGCAAATTTATTTCAAAGGAATACCAACTTTCATAAATTTAGAATTAGCGCAAATCTGGGGATAAAACCATGAAATTCATCTTAATTTGGTAATTTTGCCTTTGTAGTTGGTACTTCGCTTAGCAAGACTTTCAGTAAGGAAAAATAATAATGCTGATATATTCAGTAATATAATAGGTATGCGGTAAAAAGTGAATCGTTTATTAGATTATGCTTTGTTATCCACAATTAGAACTATTCTAACAATTTACGCCAGGCATTTCGTGTCGAAGGCAACTCATGCTGCTGGTAGTTCACATCACTGTCATGCACGCAATGCTATAGTTAATTGTATTATATTACACTGAACGTTTTCTTTTGTACAATTAATCAATTAGACCTTTTAATTATTAATAAGATTCTTTGTGAAGATTTGGACTTGCTTCTATATGCATTAGCATAGAAACAATCAAACCCAAAGGTACACTGCCGTTCAGTGAAGTTCGGTCATACAATAAAAATCTATTA
>LR737386.1:424052-439029 GCA_902655005.2 Marronus borbonicus
GTATGTTATATTAGGCCAGAATAACTTTTTATTTATTTATTTTTGTCCTTTTTACCTGTACATACAATAAAATTGCATTTTGTTTTTAGTTTCGTTTGTTTCTGTAACCTTTTCATGTTTTTTATCAACCGGCCGAACTTCTCTGAACGGCAGTGTACATGTGTCATCTAAATTCTATCATCTATCTTCCATTAAAGAATACTTTCCTGCATGCAGAAGGCAATAAGCATGGGTGACTATACGTAGTTAGAGAACTCTGACATCTTAAGCTGAGTTCATATTTCGCGAAGTAGCCTGGCGAGGCGCGATGGCTTCTGCCTCACCAGCCAGCTTTTGGTCGCGCATTAAAGGTACTTCGTGGTTTTTGCTTCGCGTAGTTTGAACCAGATTGCCTCGCGATAAACTGTTTTATCTTGCTTCGCGGACGAGGCAAATTATTCGCAAGGCAGCCTCGCGAAGTGTGAGCTCGGCTTCAGATGATGTCAACTTATCCGAACTATTCTTTGCAACTTAAACAAATATTTAGTTAATCAGAGATTATGGTGGTAAATCATATGAAGATGGCGTGCGAAACATATCTTTAAAGCTTTTTTGCACAAACTCTATTTTGATGCAATGCCAATTAATGAATATTTGCCGTTTTTAATGTTGGTTTTACACGAAGCAGTTATTTGATAACACTCAAGCACAATATACGACATCATATGTACATCAAAATAAATGTCCATAGTTAGACGAAATGACTCCCATTATTACCGTTTCGTTGATTAATGTTATTTCCTTTTCGAAAATTAGAGGCCCCGCGCATCAACACACTTTAATCGGCCTCGATTCGTTTATCCCAGACGGTCATCGGTAGCGGAAACAAAAAAGCGCACGACACACGGCATGAACGGCCAGTTTAGTTTCGGCGGAATAATATCGAAGGGGTATAATTATGAGCGGTCGCCATCTTGAATTTATAATAAAAATGTCCATTTCGTATTCAACCGAACGAAATTGCTCACGTGAAAGGATCATTAAGTGTTCGACCAATAACGGAGCCTCCTATAATAGACATCGTCGGATGGACGGAGGCGACGACGGAGGAGCATCGCGCCCGGGCACGATTATTTCCTTCGTTGTGCCGATCCGCCGTTGACTTCGATTATTGTGCTGTTTTTATTGTACAGGTGCTAATAAATCATCGCCGCCTTCGTCGGTTCGCCTCGTCATCGCATGTTGAGCGTTTGCATCACCCGTTAGTTTAAAATAATTCGCTGTATCAACTTCTTCATAGAAGTCGAATAAAGGAATTTTAACTTTATGAAATGATAAAAAATATTATGAAAACTGGGGATCTCCGATATTCAATTTGGCATCAAAATTAAAAAATAAGTGTTTGGTTTCAACCTGAATGTACGAGGAGAGTCTGAAAAATTTCTAGTCTAACACAGAAACAAATCTTTTCCGAGAATAGTCTCAAATAGTAGTTGGTATCTTGTTCTAGAAAATATTCGGTTACGAATGCGATGGCCTCCTCATTCGATGGAAATCTCTGCCCTCCGAACAAAAAGTTGGGCCTAGAAAACAAGAAAAGTTCCTGGGAGGTAGACCTAACGGCCTACCAATTCGAACCCCTATTTGTAAATTTTTCCCATGATGTGACACGGTTCATATGTCTTCTTTTTCTCCTTCTTCTTTTTATTCTTCTTCTTCTTCAAATATGCTCGTTTTCCCACAATTTCTGCTATCCACTTTGATAAGTTGTATAGTGTTCAATAGTTGAGTGTAGGCTTTCACGACCGTAATCCATAGTAGAAATGTCTTTCGGGTGATGTCGTGTAGTTAATATTTTACTTGACTGTCAAGTAAAATATTAACTACACGACATCACCCGAAAGACATTTCTACTTTGTATAGTGTTCATTTATAATACCCAAACCTTCACTATTGCACACTCTCTCGAGATGCCCACGCCTCTGCTAACTTTCTTACTTAAATTCGACGATCATCTACCACCATTCGGTTGATTTTTGTGATGTTATCGATAAAGGTTGCAGTTTTTGGTCGTCCCGAACATTCAACTAAACTGGTGCAACTATGCCTCAATTTCATTCAAAATATTTTTGATATTTAGACTTTTTAAACAATTCATAGAACTTGAGGAAAATGTAACGTATTGCCTTTTAGGAATATATTACTTTTTCAACAAAATTTTTAATCCTTTGCTTCAAGTTGCTCTCGTATAGGACATAATGAGCGTCTGAAACAATGAATATGAATATGTGAAGGTCTTGAAGGGTTTTGGGATGTCCTCTAAAGCCCATGGATTTAGTTCCTTTATTCTGTTAAGAGCGGGAGCGTTAATTATAGATTTTTTTATATAAGCCTAAACTTTTCATTCAATTGTCTAACGTCATCGCCAGTTACAATTAACAAAAAATTTCAGATTTTATTCAGAAAGCTGCAACGAAGTGTGTATATACAGTTTTTACAAGGCTAGCAATAAATGGCAACGGATATTCTATTTAATATTTTTTTCGGTGCTATGTAATTTAATTCTTTAGTCAAGTTTCCCGAATATTTATAACATAAATAACAAACCAAAAATATACCCATAATTATTACCATTCTCCTCTTATCGTATTTATTGAAAACCGGCCCCCATTTTATTACCGAAAATTACATGTTTGCCTGCGTACATGAGCAGCCGCCATGCAATTTTCCAAGTAAAGTACCGCATACACAAAATAATTAGGCTAACCAACCATAACTTCAGCGGGAGTAATGGTGTCTAAAAAATGACGACATAATTAAGTGACGCGGTATTAAAAAAAACAATGGAACAGTACGTCTGCCTGTACTTTTATAATATGTATTGGTTGTCCATCTGCATGTGCATAACAAGCAGTTATTTGTTAAAATAATAATAAACTCGTTTGTTGGAACAGTTTTGATAAAAAATTGTTACATTAACATTCTCCTTTATTGTATTCACGTACCTACTTCGTCCAGTGTAGTAGCAAAGGTTAATCTTGCATGATCCTTTGTCTAATTTTTATTACGATTGTCAAACAAAGCAAATCTAATTTAAGGGGTTCACTAGGGGTAATCGTACATTTTTTATCAATCTCTAGAAGTTAGCGTTCAGATTCGTTTTTCTTTCATCAACTTTCATTTTGTCTTTCTCTTTTAAAAAATTACAGGTTGCAAATCATCTTCTGTTATTACTCTACAATATGGAAAAAGAACGGTGTTGATATCGTTAATAATTTTTAAGGAAAACGTTCCGAAATGTGAAAAAATCACATTTTTCATGAGAGGCGATTTTGTGAGAAAGTTCGTCGGTTATCGCTTATCTTTACGTCGCAAGCTGAATAACAATGGTAACAATTTGGACGCAGGGGCTCTCTATGTTGAAGCCCTAAAGAAAAGCCTAGTAGCAAGTAAATGCCTAGAAACAATAACCAAATAAAGTGGGGCTAACTTTACGCGCGCCTCGGTAGAACGAAAAGTAAGCACAGAATTGGCATGCTTGGACAGGTTTAGTACTTTAAAACAGATGAAATTGAGGTTTCGCTGGTTACTGGAAATTGATTTCTTGAACTTTTCCTCAATATTTTCCTCTTTTTTCTGGAAACCATGTAAAAAGATATCTCTGCAGGCTGGAAAACTTGTTTTTTTAACGGTTGCTTTGCCATTTTCCGCATACGTGTTGTTACAAAACCCAAACGTAACTCGCTTGACAACAATGTTAGAAACGAAAATCAATAATCAATTAAGAGCCGCATCGCTATTATGTTTAATCCGAAGAACCTCAGACAACAGATATCATTGCAAACGCAAACCACTTAATTGCAGACCACACTGGCACTGTATATCATTTAGTTAATAGCTGGTTTCCTATACGTACAGATATGGACCCACTCTATAAGTGTTACACAGACAGTCCATCTACCGCCTACCCATTTCTTTAATTTTTTTTTTCTCCTTTAATAAAGATTCGAATCACACAATTTACCACAAATTACAGTTAATGTAATTCCAAATCCGTTCATATTCTCTTCCCATAATTACATCTTGCCGGGTAACGTGTAATTTAGTTTACGTCATTAGTATAGGGTCATAATACGCGTTGTACCTTTTCAGTTCTTCGTTCACCGTGTAGATATTAAATAGCCGATTCTATTAACACAAAATGGAATATCGACTAATAGCTTTCGATTCGTTCGAATTTAATAACGTTTTAATGTGTGTATTAGCAATTTTCTATACATGGTATTATATTGATGATACCGCTAGCTTCGTAATGGCTATCTAATTTGATTCCCCCTTTCTTTCTCTCTTCCAGTATTTCCAATGACGAGGAGGATTGGTCACCCGTATCAGAACAGGACGCCGCCGAAGAGAAAGAAACCGAGAACGTCGTTTACGAGATTGCAGATAGCCGAACTGGAGAAGAGGTTTCACAAGCAGAAATATCTTGCGTCGGCGGAGAGGGCGGCCCTAGCGAAAAGTCTGAAGATGACCGACGCGCAAGTCAAAACGTGGTTTCAGAATAGGAGGACAAAATGGAGGTAGGTATTAGGTTAGGGGTAGAAATTCATTAAAAGGGGTGCGTTTGGAAATCTTTTATGCGTTAAAGCCTTTAATGTTATCTAGAAAATATTTGAAAAAAAAGTTATCTAAAAATAAATGATACCCAAAGTTTGTATCACAATGGAAAGAGATGATTTTCTGAGCGGAACAATTTCGTGCAAGAGCGAATTTATATTTTCTCTTTCGGACTTATTAAGCTGGAGATTTTATCGAAAATACCTTACTTCAAAAAATATAGAAGATTCATGATTATGTATGTAAGTAAGTGCTTTATTAGCCCCTTATGTTACGAGCTTGCGTCTTGAGGAAAAGCCAAACTCTAACAACAATAGCTATATTCCAACAGAAATCACAAATTATTCAGAGCCGATCATATCTCATGTTGGGAGCGAGTGAATATGCAAGATTTGCGACGTCTGAGGTGAGTTGGGTGCGTTTTGATATTTTATAAGCTTAATGGACAGCTTTTTGTTCCTAAATGGGAGCTTCTTAGCAAACATTTGATGATCTATAGATCAGACACACCTAAAATGCGCCGTTCTTCACTAGTTTAACTTTTGTTTTTCTAAAGATTAAAAATAACGTGTAAATGTTGTTCTTTTGGTACAATTCCAATATCTTCACCTAGCTTTTATCGATCATATTCTTTCATATGAGATTATCTTCCCTAAAGCAAAGCAACCACGACATTATATTGTTGAAATGAATGGTCAACTTTCGTGGAATTCAAGCTTATTAGTCACAATAACTTGTATTTCCATGGTCAAATTTAAGTGCAGATTTTGAAAATTCATCGAATTTTTTAAGGGTACATTTTAAGTATGAGATACAGCCGTTTTTTTTTTTTTAAGGAACCGATATCGAACACTTTACGTTTCGATGTCTCTCAGAGAAGCATATTGTTTCCAACACTTAATCGCGGTCACTTAATATTTAACTCGAAAGGAATAGATACGGAAAGCATTTAGAATGCTGATGGAATTAATAACGCTTATCAATCGTCTACTTTCGAGCGCTTTTAAGCCACATATACCAGCCGATAAGTACGCATTCGTGTAGCATTAAATCAGGCGTGTCTACAAAGTCGTGCTCCGTAGAAGTACTCAATACGCTCCCCAATACGTCGTATGGCGCTTATTTAAGTCAACATGCATAAGTACATATGTAGTTTGAAGACTTTCGAATCATATCGGGCCACTGTTTACGCGTTACACCTAATAAAATTAAATATTCAATCGATAGTGGCGCAACCGACCGCCTAATACGAATACTAATATTTTACCGCGTAATGTATTACTGTTATTAGTGTAGCTTTTAGTATAGTGGCATGTCTGAGTGGTCTTTTATATCTCTATGGCCGAACGGACGTATGTTTATTTATTTTCGATCATTGGATTTCTTCAATTCTGAACAAAGAATCGTTCTATACACGTGGGATTTATGGGAAAGGGATTATTGTGTCTCTTTAATTAATATTTTTTTAGGAGGAATATGGACATAGTTTACGGGAAAAAAAAACGCTATTAGGCTATATTGTAGCAATCAATCGACAATAAAATGTTTTATGTATAATGCTTGATTTTCTAATCCAAGCATATTGTAATATGTTTGCTATTGGCCATTCCGCTTTTAGAAGGAGGTGACGTGAATTTATCGCATCTATTTATGGGTTATATACTACACAATAATAAAGGAATAATACTGGAACTTCTTCTTTTATTTTCTTTTACTGACATGTAAAAAAAAGTAAGTAATAAATTCAATAAAAGGGAAAGTATTGAATTTTGGAAAAATTCCAAAACCAAGTCAATTTTGTTTATAAATTCCGCACATAAGGAAATCTTTGTCTTTTTATAATTATTATAAACAAGGAACAAATACGACATTATTATCAAAGCAAATGTTCAAAATGTCCACCAGCAACTTCTTAATAACAAGCTAAGCTATGCTGAAACTCCAATAAAACATAGAGATAGTTTCTGGTGCAACTGCTTTGGCTTCTCTTTGTATACAGCACCCAGAAAAAGAAATCCAAATGTGTTAAATCTGGAGATCCTGCAGGCCATTCCACTGCGCCTCATCGACTGATCGCTGCTTAGGAAAAGCATAATTGAGGTACTCATGCGTTTGTTGCGGTATCATAAAGAATTATTTGGAACAATTGAAAAAAATGTTGGCCATCGTTGAAATTAACTCATTTTGCAAGAAGATACAGTTCTCCTGTCAACGTGCCCCCAAAAAAGTATGATCCAATAGTTTCCAACAATTCCTGCACACATATTGACCATCTGAGGGTATTGTGCTTTATTCAATTCAATTCAAATTGATTATCTTTAGATATATGTAATTATTTTTTCTAAGTATACTTACAATCTATTGCCTTAATTTAGGTGATTCAATTTAAAAAATTAAGAACATTGTAATTGCTCCCGCCACTACTTGTTTTGGCGAGGCGAATTCTGCAAAAGCAGCTGTTAATATTTCACATCCGTTATGTTCCGTTATTGGCTGTATTCATTTGAGAATCTTGACATATTTTTTCAAATAATCAAGCCTTCATATAGTTAAATTCCTTTCATCGCCAATTTCTGAGTAACGTTTGTGTGGTATCTACCTGTCTAGTGACACTAACAAATATTCACGCTATTTTTTCGCAAAAACAGACTTACTGAGAAATGATAAGGAAACATGTAGAAAATATGCTAGTCATTGTTTGTCATCATAAACATTGTCAGTAACACGCAATCAATGAAAATCTCACTTGCGTTCATATGTTTCCTTGCGGCATCATCAGCAGATTCAAAACTAAACCTTCCCTAATTCGTTTCCTTTGATTTATTTCGTTATGCTACGTTTCGTTGAACATCTTCGTCGACATTTTGAAGCACCGCCAGTCTCGTCCCGCCATTATTTGTAATTTTTCCTCTCCTTTCTCTCCCTTCCTTCATTATCCGTTTAAAATGTTGTGATTTTTTTTTTTTATTCCTCTTCTTCTATACTTAATTTGCTTTTATATGACTTTTAATTAACTTTTGTCGAAAGAGGATAATGAAGGAAAATTAATATGGCAGCAGGGCGAGATTGTTACCGCTTGATAATGTCGATGAAGATGTCCGACGAAGCGAAATAAATCAAAAGAAAAGAAGCTTTTCGTTTTCCTTATTTAAGGATTCAAAAACTCAAACGAAGAAACACTGAAAATTACGTTTTAAAGGTAAAGAGAAATAAAAAAGACCCAACAATTATCCCTTATCACTAACGAAAATTATCGATATAATTCACAAACAAACCATTACTTTAGATTAAAGAATGAGACTAAAAGTTGCGATCAGATCAACAATAAGCGCATATATTAGATTATTATTATTTCAAATTGCCAACCTTACATAGCGCTGCTTGATTACGGAACATTTTCTTTTCTTTCGATTGATCTAATCTATAATTGAAAAATTTTAAGGCTATTACGCCCTCAGAAATTAGAGGTTACAAAACTTCTGTTGTTAAAATGCAATCTAACCCAACGCCTACACAATCGAGATAGGAGGAAAACAAGTTTTGAAATGTCGCATAACGAAAATTCAAACCAAAAGTGCAACGGAAATTACACGGTGATTACGTTACAATGTTTCACGAACACCAAACATCGTTTTTTTACGAAATTAAGTTTACAAATTAGAAAACAAATTACAATTAAAATTGCTAATTAAACATTGGATCGCAACAAAGTTTTTCGAAAATATAACCGAGCTATTGGCACGAATACCGCAGAAAAACATATCAGGGCTTTTTTCCGAACGTTTCACCACTCAATCGTGTCGATGGGTATTAGAAACCAGCGAAATGACTTGCAATAATAGAATTCCTGTATGCAATTTATTTTACGTCCCGCTTGGCGTAGCATTAAGACTATTTCCTCTGAAATACTTGTGCAATTTAGCTATTTCCTCTTGGTTGTTTTTCTTTGGAGTGTTAGCTGAGCTTATTCATCGTAAAATAGTCGAACGGTTTAGTAACAGTGATTAATACTTGCCTTTTGTTTATGAGAAGTATGTCGTGTTTTATTGAATTTATGTTTTGCTTGTTATTTTACCTGTTATTTGCTATTTTCTTAAAGAAATCCAAATAAATAGTTATATCATATTTAAACAATCGAAATGAAAGTATAATAGATATGTGGTTTTTAAATTATGCAAGTTATGAGTTTCCGTATATGCAACAAATGCATTGGATTATTTTAAAAATTATTCTCATTCTAAAATATCGGAAGAGATCTTTCTCTTTCTCATCAAAAAATGTTCTTAACAATGCTGAAGTGATCCTCTTATTATTGTATTCACAATTAACGTGTAAAATCTGAAAATTAAGACTTAACTTAAAATAATCCCCCAGTTGTTGCCGTGTCGTTGAGTTTACCCTTAACGTTTCGCTTGGCATCTTCAGAAGGTTTCTAAAGACACTTTTTAAATTGTAGTCACATATACTATAGTGTGATGTAATAATAATGAACGTTTATTATTTAACAGAGATCTCATACAAAGGACAACAAAAAATAGATGTTAGTGTAAAGCACACGATACATAATAATACAGAGAAAGAACAACATTTTTGCATCAGTAGTTGTTCATAATCTCGGCAAAGGTAAATGCTTTCTTCTTTAAAAACTATATAAAATACTTTAGAAACCTCCTCAACCTCCTCTGTACATTTTCGATAGATGTCATAGTGAGGATTTCATAAAGATCCGTATTTTAACCTAGATCTTTCACATGTAAAGAGAAATGAAGAAGAGTCCGTTCAGTTATATCTTTTATAATAGTAGAAACATTAAAGGGCCTAGATTGGATCCTTGTGGTACTCCAGATGTAGCGTGAAACAAATGAGATGTATAACCATTGTATCATTCGATTGGTTAGATACGAAGAAAACAGCGAAATTAAAGCATTATTGAAGCTAAATTTCCCTATTTTTTTCAGTAGTAGCAGCTAGTTGATATTGTTTGTAAATCACATCGAGGAAATTTTGGTCAAAATTTTAAAAAAATCGAACAACCCGTTCCTTAATGAAACAGACTCTAAACAGAACAGCTTTACTACTTAATGAATCGCCAGCCAATCAGGCTTAATGTACCATTTATGTCCTATTAGATCCTCTCTAACTTTTTCCTGTATAAGTAGAAAGCGGACTCGCACAAAATTTGATAAGAGAGCTTTTAAATGGAACATCTTTTTTTCATCGTGTCGCTGGACGTGTACGTTCACTTCTCCCTTCCTTCTCGCCGCATTATACGGCACTATACGGTGCGTACCTATCCATCCGTCTGTCCGTGTATGCGTACCTCGATTAAAACCGTAGCTATGTCTGTTGATCTTAAACAAACTGCTCGGTCTTTTAATTACCTGTCTGGTAATGGACATATCGTGTTAACAAGGTAGTGGCGCCGTCGTTAACAATTGACAGTCGCCACACATAGCGCAGTAATACCGTCGTTTGTTTATTTCCCTTTAACGTGGTGGGTACTACGCGTCTCTCTGGAAACCTATCTGCGTGTATGTGATTACGATTGATGGACCGGTCTCTCGTCGTACCATGCGGACCGTATTCGTATTCGATCGGAATTCGAGGTATTTTAATATAAACGTTAGATCACCGGCCGGATGGTATCTCTGCGTTGTGTGAGTCTTTAGTCTTTGGAAATCGTACGAAGAAGTACTGCTTAACTCTAATATTGTATACAGCTTGTTGTTAACAGGCTTAGCCATTAAAGATTCTAGGCAGACATGCATTTCGTGTATTTATGTTGGACACAAGAGAACACCTTTACAGTTGGCCAATTAAAATTATCGACTCGAAAATTATTTTGACAAAATATAATCGTTTTCCCAACGACATATGAGAGAGATATTTGTTTATTTATATCAGCTAAATAAAACAGCTTCTTCACGAAAATGTACCCAGATATACACGAAGGAACCGCACATTTGCACCCTTTGTAATGGGTGAAGCGTTCATGGGCTGGGAATTTGTATCTTCGTCAGTTTTTCGCGTATTCCCCAATGGTTGACTTTGTTAAATCTGACGATTTTGACTGGAGTATGAGCAGCATTTTTCATTTATTCTTGTACGTACAATCTCGTATTTCAGAAGGTCTCTTTTTTTGGACGTAAGCATGAGGAACACATCAGAAAATGTCTAGAAACAATAACCAAAAAATATGATGCTAAGATAGCTTAGCTTCCTCATGGTATTGATGGAATAATTCACGGCAAACGCAATAAAAGGTGAGAGAAAAAAAATACACTTACACACGGACATGTTTCTGCCTACCCGGCGTCATCAGCGTGGTTTCGAGAGTATTTTTCATATCTCTACCTTCTATCGCTGTTGCCTCACAGTTAATACCACAACTTTCAAAACGACAAACTCGACATTTCTTGGCGCCCTCTAGTGCCAAAGAACTGTGAGGCAACAGCGATAGAACGTAGAGATATGAAAAATACTCTCGAAACCTAACTGAACTCGAAACCACGCTGATGACGCCGGATAGGCAGAAACATGTCCGTGTGTTAGTGTATTTTTTTCTCTCTCCTTTTGTTGTGTTTGCCGTGAATTATTCCATCAACACCATGAGGAAGCTAAGCTATCTTAGCATCATATTTTTTGGTAAGCATGAGGTATAAATATTTGCCGTTTTCTAATTGAAATTCTCGAAGATCCACTGCTTTTCCTTTACCGGTTCTCAAATACAATTAAGCAAGAATTACCGTTACATCAAGGAGGTGAAAGAAAATTCTCAAGTACCATTTTTTGAACGAAGTGGGATTCTGTACCTTCCTATCCTTATCGTACTTGCTGATAACATAAGCACAATTTGTCTCGATTCTCTTTGTTGTTTTCCATCATATCGTTGAGTTTTTTTGTAGTGGCAAGTCTTCAAATAAAGTAAAGAGCAAAATCACGCGTTTGCTGTTACAATGCTTATAAACAATGGAGTTCAACTTAGCTCTTGAAGTATGGGCAACAAATTCTTCTGTTGTTCCTGTATCAAATTCTTCGATTGCTTTGTCATCTGGTGCGCATTAATGCTGACAAATCGCATTTTCCAAAGCCGATCCTATCAAGTGACATGCCTTACTAGTAGATAGTAGATAAAACATACGTTTTACCATACATGTAAACGCCTACAGCACGCGTTCCTTTTACATAAGTCGATGCATCAAAGCTTATGGGCTAAGTGGATCATTTTAAACAAATTTGTTACTCTTTTTCGTGTAAATGGTTTCGTTACTGTGTCTCCTTACAATATGTTTTCGAAAGCAATAATTATTGTTTACGTAGGATGTATATAATGATTGCATGTTAATATCTAATGGCGAAGCATAAGGCTAACGATCTGTATTCAGAACTATAAACGATCAGACATGAGGCGTATATGTATATCGCGAACATATATGGCTCTCTATGTACCGACGACATACATTAAATTCGCGATGAATAAATTATGTTTTATTGGTCCATCGTTATTGGTAATTATGAACGGCATTAAAAATACATACGAGACACCATTATTGCCCGTAAATATATGCGACAACACGTATGGTCACGTTAATGAAATTTTCTCGGTACGGTTCCATATATTATGGGTTCGCGGTCTTTTATTTTTATTGAAGTTATAGTAGAGATACGCAATCATATAGTGTGGCATTCCGCTCTTAATGGTCTTAATTTAATCGCATTCAAAATATATATTTACGCTTTCAGAATATTGAAAATGACATATTAGCAAGGTTGCGCAGTTCTGGGTCCACTTACTGTAGACAGGTTCTAAACAAGTTTACTTTTACAAGACTATCTTACGTTATGAAAGGAAAAAATGGACGTGTAATAATTTGGGAAAAAAAATAACGTTAGCACTTAAATACATATCTCATTTATTTAAAAAGTCTTGAGTTTACTGTGAAGTAGGCCCTTAGGTGCTTTTACGTAATTTGAATACGCTTCGAAAAAGCTAAAAAAAAAAAAATAATATAAGTATTGTTACTTGAATTTTGGCATCTTAATGATTTATGTAATTCATTGTTTATTCTTCCAAAAAGAAGCCCATAAACTGCGCTAACTTACTTGTACCAAATAAAAAGATCTTAAATGTGCCGAAAAAGTAATTAGAATAAACAAATAAAATGGAACTATAGGGGTAACAGAAAAATGAAACGCCAAACTGCACTGAACGCCTCTAATCTCTTTCCAAAAAGTAACGGTAAACTACCGAAATACGGTCCACCCCTTGGCGACTGACCAGAGATGGAACTCGTATTCTGGTTTCTTATTACTCAATTATCCTCTGTTCTTTTTTATCTTGTTAGAGTAGATATCTCCGGCGTAACGGATTACCAGTTCTTAATTTCTCAGTAATTATGAAGTCAGATTTCTCTTGTAGTGGCTTCGTAATTTAGTTTCTGGTGTAACAGAAACGTCTCAACGCAAGTTGGTTGTCCATCATTCAACAGATGGATTAAACTTATAATTAGCTGAAGAAAACATCGAAAAAATAACAACATACTGTATATTTTTTTCTTAATTCCTTGCAAGTTCACTTCACCATTCTCAGGAAACAATCTCCATAGCTTGGCTTGGACTCCTTTCATCTTTTACAAATAGTAAGTTTCATAACATTTTCACATGCTTTATTGCAGCACGATTGTTGCTACAAATGCTTCTTGATCTTAGAAAACAGAAGTTATTTGGAGCAATGTGTTTAACATAACTTCTTTGCAATAGTCACAAAGAAGCTTCATTTTTAAATCAAAAATGGAAAAATTACAGGGTCGATTTTACAGTTTCCATTGGTTCCATTCTAGATAATTGGTCAAAATGATTTTCTGCGCACTTCAATACTGAAAGTATTGAACATCACGTTGGTAAATAATTTTCAATTAATGCGAATATAATTCAAACTACAAACTAAGCGTTTTAAACAAATTTTAATCTCGTTCCGCAAAAATGTTGCAATTTGTTAATAAACCAGACACCGAAGATACCAACACATAAATTGTTCCAAACAACCGAAGTAATAACTTGGCGTATTCATTTTATTTCGTTTTATTACGGCCGGCGGAAAACGGCGGAGGCGTCGGAGCGCCATATTCCTCTCTTCTTGCTTCCATAAACGCTCGCAGCTATTAGGTATTTTCATAATAAAGTTACACGCTAATTATTAATGGGCCTTTGTTAATTAATATTGTTCCCGGCGGTTCCGCTTCTTCTTAATAAGGGTTCTAATTAGGGAGAGCACCGCGCGTAGTTTAATTAGCATATAATTAAATATGAAAGCTCCATTGTTTCAACACCTAAAGTGCTTCGTACGTACACCCCGAACTTTTACAGAGAAAGTAACGATTTTTGTTTAATAACGTTGAGTTATGGTAATATGAACTAGAACGGTGGAAAACTCATGAGGCAAAGGAAGAATAAAGGCTACTCTCAATGAGTGTTTGGGGCAAAGCAATACTTCTGGAAAGATCAATATATTCAAGAAGGTGTCATGGTGTTAGGAAATGTTCTTGTAATTTATTTGAAGGTTTTTTTTTCATTTTATTCCGTCCTAATTACGTTTAAATCTAGACTGCAGAATGGATGAGACATCACCTTGGTATCATTATCTCCATACTATTTTTTCCTTGATCCAACATATGCGCCTTCCTGGATATTTAGCACTTTGTACTTGAAGAAAGGAATGAAAATTGTCAAATACACTGCAAGGAAACTTTGTAAGGTCTCATACTTTATTTAATAGTGGCAAAAGAATGTTCTGTAAGTCATAAAATTTATGATTTACGGCAATATTGATAAGATAAAATTGATATTTTTGCAGCATACTTGGTTTGCTTTGTTACTACTTGAGGTACTACACAAAGACGCCATTCTTGAACCAGCAATTTACTACAGTTTACAATACAGACTTCTCGTAAACAATAATTAACATAGTAGCACTTATGTAGAAGACCACAAAAGTTTAAGGACGATTTTCCAATATAATCGACGTAGAATGCGTAGATCATCGATCCCATTAAGTCGTGCAGTAAGGTATTTCTCGCATACTTATCGTGGTTCGATTTAAAACACGTTTGCCCCGCGAATATTGTTCATCTATGACGAATAACTTGCAATAGTAAAGGTTCTAAATGAACTATTTCGAATATACTACTGCTTGCCACTGCCTACTGTTTACTTTGAATTTTGTTGTACACTACCGTTCAGAGAAATTCGGTCGGTTAGTAAAAAACATGAAGAGGTTACAGAAACAAACGAAACTAAAAACAAAATGCAATTTTATTGTATGTACAGGTAAAAAAGACAAAAATAAATAAATAAAAAGTTATTCTGGCCTAATATAACATAC
>LR737386.1:439429-487206 GCA_902655005.2 Marronus borbonicus
TAATAGATTTTTATTGTATGACCGAACTTCACTGAACGGCAGTGTACATGCGGTTGACACCAAGATTTCAATTAGGTGTATACCCCAATGATTTTCAAGTAGACTTTGATTATTTAAATTAATTTTGTTTGGTATATAAAGCAATGTTTCTAGCAATCTAAAACATCCTAAATGGGGAAATTTCCGCCACATCGGTGCAATAAATTCTTTTAAAGTTTTTGCTGCTTAACCAATTGAGCATCTGGCTTTATATCAAGTAATAAACGAAATGACATTAGCGAGTATCGGTAATCGGAGAATCCTGCTAGATGTTGGTCGAGCAGAAATTTGGTGAATGGTACTATCCATGCCGCTAATTAGCTTTACCTTAAACTACTAAATTCTGAATTTGATGGTTTCAGCATGCAAGTACGTGAAGATACGTTTCAACGGCGTTTTATCGATGAACACAAAGGGTTCATATATTATGTTTTAAAAGAGAGCTATTGACAATCCACTAGATTCTACTTCTTGATTCATCATTAATTGAATGAATACATCAAGATTTAATCGTCCCTTCGAGATTAAAGATTCCCTCTCCATTATACGGAGCTTCAATTCCTTCGCGTTTCGAAAATCTATTCAAACCATTAACGCGTTTGTAAATGCTTTAAGGAATGCTGCCGCCGCACGAAAAGGAAGGCAACTTAACAATGGAGATAAGCTTCCGAAAGTATGCCGCCTATTGATGCAAATTACGCGTAAGCGTTTTATCATTCATACGAGGCAGGCAACGAGGCAATTTGTCGAACACAAAAAGTCTATTAAGGTGTAGAAGTTACGTAAGTGATTCTTGCCGCTTCTTCAGTGTGGATGCGGATGAGCGTGCGGATAACGGGAATCTACAGTGGAAAAAAAAAGAAAATGTAAGACGAGGATAGGATGTAACGTTAAAGGGTGTAAGAAAACACGAGAGATTTCCGTTTCCTGTGTTGTGCGTTAGGTGTTTTGTGGTAAATAATTGATCCAGATACGATCACGTGGTTGGAGATGTTACGTATTCATTTTGCAAAAACGGTTTTAGAAGTTAGTATCATTAATTTTCTTTAGCATATGCTTACTTGAACATCTAAGAATCCGAGAAGTTACGCCTTCTTGTTAATATTTTCCATTTGTCCAAGAGTTCTGGTTTCTAAATCTAACATTTGATCACCCTTGGAAATAGAAATCAAAAGATGAAAGAACACTCCTTTTTATTGATGCAGCAACTTTTTGCACCAACGGTCACGTTTCATCACAAAATAGTCATCTTTGGAAGTTTGAAAATTCAAACTACGTTTCACAAACGAAACCAACGTGAATGTTAGGTGTGGATTTTTTTATGATCAAGTTGTTGGCTCATATTTTATCGATGTAAATTTAAATCAACATGCACCAGAAGTGCAACGCTACATTTTTTTAGCAGCAAGACGGGTTTCCTGCACATCCCACACTTCTGGTATAGCACTTGTGAACAAATCACTTCGGAAAAAGATGCTTGGCCCAATTTTCCTGCTAGATCTCCTGATCTTACACCGATGAATCTTTTCTTGTAGGATGTTTTAAAACAAGAGGTTTTTGCAGATGACCTACCGAATGAGGTATCGAAAGCACGAATACAGCACGCGGCGAATGAAATAAATGTAGCAGCAACGATTATTATGTTTATGAATAGATGACAAAGGCAAGTGAAATTGTGATTTTTTTGCAGCGACTAGACAGATTCGTGTCTATTCGTCTCATAAGAAAGGGTTCGTGTTGCCTACTGGTTTCCCCGAGAGTCGACAAAGCACGAGTATGTCTAGTCGCTGCAAAAAAGGAGTAAATTCACCTTGTCTTGGTCATCTCTATTTATGAGTTCGTTATTATCAGTCTAGACTACAAAGTGATCAGGATTCAACTAAAAAACATAAAATTCAAAATCCCTACTTTAAATTTTATACCTAAGTTTAACTCTGGATTAAAACAATGTTTTAATACAATAAATAGTAGCTCTTGAGGTATTTTAATGTTTTCGTAATTTACTAACACCCTGTATATCAGACCTTAGTTTTTTTTCGCGGTAAGCTATTTTTTTAAAGCAGAAATTTTTATAAAAAATTTCGTCGTAAAATTCCTCTTGTCAACTTTATCCGAGGACACTCTGTATATATCGATTATTAGTGTATACTTGGCACATAAATAAGTATCTGTCGAGATGTTGCAGTCATCTCCACATCCAGGTACTTGAAAAGACATTCGAGTCTGTAACAGACTCTGTGGTGTGATGGTCCAGCAAACCAGAGTCGTAGGTTCGAGCCTTACCTGGATCTAATTGATTGAATTTAATTATATCCGTAAAATCAAGAAAATATAAAAATTTTGCCATAAACTGTCGTTTGTTGGTATTTGTTTTTCAAATTCCGTCTAGAACATTGTGGAATTACTAATTGCCTCGTCGATATTGAAAGCATTAGGATACACGTAGAAATTTCTCAGAATTGGAAACAACTTTAGAACAGAAGAAACGTTTTGCCCTAGATTCACTAATTGGCAGGCATATCTTTATTTCCTTACATTACTTTGCTATTCGATAGCTATAAGACGGGCTAAGTTGCACATTAAGTTTCCCTAATGAAAATTTATGACAATTTTATTTAACCAAGTTGCATTTAACATTTATAGATGTGAGGCACTTTGAGGTGACAAAATTAAAATTAAATTTTTCAAATGGTAGCGCGAATACAGGTGCGACTTTTAATAAACTAAAAAGGAGAAAGTTAATTGAATGTTAATTAAAGAAGTTATTTCTGCAACTTCCTTATGTTTCTACGTGCAATGGTTACTTCTAATTGGAGGTCGTGTACTTGTTAATTTATAGATAGCTTCTTTTCACGGCTTATTCAATGTTGATGTTTTCAAAATACCTTATGGTACCACGTTGAGAACATTTTTTTGTGAAATTAAATATAAATATATTAAATTCAAATATATTTTATATTTAAATATGGGGCATTTAGATCTAATATAAATTTATTTTTAAAAGTTTTTTTCAATTTATACGATACAATACGACAAAAGCAGGTACTTATAATTAATATTTTTTTGGAAAGTTGGGACAGAACAGGCATGTTAGAACTCGGCCTACGGTTGAAAACAAGGATCGACGTATCCTGCAAACAGCTATTCCAGATTAATTAATTAAATTTGTGTGGTGTGGAGTGTGCCGATGCTTTTGTGTTGTATAATACAGCTTTCTTAATAAATATTTTATTAATCCCCTTTTTCCTAATGTAGTTGTGCCAAAGGAACAGATTAAACAGAACAAGGCTACATTAAAATACAAAGAAATGAAAGGTACACGCATTTTCGCACACGTCTCTCGATTTTCTTCCGCACTTCTTCGGCACCTCTTCCTGTTCGGCAAGCTAACAAGTTGATAGTTCGAAAGGCGAGGAGTGCGAGACTGTTTGAATATTTAACCGACTAAACACTAGACCTGTGTAGGGAGTGCATTATTGAGTGAACTGTGCTGTCGACTGTTGAATTATAGAGAGGCTTTTAGGGTGTCAAAACCGACGGTCGCCGGGTGCGGACAAGTACGCCCACATTTCACCTTTCATTCACAACAAAATGCGTTTTAAAAGATTCAAATTGAATGCGATCGTTTATTTATGGGGTCAGTCTGCGATTATTTCGTATTTTATTAAACAGTATACACAGACGCCATGTTTATAAATATATGGCCTTCGGACGTCCGTCGTTCCGCTGTTTATCGGCACCCGAAAGGTCAGACCAGTCAATTCAGGCGGACGTCTGTGAATGGATTTTTTTTTTCGCACGTGACGAAATGTCTAATCGTTGCGTCATTTAGGGCCGATACGTATGACGCCATCACTTACAATTTTAGCTGCGAAAGTGACGAGTAGGTACAGAGGTCTCGATCTCAAAATCAAGAAGGAACCTATCTACAGATTAAATCACGAAAGTTTGTAGTTGCATCATTGTTTCATCGATAAAGTGAAGACAAGCGCTACATCTAAAAATCGGAAGTATACAAGCGAGGTAGAAGTATAAAACATAAGTCGTAGCTACTTAAGATATATGTCCATATCTTATTAAGTATCAATGAACTAGTTGAAATGAGATAGGAAACGGTCGAGTAACGCGTAGATAAGAGCTTACATAATGTTTACTACAGCGCATTCAACTTTAATAATTCTTTTGCTAAAAGTTATTTTCAGAGCTATAGTGAAGTAATTCGTTTAGTTTGTGGCAAGTTTAGAGGTGTTAAGGAAGCATATGAAGACTTAAAACATTTTTTTTAAAGGTAACAGTTCAAGATGCCCGCTTGACGACTTAGTTTTTGTTGCCAAGAGTTAGTTTCGTTACTGTCGTTTATTAGTGTATAGAAGGAAAAGAAAAATGGAGTTCTTCTAATATCTGTTGATGCGGTCCATGAGATAAATTATAATTGGTTAGTATTAAATCAAAGCTTACATTGTAAATAGCAAAAAGTTGCAAATGGTTTGGGCATTTCGACGGGTACCGCTGCAACATAAAACGCAAGAAAGAAACTACACCTGGTGTTCCTTCATCCAGTACTTTAACAGCCCTGTACAAGTCAAGATTGATGCTCAAAACACTTGATGTGCAAGAGAGGATTAAAATGGATGTTCGTAAAGTAATTTATGAGATGTACAACGATACTAAGTTCATTTAGACAATTAAATTTCAATTCTAATTTAATATGTTTTTATAGAAAAATATGTAACAGCGTTACAAGAAGTGCTTGAACATAGAAATATTTTACATACTAGCATTTCCTCAGCGCAATGTTTACTCCATCTTTTGGGATTTAAGTTTAAAAAAGATGATAACCGCAGAGCTCTTATGGAGAAGAATGATATTTCAACATTATGATTTTCCTTCCGAAGGAAGTACGATGAAACGTTGACATCACCTTTAAAAAGAGATATATTCCTAGACGAAACCTGGATATTTTCAAAAGGAAGTCAAACGAAATCATGGCAATATAAAGGCACAATATAAAGGGTGTCAGAAAACCCGAAGGTTATGATGGTAAACGATTTATTATATTGCATGCAGATACCAGAAGTGGCTTTATACGAGATGCAAACTTGATATTTACCTCAAAATCAAATACAGGTGATTACCATTGTGATATAAATAGGGATTTATTTACAAAATGGGTTGAAACTCGACTAATCTTTAGTTTAGAAGCACCATCAATAATTTTAATGGACAATGCTCCGTATCATAGTGTTTTACTTGAGAAGTCGCCAAATCAAAGTTGATCCAAAGCAAACATTATTGCCTGGCTAAATAATAATAACATTTCCTATGAAAATGTAATGAATAAGAGTGAACTTTTCGAAATAACCAAGAGAAATAAAAAAGAGAAAGTTTGTTATTGACGAGTTACTTTTGGTACATGGACATGATGTTTTAAGAATTCCTCCGTATCGCTGCGATTTCAATGCTATTAAACTGATATGGGCACATGCGAAAGGGTATTGTAATAAACATATTGGTCAAGAGGGTTATGGCGATAAATAAGTGTAAGATATGTGGCAAGAAAGTTTGGACAACTGTACGCTAGACATTTGGCAAAATTGTATAAACCATACAGACAAAATAATTAAAGAGTGGTACGAACATGAAGCAAACGTAGAAGACTTTGACGGTTAATTGTGGATCAGAAGACGAGAGTGAAGACACAGATTAAATATATTTTTAATTGTCCTATTTGATTTTTTCTTTCGATATTGACATATTTCAATTTAACTTACTTCATGTTATCATATTGTATAGAAATATGCTTGTTGCATAAATAAAATAAAGATATATTTCATTTAATGAATTATTGGTAGCGTACCTTAGACTAAACACTTTTATGTTTCTTGTTTGAATATTTTCGACATTTTCATTTATTTTGATTTGGTTTTATCATGAGAACTATATTATTAGAATGATAAATAATTTTGTTAAGAAAACATTTAATAATTAATTTAGCCTATTCACCTCCTTTCCGTAAATACAAATGAATAATACACTATTATGAAAGCATTGTCAATAGAAGAGTTCCTTATGTATAATCCTGTTAGTTGCAATCATCCATGATTTGTTCTTTAAACGCAACGTTGACTAAAATGTTGTATAACCGAGTCGTTTAGTTATAAAAGAAAATCTATTAAAAATAACCTCATAAAATTTGACAATTGCTATTTTCGTACAATTCATTGCAAACATGTATATTACATTTTTCCTTTCTTAAAGCAGATCAGATCCAGCGTTCTTCTTTATTTTCTCTTTATTTCACGTCTATTGTCTTCTTTAATGTTGCCTCAGTATTTCCTCTTGATATTTTTTTTGCTCGTCCAAATATTAACAAAAATAGGAAAAGAGATTAAAATTAAAATTAAATATAAAAATAAAATTAGGTAAAACTAAAGACAGCATCATTCTGACCTGATTCATGTATAAGGTTCTCCAATAACAACAAAAGAAAGTTATCGCCTATTGTGTCTAAGAACAAAATCAACACTACGTAAATTCCGAAAATTCATCCATTGTTCGCTAGCTACCGTATTTAATACCGTTTTAACATGATTACATTTTGCCGCTCAATACGTTACGGTTAATGAGACTAAAGATGTCACGATAATCGCCGGCGACGTTCAATTATTAACAAAACATTAACGGGTGCCGCCGCCAACGCTGCTTGCCTACGGTTCACACTACGGTGCCGCAGTTTCGGTGCGGTTGCGGCAATATCTTAATTATGATTTACATAGCTAACCCTGATAACGCAATTGCCACATAATATAAATTAGCTGCCATATTTACAACATTCTGTCAAATTAGATAGAGTTCGCAATTAATTTTATTACTAATTTAATGCAATTTCACGCGACGCGCGATAGCTTTTGCCGGTTCGATGGTAGGACGGCTTTGCGCAGGATTATGTTCGTCGTGTTTTGTTTTTTACGAAAAGATTAAAAATTTATCGATACCCGGTATTATCGTTTTATGCGCGAATAACATTCGGCGCAGTCAGTAGGATTACAATGCTCCGAAGTAGATATTTAAATATTGTTAATACGGTAAATTTCACGTAATTACTTTTAAATATGTGCAAAATAACGATATACAAGAGATATCCATCGTTGTAATGCACAATAAAATCTATGAATATAATAATACTTTGGCAACTTAGCTCGCCTCATTAAGCTTTCAAAATTCAAAAAGTTTTAACAGTCGAAGCAAGAGAGAATCTAACAACCAACCAAAAGCAGACTTACTTCAACTTACTACCTATCTTCTTCCTTTTCTGTATTTTCGCCGCTTCTCGTAAAGTCTGAAAAATGAATACGGCAACCTGACAGGAGGTCCTCTTCAATTTTAAAGCGCTGACAGTTAAGGATGTGTTTTCAGACAAATATTTCGAGACCTGCTCGGAAAGCTATGGCCGTAGGACGTCTTCAATAATTCCAGGCTTTTGAAAGCTTTTTTATGATAACAACAAAAAGACATTTTAGAGTATCGTTAAAAAATCATGCGCTTTATATGTCGACCGTAAATGGCTTTAAACTTTCCACCCCTTGGTAGCTCGGTTAAATCTGGAATTGTTTCGCGATTTGGCCATTTCGTTCCATTTTGATGATAATATTATGTTACAGTGTATTCGTTTTTTTATCATTTATTTTGAGCGTTTCCTTTTATAGAATTGTGGTTGCGGTTTTGTTGAGTTATTGAAATGATACCATCGAAAAATGTTTCATACATTTAATTATACTTTCAACAATAGTAGTCTAAAGGCCGTTACACTTGATTCGGGTATAATTTTTGTTGGGGAGTTAATGTTCAAAGCACTCGAAGCAATCGAGGCATACTCGGAACGGAAGTTACATTTGTGTCCCACTGGCAAAGTGAGAGCAGTCAAAGTTGCACTCGAAGCAATTTTTATCGCTCTGGCTAAATAAGCTAGCAGTCAGTCTGGAGCCAATATGGCCGGTAGACAACAGCCGATGTTTACAATTACAACAAAGGCAACTACTTAACCTCTCCCAATGAAACATGACGTGTAAATTGCTCCGAGCGGGAATTGTACTTTTTTTGCCACTGCCTGATCCAGAATTTTCGAACTAGAATTGCCAGAAGTGACACAGCCATCGTCAATTATAAAAAAGGTCTCACGTTTTCGGTAGATAGCAATAAATGAAACTTATCGAGATCGTAATGACAAAAATATACTTGGAGGAACATTTAAATGTTTGTAAAGAAAACCCTAATGCTTGTTATTTGCAAATTTAATGGTGCTTGCTGCAATGTGGACTTTACTTGAACGTATCAATAGTAACAATGGATTTGGTTAGTCTAGAATCTAATTAGATTTCATTCGCTTAGATTGGCTACAAATGTTCAGCGATTCAACGATTGTAAAGGTGATATCGCAGCGGTATTTCTGTGCATGCTAATGACCGAACTGTGTCATTAAGCTGTTCGACGTCCAGGAATCAAAATCCATTCCAATAAGTGCAGTTATGGTAAAAGCATGGACATTCGTGATCTTAACTTAATGCCGTTGTAGTTCGCTATTATATCGGGCAATCAATCTAATGTACGCTTAAAATGTAAAACAGAGTATTACTTCCTTCGCTATAGTCTATCCACGAAAACTAATTTATTTTTATATACCAGTAAAAGGCAATAAAATGAAGACAACAAACGGCAACATCAAATCATGGTAACCGAACACGATAATCGTATAAAAACAAAGAGAAAGAGTAGCACGACATCCATCCGGGAAAAAGTAAAGGAGAAGCCGAGGAACAACGCTACGACATCGAACAAACGAATAAACGAGCTGCTTTTAAACCAGAAACAATGAAACTCAAACGTCAATTTATCAAGTCGGCATCGGAAGTAAAGTTCAGGCGAAAGAGGGCGCCATAGGCGAAGAGACCGTGAAACGCAATGTAATAGCGCCGTAGCTCAGCGGCGGCTGGTTTTTGGGGATGAATGCGGACATAAAACAGAGAACGAACGAAACAAATGAAATAACGAAGCCTCAAATTCGATTAGTACGTGTTTTAGGCTCGGGGAGCGAATGTTATTTCGGACAGGCGCGTATAGACTCAATTACATTAATACAAGACGGTGTCACGTCACTAGCGTTGTCCGAAGTGTCTCTCTTCGGCCTTCGGAACGGCGGCGGTGAATCGAATTCCGGCTGGGTCGGTCGACTTAACTCGACAGGAAAGCTTTTGCTTACCGCTCCTAATTGTCTGTCCCGACTTTCTTCGTTCTTCTCCTTTTTAACTTCGCCCGTAATGACGTGGGCGACCGAGAAGTTCGATTAAGTAGTGGATTAAGTTCGAAGTTTGTTTCTCGGAAATTACTTTTGAAATTAGAATGTATCGTTTCCAGAATTGATTTTCTTAAGTGCTCTGGTATACCGTTTTTTTATAAAAAAAAGTAGACAAATTATATGAAAGTTAGGAAGTATGTATTCTTCTAAAAGTTCAAAGCATAAGAGAGAATATTATTTATTTATTTGACCTTTACAAACAGGAATTTGATTTAGCGCATTCATCACCATCTCAATGGCTACTTTGGGCGATTTTCACATTTGCCTTTATAAATAATTTTAATTAAATTTTTTCAATGAGTCTCTTTCGTTCTTTCAATATTCTGTCCTTTAATGCTCCCGAGACAGAATTGCTGCTCTGTAAACATACATAAGCTTCAAATAGGCCTCATAGGCCGATATGATCTGTTTTCATTGCTTCTTATCCCTTGTCCCAATTCTCCAATTTATTATCAGCTTCTTCTTTAAATCTTTTGGCTTCCCTCCATTTTCTTTAAGTACGTATTTTAAAGAAGATAACGCATTTAGCAAGTATATTTCTGGACATAATCTCTGTTCACTTAGTTCAACAATCTTCCAACCTTTTTAAACCATCCAAATAATTTTGACATAATTGTCTCTGTTTCCCTTTCCATGTATTTCAACATAAAATGTAGCAATATCGACGTTTCTCGATGAAAAAGTATTAACATTTGTGATATTCTAAATTCTTTTGCGAGTGCTTTAAGCGATTACTGCTGAAATAAGCAAAAGCTTACAAACGTACAGTCCTGCCAATTTTCCCATGGCTTTTATTGGGTTTTACGTAAGGAAGTAACTTGTCGTTGTAAAACGATTTCAATTTTAAAAGCCCGTATCTCGACAAGCAAAAGCTATCTCCATAGATCACACACACCACTAAACCGGTGCATAAGTTCCTCGGTTTCGACGAATGACGGCGGGAACAGGAACAAAAAAAGACAAAGTGAAAGTCCCGTCGCTCGACTTGAATGAATCACATTTTGCAGAGACGCATTAACGAGGCCTTGTTAACTGTCAATCCGGGCTCCGATACGAAATAATTAACGAGGAAAAAGAGTAGGTGGCGGTATGCGCTCGTTTCTCGTAGTCTTTAAAAAATCGAAACGGTCATCGCCGAGGAATAACATGGGCCAGAAATAGCATTCGGGATGTATCCGTGCGGTAATTTGTACTATCGAGAGACTGTTACGTGACAGAAAGGCTCGTAAAAGTACGGATCTTTGTTTATACGTCACCAGTCTTTAGCAATAGTTTTCAAACATTATTTATATTTGAGCTATGAATAGAAATATTTTCATGCTAAAATTTGGAGGTTGCCTCGTCGACATAAAATTAAACTCTACGAGCCAAAATTCTTGCCCAAGAACGAGAAGAACGAGATTTGCTTAGAATAGTGGAGTATTCCATCTAATTTTTGAAAAAAGTAAGTTTATTGATGAAGCGGTGCACTTTCATTGCAGAACTGCAGATATTCGGCAACAGAGAACCTATTGTACAACGTCGTATGTCCGCGACGGTTGGCCAAGGTGTCACTAAAGTATACAAAACCCAATGGTACTTTTCTAACGTTTCAGTGACATACGCAAGTCGATGTTGAGCCAATTCAGTTGGTGCAGCACGCAATGCAAAAATATACAGGTCTCCTATTTAAATAAAAAAAAAGTTGCGGGTATTTCCGCTTAAACCGGAAGTACAGTACCAACAAAAAAATCGAAATCAGAAGCAGTATGCGTCATTACACTTACCAGCAAAGTTTCATCGATATCATCATTTCCGTTTTAAAAATATCTGTTTGGTTCCATTTTTTCTTAAAAGAACTAGATACGTATTGACCACAAAACGATTTCTTTATAAAAAAAAGAAACGTTGCAAGACTATTGCCATTATTATTTTAAATTATCTTATTTGCCCTCAATTTTCTTTTTTGTTTTAAAATACAGCCTTCCAATTGTTATAACCGGAACGAGCGAATGAATCGGTTAAAAATCCCTCGATGGCACCTTTCTACGTAATTCAGAAAGGCGCTGATGTGTTTCCCGAGTACAACCAGCGCTCCGTGTACGCATTGTTAATGATAGTCGTGCAACTTTTATCGCGACCTGTAGCGCGTACAAGACGGCCGCACAATTTGTTTAACACAAAATGTCTATTAAGTGAGTAATCGATTGCGCTAGAATAAGCCGTTGTCGGAGAGATAGAGCCTGGTAACCATTACGGCGATGACGTTGACGGTATTTACATTAAAAGCTGTACGCGGAATGCTGCTAGCGGTTGACTTAATGAAAGAAGGATTTCCGGTTCCGGATTTTAAACGGTTACGTCAGCCAAGCAAGACTGCTCGTAATCATAATATTCGATTTTAAAGTAATGTTGATGTTCGAATAAAACATTATTTTCATATAAACATGTAGAATTGTTGCTTACATCCAAAATTCATTCAATTTGGCGGTCTTACGGTGCAATCGGAATGATTTTTGGCGTCGATTCGTAGCTGTTGACGAAACATGGATTCATCACAGTACACCAGAGAGACCAAAAATCAGTCCAAACAATAGGTTTTTCTTTCTTAGTTATCCCATATTATCTCGACAGTGATTAACGCGATTGGAAAGTTAGCTAAAGTGATTGAAGAATTTTACTCAAGTTTCCAAATTCTGAAGCATTATTTTCGTTATCCCAGTGCAGGTAGTGATTTGATCACAATAAAGCGCCATGCAGGAGCGAAAGCATGTGCTGTAATCGAGGGTTATATTGACACCTCTTCGATGAGGAAGATAATCGAAGTTGCACATCCCAGAAACAACAAAAGAAAATCAAGTCTCAAATGAGCTTTTGAGCTACTTAATTATAGTTCTGTACATTATCTATCTGCTTGTTACGCTATGTATTAATTATGTGATCGAATATATCTTGAAAGCTGCAAAAGGGAGTTACGTACAATCAAATGAGCGCGCTATTTGCAATTGGGCAGATTTGTAGCGGCAAATACGGGATAATATGAATCATTATTATATGTTAAATTACGTTAAATTTTTAGTAGGAAATATTGTTAAACACTGCAGATAAGCTGGAAGCATCGAAATTGAAGGAGAAAGTACTGACCGTAAAGTACGCGTTTATTTAAGTAAAAAAAATCACCATCAGATGATTTCTACGCGAAATTGCTAATTTTGGAATTTTTAAGAAATTTCAACATAAAACCAAAATTCGAATTTCTGGTATTTTACTCTAAATCCCCCTAAGGACTTTTCAGCGTAATACAAAGGTTGGGGGTCAAAATTAAAAAGCCATATTAAACCAAATGCACCTCTTTTGAATCCTATTCAATTTCTATTAAAAGATTGCAATAAAACAAACATAACCTAATTATCTTTTCACTTTATTTCTAGACGTCAAACAGCCGAAGAACGAGAAGCGGAAAGACAAGCAGCCAACCGACTAATGCTATCCCTACAAGCTGAAGCACTCACCAAAGGTTACATGGCGGAAAGTGCTACGCCATCCGCAGGACCAGGTGATACAGCTCTAAGCGCCCTGCAGAACTTACAACCGTGGGCCGGTCCCTACAACACGCCACAGCCTGCTCTCGCCGAATCCATGTGCTAATAACTAAAACGGATGAAGATGTAATAAAACAAAACCGGTGATCAATCTAACCCTGATAACATTGAACACTTTTTGCAGAACGCACTCAAAATATTGCAAAACAAAACAATAACAAGGCGCGTTGTTTTATTTTGTAAGAAACGAATTTTAGTGTGCAATAGATTTTTCCGAATTTCGCGAACCACAGGACCGCATCTAAAGAAAGAAAGGAAAGAAAATTGTCGACGTTTAAGTGTTGTTTTCTTGTTTTGGTTCTTTGTGTTGCTCGTCTGTTTCCCTTCTCGCTCTATCTTTCGTTGCAATGGCGTCGGTTTTTTTATTCTCCTTGTCATAATGATAATGATACATAATAACTGATGATGTTAATTTCCGTTTCGTTCCCTCTTCTCTCCATGTCCTCGTTCTACGCCTACTTGATATTTCTAAAAGAGAGATGAGAAAGGATAAAAGTAAAAAAATTTACGACAATTAGTGTGATCTATATGTATAAACTATATAATTGTAGATATATTAAAGTAATTATTAAGAAGTAGAAACATGTTACAAAAATTAAATAAAGTGTATTATAAAAAGTATTTATGGTGTTTAATTGCATGGAACTGTCAACGACACGTCCTATTATTTATTAAATTAGCAACTGTAACGTGGTTATTATTCTATTATTATTTCATCTAGCTGGTGCTGCATGAAATAAAGACCGAGTTGCATGAGAAAATTTCAGATTTTATTGAGAATTTAATGTATTTAAGGACAATTAAAAGGCTACTGTCATAAATTATTGGATAATAAGCATATATTGTACCTATTTAATTTTATTGATAAAACCTTTTGATTACGTTATGAATTTAATTAGGTGGATGGATTGTAATTAAAACACTTTAGTCCAGCCTTTAGAAAGATTTCGTCGGAGCCAAATTTGAGTTCCAGTCACATTGTTAAAATAATTTTTTGGGATAATTCTTTACAAAAACCTACAAGGAAGGAACCTGAGCAAGACACAACGTTCGCACATAACAATAAATGTCGACAGCAGTCTAGACTATTGTAATCTGAACAAATTACTTAGGAAACGTAGCAATTAAGGAGAAACAAAAGAAAAATGAAGTGAGGAGGGTGTAGAAAAAAAAACGAATAACAGGTAGGTATTTCGAGAGAGACGAAATAAAAATAACATTTATGTTCAGCCGGCAGCGAGTTTTAAATTGTTGTGTGGGAGCTACCTGTTCTGCTACTAAACGTGCAATCAGCCCTAGGGGGTTGTGAAGTAAAAGGAAACAATAATAAAAGTAAATTCGGGTAATGATAGGTTTATGGAAATCATTGCATGATGATCTGTAAATTCTATTGCTGACTGTAGGAATTATTTTTTTTACTTTTTGGAAGAAGAATTGTTAAATATTTGCTCAATTCGAAGGTAAAAAGGAAGAGCAACGAAATATCGTAATTGTAAAAGTGCTAATCTTTTTGTTCGATCTCTCTGAACGAAGGGACTTCTCAACCATTAGATACAACATTTCGTAAGAAAGGGCGCAGGTCAAAAGAAAATTCTAATAATTTAGATGGGGTATTAAAAGAGGGATAAATCTTTAAATGAATAAGTTTTTGAATTAATTCTTCTGCTTCCTCCTTAAATCTGGAACAATTGAAACATATATGGTTTAAGGTACCTTCGTGAACACATCTTCACAGGAGAGATTCTAAAATTCCAATTCTGAATAAATAAGCTTCGTTTGAACAATGTTCAATTCTAATTCCACTAATGGATAGGATAAATTTTCTTGAAGATGACGGAATAAAATTATAGTTTGAATTCCACTTGATCTTGGACTTCTCGAAAATGGTTACTTTTAATAAGCGACGGCTTCATCAACTTGAGATTCCTAATTCTATCAAAAAGAGCTATCAATTATATAACAAAAGAGCCCGCTAATCAATCCAACTAAAAACAGCATAGGTGTCTCATGAGGATTCTTCCTGAGCGGGCAGCAAAAATGCGGTCTACATGCTATTGATGGTTTCTTTACTGGTCTGCGAACAAAATTAAAGATATGCCATCATTTTGATTGTTATTTTCAAGAACACTCACTGCTTCATTGCTCTAATTATCTTCTACAATTATTAAATAAAATTGTGAGATTTAGAATTCTCCAAAATTTTTCATCAAAACATGATAATACTTCGCCCCCATCAGAGAAACGCTTCAAAGCTCATCGAGCAACACGTTTTGCAATGAATTTCATATCGAAATAATCTAATAACCATATCCCCAACCAAATCCACTTTGCTTTGGAAGCAATACACACTCTCCCGCATCCCAATATCCGCGACAGAAATTGAATACATCAGCGGCAAGTACATACCAAACTACCCAGAAGCGTTCAGATACGCGCGTTTTAATCAATTTGAAATTTCCCAGCCCGTCTGGCGGCGCACTACCACCATCAGCGGCCAGACAGAGAGAACGCGATGCCTCCGTGAGGCTTTTGAAATTAAATACCCGTGAGTATAACGCGAGGTCGCAGGCGCTCTCCCACCATGACGTTTCGCACCCCCCCTATCATCGGGGATCAATTAAACGCCATATCTCTCGTGGGGTGTCTTCTCGATATTATGTTCGCCGGACCATCTGTTCTCCGTGCGTGTATGGAACGTTTTGCCCGTCCATGGTGCTGCTAACGCTTGGATGTAGAAACTCATTGCACGCCGGTGTATAAGTGACATTACACCGATATTCTTGCAGTTATGTTTTGATTAAGTTAATCGACGAGGGAGCAAGAGATCTATTTCGATGGAATCGTCGTGTACGAGTTGTTTTGTTCGAGTGGATCGGGATGAAGATACGAGAGGGAGTTGATAATGGTGGGAAGAAGAATTCGTATGTGAGGTGGAGTTTGACGATACTATAAAAGAAAAAAATTTAGATGGTAGAACTTGGATGTCGAAGATTTGAGTTGGAAATAAATCCAGATTTTGCTCCAGCAAGCTCCAGCATTTCATTGCGACAGATCTCCTTTCGAAGGAAAGAATGCTTAAACCTACATTCAAAACAAAAGTAACTTTAATCTGCATCACGATTTCAATAAGCTTTAAAACAGTTGACACCAAATGAAAAACCTTCTTATTGTTAATATTTTACAAAACTACGACTAGGATAAAAAGTTCCATATTTGCTAAAAACACTAAATCGTCGAACTTTAAAGCTCTCTAACGCCTAAATGTTTAGAGATCGCGGTGTTCAGAATTGGAGTACTCCTCGAGGTGTTCAAAATAGGCAAAGGGCGGCTCCAATTAGGCTGAGATGCAAAATTTGGTGCAACTTGCAGGTTATGGCGCCCATTTTTTGCTTTTCTCGATATATTTAACTGTTTTTGAGTTAAGAGTATTTGAAATTTCCGAGTTTATTATTAGAAAAAACCTGAAATCGGCATCGCGCTCGCTTTCTTCGATTTTCTCGTTAGCTATGCCTTCCTGACGGACGAATTTGCAGGTTTTCGATTGCTAAATCCATCGCGATAAACCAGAACTTTGTAGCTTGTGTGTAACGGAGTTTAAAATTTTCAAAAAAATGAGTTCCCCTGTTCCAAATTTCAGATACCATAGCGTCGGTACAGTTAGAGCCAGAGAGTTGCCAGAAATCCAGAGGGTTTTTTCCGTTTCAAAGTGCTCGCCTTGACTTTCCCAACGAACCCATGTTTCACTTTAAACTTTGTTCAGCAAGAATGCTACGAAAATTTAAACGCAAAGTGATGAAATGTATGAAGGATAGAAATAAAAACTGTGGAATTTCGCTAATCTGAGGGTGCAGATTTGTACACCTATAGCCCCATATTTGTATGAATAAAGTTTCAGACCGCTCTGACTGTTGTCCCTATAATTGACGAAGATTGTTGGGGGATGCGAAAGTATGGACTGTTATTGTTACTGAGGAAAAGAATAAATGATGTCAATGGAATACTTATTTTAATAATCGAACAGGTTGTTAAAATATGAAAATTGACGTGAAACTCGCCAATTTAGAGTAAGTCATAATACGAAAGTACGCGGTGAATTTACTTAATTCTTTATTAATGCCTTCATTTTCGAATCGTTACGTGAAATAAGTAATTACCCGTAAAATTCCCTTTATACCTCGTTGAATAACGAATCGTAATCCTCCCACAGTTCTACACGCAATTAAAACCCGACAGAAAGTAACAAATTACAATGCAGAATGCATCGCCCAACTATAATAATAACTACCTTCAACTATACGTACAGCGAATGCACTTAGATATTAAAATAATTTCCACGTAATCGGCGTGAGATATTGACGTACAGAAAAAAAATCGGAAAGGCTACAGCATAGAAATTATGCATTTGAGATCTGCCCGGCTATAATTCTGTCGATATCGTCGCATATGCATATTAAGCTCGTTCCGGGCCGCACGGCGCTGCATAATTTACAATAAAATTTGTCCAATTGAATATTCTAAAAGCAATTTAGCGGACGGGACGGCAGGCAGCGACGCGAGACCGTATCGAAACGGGAGAGAGAGCAGATCGTGCGGCTTGGCGTAGGTTGGGGTTGAATTAAACGTGTGTATGGCGAAGAGTAAATCGTTTCTGTTTGCAATTGGTCAGCGCGTTGACTTATTGGAGCGGAAATGCTATTGGACATGTGATTACTACGTCGATCAGCGCTTCTCATCTCGGATTAAGTTATCCGTCTGCTTCGATTACATGATTTTCTTTTCGGATATTCGCCGGCGAAACCCGACCTCGAACCTCCACCTCCGTCGCCGCCGGTAGATATTGACGAAAATAACAAATTGGAAAACACTGAGGGTCTGCAGAAGGTTCTCTGGGAATATAATTGGGATGAAAGATTTGCTTGTTTCCAATGTACAGAGTGTCACGATGGGAATATGTGGAAAAGTCTTGTGTCCGAAAAATGCACGCTTTTGCCTTTAATCGTGTAAACAAACGAAAAATATAATTTGCGATCAAACAACAATGGCAAAAACTCAAATTACATGTACTCACGTTAACTCCATCACAAGGACCTTCGAAAATCTCTGCATTGCCTACTCATTGTAGTAGCTCCGCAAGCCCATTCACCGGCGTTGCGTACAATAATCTAAAGAAGAAATGAAGAGGATTTAAGTCAGGCGATCTTGCACTAGAGATGCTTTTAGTTCATTGGTTGAAGGAATATCAGTGCTATTTTCTAGTTAGATAAGATAGGAGTAGTTAATACGTGTTTCTTCATTGATTACCATGGCATGAGCGATTTTGTAAGAAGTATACGAAATTGTTAGATAATATTAAAATAATTATTGTCAGTAGTGAACAATTTATTCAATTCTTTCATTGGCAAGATAAGTATAAAAAATCAGGATTTCTGAAAAGTCTAAAATTGAAAATAAAGGCACCATATCTACATGAAGACATTGGCTAATGAATCTTAGCAGCCACAAAATAGAGACAAGTAGAACAAAACGTTCGAAAAAAGTCTTGAATGTCATGCCAGAAATGAAGGAAGAAGAGAAGAATGGAAATTATGAACCCAACAAGTCCTGAATCTCAAGTCTAAAAAGGTCACTCCATAAATTTATAATTTGATACAATTTAAGATTGAGGAGGAAACATGCATTGGCAATCCTTGATTGCGTTATCAACCCAAAAAAGCGGATATATTAATTAACAGTTGCCTTATACTATCACGCGGAAACTCTAAATCATTTAATATATTAGCGTTAACATCAAAATTTCATCCCTTTCCATCGCAACCTTTCCGCGTCCACCGAACATTATCATCGAATTTCGATATTAATCATGGGAAAAGCGACAATGCGCAATTTATTTAGCGCCGAGCGACGTTGCGGGGGCAGATGGCGCTCTATATCCGAGAATAACATCCGAAATAAAATCATCCGATGATTTCGCACAGGCAGATCGCAATGATAACCGCATCGCAGCCGGCTGACGTTGGCTATCTCGCTCGCGCCGTCGCGCGGACCGAAAGGGAAACGAGCCGAACGCTACGTACATACAATATACGGGGGGTTACAATTGAATTAGGCCTTTAATGTCAAGTTTGAGTAATGGTCGGTAACCTGTTCTCTTTCCCCCAATACGTATCGTACAGTCGGCTAAACGGGATCGGCGGTAGGCATTCGCAATACGCGGTTATAGTCCGGGACAAAATTATCAAACTGATGATAATAATAATAATATCGTTTATTGTTTTCGCCCCATAAAAGGCGACGGACGCTGCTGTATAATAGATAGTTTTAATACGAGCCACTTGGTTAAAGACTATATAAAGTCTTATCGAAATGGTTCCAAATTGGGAAAAAATGCTATTATGAGTTTGGAACTTCTTGTCTTTGTATATTCCAAGTGCTGACACAGCCAACTTGCGAATAGTTGAGAGGTAGGATTTATTTCTAATGATCCAAAAAATGTAAGAAATTTTAGGTTGCTTTTTTAACAATCCTGGTCTAAAATGTTTAACTCTAATGTTATAAGTGAATGCTGATAGCTTATTTCAAGCAATCCAAACATTCTACTCCAACTGCGGCGCTTAATAATTTTGTCCAAAAATGTATAAAATCCATTAGAAAGAGACGGTAGCAGCAATACACGCGAATAGAATGCAATATAACAAAGGCAGATAGCAGTACTTGTATACTACCTCCGTTTATACACACGTTCTGCATCACCGTCACGGCCGTACCATCGAGCAAAACACCACACATACGGCCCACTCTGATTAAAATGTAATCTAATATTGCTGGCCGGAAAATATACGCATCACGTCGGAGGCAGCCACCATCGCCGCGCCTGCCGCTGCAAACGAAATATTTCCGCGTTTCAATTACCATTTTATTGCCCCCATTGTCTGCGTTAGATTTGATTGCTCTCATTTGCGCCCGGTGCCGGAGCGGGAAACGCACCAGACTAGAGTCTGAAATTTGCATCGAGTATCCTTCTTGTTATGATTATGTTTATGGTGAAGGTAAAGGGCTGTCGTTTTTTAAATAGATATTTGAAATAATCAGGTATGTTCTTTTGGGAAAAAGGGAAAATGGAAGGCCAAGACATTTTTAGACAGCACCATGCGTCAAGAAGATCGATTTCCATAATTGAACAGTTTTATTGACAAGACAAACATGTTACTGGATTACTTGTATCCTTCTATTTGTCATGATTTTTTTTCGATTTTTTTCTAATATATAAATAAACTACAATTAGGTAAATAGGGACTTTACCTAAATGTTCAAAATATTTCTTAAGTTTAGTGCTGATTCGGTTGTTGTTAACATTTCTTTTTGGAATAAATTTTTGGATATGTTTCTGTATTATAAAATCATAATTCCTTCTCCTAAACCTTCAACCAGAACCAGCTTACCAGCTGAAAAATCTTTTGTGACAAAGTCGTGGTGAAAAGTCACGTGGTAAGTTCTTTTGATGATTCTTAGCTATTAAAATATGAATATTGGAAAGAACTGGAAGAGCTTAACAACTAAGCAAATTTGATTTAAATTGGAAAATAAAACTCTTGAGCGTTAGACCACTAGGCTCAAGAGTTTGATTTTCCCATTGTAACTACTAAGTGCTTAATTTCTTGGGGTTTTTTTTCTTTTTTTTTTTTGATGGCAAGCCATGAAACAAACCAATTTGAGGGTTTATTGACATTTTATAATTAATATTAACTTTGGAAATAGAGCACCTTGTTCAGATGTAGCTCTAGTGAAGTGGAACAATCCTGAAAAGTTAACTGGCTGAAGAACATGTCGATCATATGAAGCCGGTCAATTGGATTCATCATCCGAAATAAACGAATCCTTCCTTACCACTTAAATAATATAATTTAACTAGCCCGGCACAAAGAAAGCTCCAGAATTTGAAAACTTGATGTAATATTTGCAAATTTCTAGACACATCTTACGAACAAATTTTTGCCAGGCAAGCTGCGCAAATTGTTAACATTGAGAATAAGCAAAATGTTCAGTCAACAGTTTTTATTGATTTAAACAATAAAACATTCAGAGGACAATTGACTTATTTATGCCTTTATAATGAGACAGTAATGAGAGTTTGATAGTTAAAGCTCTTTAAGGTTCAGCGGAAAGTATCAAGATGACCTTCTTAGGTAGTTCTCGGCGAAATCGTCTCTTCAATTTTTAATTATTTAACATTTGAATGTATTTAGCCCGTTATGAAGTTTGAGGATTTGAATTACCCTTAACCTCTTTAACATCACAAATTTTACAGCGTGAAAAACTCCCGAAGAAACTATATAACTGAAGGCAATAGCATACTATTCTATGCACTCCCTCTATTAGGAGGGCGATCAATTAAATTATCGCCCTTCGCAAATTGTGAATGCGTGCGTTCACATTGAAGGTCCATCGCGCCCTTCGATCTTATCTCACGTGTCTGGCGTGACGTCTTCTTTCTCATCCGTAACTTGCAGCAGTATCTAATGCATGGATACAACATGCATCAAACTACAATCAACGGCATTGGACGTTGGTCCACTGGCACCAACGTAGTAGCGGAGAGAAACCACTCGGCGTCGCGCCGATAGCGCCCCCTAGCGACCCCGTATGACTAACAAGGAGGCGAACGGTGCCGGTGGTGCTGGATTATTTATTATTTACAACGCGATTCTTCTCATGTAATTATTTTGAAAGCTTTTGTGTAGCAGTTCGATGTTGTTTAATATATGTCTTTATGCCCGTAGAAGAAGAGGAGGAGATGGCGGGTAGCGAAGGGACCTTCTTAAGGAAGGAAAGAGTGCGAGAGTTGCCTTTCGCCTTCCTGCGCCTTATTTTTATTGCGCGTGACGTATACGAGGCGCATATCTTCTTATTTTCCCGTCCATTAAGGGGCGGCAAATGTTCCACTTAAATATATATTATATGCGCCTTGAGACGTATACCGCGAATTAAAGAAATTGTTTTTTAATATTTGAATAACGCCGCTACCGACGCCAACCGACGCTATGTTCCGCGCGATCTCCTCTCTTTTGTTTCAGTTTCGTTACGGGCGCGTTTCGATTGATGGAAATAGAATGGAGGGATGCCCTTTTAGCGTCGGATTGGCGGATAGTATACATCGGAAGAAAGATTCCGTCGTGTTTCGGGGATAAATTTTTAATGATGACATATTTATTGTCTTTTATCTTCTTAGCGTCGTGTTTAACATAACACACACAAAGTGCTATATAGATTCAATTGTTTTGGTTATTCGTAGATGGCTTAAATATTTAAGAATACGTAAGACAGTATGTTATCGATTCTCGTTTTTTACAATTATATAAACTGAAAATTGCCTGAGAAAAGCTGGCATTCATCATGTCATCAGACACAGTTTTATATAAGTGTTAATATAAAACGTTCCATCTGACAAATAGTACCAAATCAAGGTTATGAGAACGATTATTAATGTTTGAGGTTGCAATCAGGCATCGTTAGCTGCCAGATGCTGAAAAAATTTAAATTTCAACATTGCGCCAGTTCTCACGAGATCTAAAGGTATGACGGCAGCGACGTTTAAGTGAAGTATCCTCGTTTTGCTAGTACTGGGCTTTTTGTTGTGGTAATATTCGAGTCGGATACAGAAGCGTTTTTCATTTAATAATTGTCTATTTGATGGTTCAGAGATAATGATAGAATTAAGTTAATGGAAGAAGATTGCTGTTCGTATTAATGGAATTACGAGCATTTCTGAACTTTTTATGATGTATTTACATATTTTTGAAGAGGTACTATTCGTTTAATTTATTTTTAGTCTTCCCATTTTTCAAAATTTTGCGATTTTTTTTACCATTAATTAAGGAAGTAAATCAATAAAGTTTGCCGATGAAAATTGTAACTCTTTGTTTTAATTGCTTTGGGGCCTGACTTCTGACGGATAGCTGTAGAAGTGGCGTATGAGGCATAATGTCAGTTTCAAACGCATCTCCGGAAAAGCAGCTGATGTTAGTCAGGAGGATGTTGGCCAATTTATAAATAAACTTGTGATCATGTTACCTGGTTACCGATCCGAGAACATCTTTGTTCAGGTTATTTTGTACTGTGTATTATTGTATTAGATTAGGTAAATACATTATTTGCGTTTGGTTGCTAATATCCGCTTAAGTCTAAGCTTAATCTCTAATTTTCCGGCCTTTATGGCAGATCGTCATAAAACTATTAGGTTAGAGGATAAATTGTAAACCGAAATTAGTTGAACTGTTTGAGGATATGAATAAAACTAAATTATTTTATTAGTCTGGAATTTCCAAAGGCTCTTCAGGTAATTTCGGTGACGAATGAACATGCCCGTATTTCATCCCTACTATTATAATGGTTAGTAGTGGGGACACTTACATATAAGAGTTAGATTAGGTTGTCTTAACAAGTCCTCTCTACAAATAAAAACACAACAAATGTAATCAGATGTTATCCTAGCTACGTATAATCTCAAAAGTGTAAAAACTCCAGCGCACAATACAAAACAATCTTCGATGCAAAAACGTAAATGAAAGTTCTATATTATTGGAAATACTTTATCGCTAAAATCAGAGAAGTGTACAGGTAATAAGCTGAGAAATTGGCCATTTTGTTTTATGTAAATATGGCGGATCAATCAGAAGGATTGTTAGTAACTGGAAAAGTGGCTTGTTTAGATCCAAAGTCTTACCAACCAAGTGGAAGGAAACAGAAAGGCATTAGTGACTCGTCGTTAATTGAGTTAATTGAGGACAAAAAGATGAGTAGCATGAAAAGAAAAAAAAAATTTATCCTCAATAACGCTGAATTAAACTTGAAGGTTTATTAAAGAAAGTAGACGTAGCCTCAGAATCCGTTGCAACAATTCCAGTACTAAGAAAACAATTCATGGGAAAAGAGAATTTCTTCTGAGACGTTAATACCCAAACTTGAAATTAATATGTTAGAAAATATAATTTCATCGCGCGGTTTCATCTCCGGCATACCGGAAATCGCTAAACCGCAAAGTACAGCCCCTTTACTAAAACAAAGAGTAACTATATCATTGAAAGAAGAAATGTCAAACAAAAAACTAGCGCTACACTATCATCCAACGAAGTCTCTCTTCGGAAATAAATACTTTTAAATCTACGAAATAGAGAATAAAAACGCAAACTGGAGAGTATCCGAAGCCGAAATGCAAGATAGAGGCCTATAATTTGTACGAATAATGACATCTTTTGTTTTAAAGTCGTCGATTACTTTTTGTTTGCGTGCATACACTGCCCCAGTGAATTGGCGATATCCTGTGTCTCCTCTGTCGTCAAATTATACCTATAACGTACGTCTGGGTCAGTCGCGTTCTCTTTTCTGGTTCTAGTTGTATAAGGAAAAGAACGTACAAGAGGGACGGCTGATTGACGCCAACGCTATCTCAATCTCGATCGGTATAATTTCGCGTTACCGCAAAATTTCGATACAATTACATTTTTGCGGATTCTTACCTGCATTTAAGTACGTGGGTGTATTAATAGGATAGCTATTTAAATAATAAGTTGTATTAGCAAGTCAATTTCTTGGAATTGGACGATTCAGATCACACCAATCTTTCTTGAAATAAAAATTTTGCCATTAATTCTAAGAAGTCACTCCTATTTCCATGTTATAAGTAAGTGACTACAGTTTGTCAGGATTGACATCAATTTCTTCTTTTTTTGTGGTGGCGGTTCAAAGTAGTGTATGAGCCTTTTAAACCTTATTATAAGCTCAGAAGCTTCATCATTATCAGCCTCCCGCTGTAAAGAGTGAACAATGATAAAACTTTGGAAATAAGAATTATTCAATTTACGCTGTACACATGTATCTATTGTAGTTTTTGAGACGATTTAAATGTTGTAAGATTTTTGCGAAATGGCTATGTTTTTTTAACACCCGATGTCTTAAATGCCTTACAGCCTTAGATTCAAATAATTTCAATACCGCACCAGCGAGCCTTTAACTTCATTAGTTGACAGCAATGAGTTGGAACTTGTCTCTACATAAACCAGTTGCGTAAGGTATCTAATAGTGCTGCTATGCGCACCTTTAATTTTTTTCAAACGAATGGAAGGAAATAATTTGGCCTGTGGAATAATTTATTTAAGAAATTTAATATTTTATCATCCCATCACCTGTTTCAATTACAGAATTTACTCGTTTAGGCATACTAGCCAAAAGATTACAACACAACTCTCCAGGATGTTGCTTCCGATTCCTCGAAGACCCTTTGGTGCAAACGTTCTTTAGACGTGCAATGGTGTTTAGCCACGTTTCTATTTAAAATGTATCCCAGGTTTTCGATGGGGGACAGATCCGAAGATTATACGAGCCAGCCGCGTAGCCGCACTTCGTTTTGATCAAATCGAGCCATTGTTGCCTGAGCACTATGGGAAGATATCTTGTTGGAGTTTTAAAATCGATGGCTGCAATGCCTTCGCTAGCATCTTAGTTCAAGCAGTGTTTGCATAAATAGAACTTATCCGTGATATCTGCTCAAGCAGGCGCTGTGTTTTATAAACCAAACATAGGATAATTTTTTGAGAGGCCGGGCTTAAGTAGGCGTTTGTAGGAAATTTTAATAAATGCAATAATAAGGAATGCTTGCTAAAAACGTCCCTTAAGAGAAAATTCTAAAATTATTCTTTAACGTCCTATAATAAGCACCAAATATTCTTCTGTTTTACATCTAAAAAAATAAGCGTATTATAGAAGTATCACCGTTTCCAATTGAGAAAGAAACCAGTTCTTTATTAATACCATTCGTACATGTCAAACAATAACGTACCGTTCAATACATCATATGTAATTCTATTGCGAGTGAATCGAAACGGGATTTTAATTTTTTAGAGTGTATTGGCTGTGGGAGCAAATTGTTCGGTAAGCCCATGGGTGTTTTCATACACCATAAGTTCATTAGAAGTCAATCAACTAACAACCGAATCAAGTGAGCTCGTTATAACCCTCCTGACAAACAGCCACCCTCCTTTGAAAGCTCTCTCTATTGTATCTCTACGCATCGCGGGATGCTATTTTCACATGTGCATTTTGGGATGCATTTAGATAGGACCGTATATCTAAGTATCAAACTTGAACCAACTTGAATGGTAACATCCCTCTTTTATCGGATCATAACGTTGTAAAATATTCATAAGAGGATATAGATGGACATACGTATGGTCTGTAGATTCACTTTATAGAATTGGGTGCTTCAGATGATAATCGTATTCTAGGCATTGGCCATTCTTGTTGTGAGTCTTCTTAAAATGTTGTTTCTTACTCTTCGTAAAATTTGTCCATCCATATTTAAGTTTCTAACATTTTCATGGGAAGACTCATATGGTTGACTTTCAATTAAGTGCCAGGAAAAAGTTCAAAGGAGTTAAGTTTAGCGATCTCACAGGCCAAAGAAACGATCCGGGAAACTACTCACGTAAAAATGTTACAACTCGCCGTTGATATATAATAAGGCTCATGCGTCCCTGAAGTGGCATATCATCGTTACGCGATTTTAAAAAAAATATATTTGAAATATGTAATGTTGAAGAAAAATCATCAGGTCTCCAATTTTAAGCAATATTAAACTGGAAAGAAGCTGTTGATAAACAAATGTTTTGCGTTTATCCATCAGCAAATAAAACTACTTAAAAAACTTAGCGTATTCTTAGTCCTTTATCAATAAACGTAATATGGTACAACTTGATGTTTCGTCAAACAAAGCTAATTTAAAAAAATAATAACGTTTTTGCTTCTTACGATTTATGAATGGACTCTATGACTAGTTTAAATCATCAGCTACATCAGTAAGATATGTATAATAAATCTTTGTAAATGATAAAATCATATTATTAAAAGTTAGACCTTAAAGTTTAAATTAAGGGTACTTGCCACTCTTCCAATTCCTCCTCAACTAGCAGCAAACTGAAATATTTTCCTCCTAATCTGACTGATCTTTTACAAAGGATTAAGTGTATCATAAAAAGTCTTAAACAGTATTAAAAAGGATTGTAACGGAAATTTTGGCACATACGGAAAAGGCCTGCGTCACTACTTGACGCAATTAGAGACTAGTTAAAACCCAAACAATCGCTAATTGTTTCAAAAAAGCAGCCTTTACTAAGGATGAACCGGTGCAGAAAATTAATGACTGGGGTGGCGAAAATGACCTTCACTTCCACTGTCTAGATTAAAAAAAAAAATTTGAACCTTGTACAAAATGGCAATGAAAATAAATGGAGTTACATTTGAAGATTACGTCACTGTTGATGATGGTGAGCATACAATGGATTTCCCAATAGAAGAAGACATTTTAGAAAGCGTCTTAGGAAGTCTTGCTTCTGATGAAAAAAGCAAGTTTGAGCTAACATCTACTAAAGTGAAAGAACCTATTTTTTAGCACTCAGCAAAGATGAAAGTTGTATGTATTGTTTCAGACTCAGAGTCGGATGAAAATAACGATGAAATGCCGTTTTTACATTTGACCAAGCACATTCTGCTACTGAAATCTTAAAAAATTTTGTTCCGTCTAGAGAAAATGTTCCAAATCGAATATATAGCTCCTGTAATTTACAGAGATTCATAGCGACCTAGATTAAAAATAATTCTTAGCGCTTTTTCTTGTGAAACAAATACTTTATCGACATCGCTGCAGTAACCCCGTTGAAGCAGAGCGATAAAATGGCTTCGTTAAGTTAATCTTTTTCAAAGATAACATCTACACGTTTTAACTAATAAAGTAAGTTTTCCTCTCAGATTAAAACTTGCATACGATGCGTGTAACACGTATCACTTTATTTCTTTGTCTATAATTTCCATAACATTATTACGTAAAATTACTCAGAAATCACCCTAGAGAAGATTATATATCTTATCAAAGATATCCAGCTTTTTCCTGTTTTCTCTTCATTTTTTTTTGTCCCTATTCGTCAGACAAATTCGTTCGAAGGTAATGGTTAATAATAAAGAAAAAGGAGAAAATACATGTTATTTCGTTCGCCGGGGTACGCACGCACCACACAGCTAATTCGTACCCTAAATTGCCCGTAAGTCATATCGAATATTCGACGGCAATTATCTAGTTTGAGGGAGTGCGCGGAGTTAGTGTAGAAGTTGTAGTAGGCGAAGAACCGAAAACAACTCTCCTACACAACACAGAAAATAAACTAATTTCGATGTATAAGGAGCTTTCTTATCGCGTGACAAAATATCTTCGTTCCTCGGTCTGATGGGTTGTGTATCCAGCAGTGACGAAGAACGAATTGCTCATAAGGTAATCTAAAGTTTTGTATATTATAGCAATCAATATAAATTGATGGTATTAGAGTGGTAAAGGAGATTTTGTATGGTTTCTGGCCTTTGGTGGATGATGAGCTTATGAAATTTGAGCAATTGCTTTAGCTCAAAAAATATTCCAATTGCTCGGCATTGTTTCAATACTTTTAATGTAGGGAGCATCAATCAGCAGCAGAAAATGTGTTCTTGATATCAAGGGAAAACGCACTTTATCCGGTCAGTTGATGAGTGTAACCGTACCTCGTATAGCCTCGCAATTAGATAGACGTAGGTTCTCTTTTGAGTCCCCTAATTTTTCTTACATTCGCAAATGATTTGCGTGAGTCTTTTGCCTCTACGCACGCTGCGGTCTGTGCTGATGATGCCTCCATTGTTGTCTCTATTATGTCCTTTATCAAGTATAGAATTTGTAACGAATAGTCTCGGTTTTAACTTTTCAAACAGTATCAAATTGTTCAGGGCAGACGTCCATCATAGCCTGCTGCTTGATAAACCAATTAACATCTGCAAAATGCTAAAATTTTGACTATAGAATTGCTGCCTGATGCTACACCATCATGCTCTGGGATGCTCAATTCTCGCCAATAATATCCTAATATGGGACCGTGTCGATTACCAACACGCATTGACAAATTAACAAGAATTCCTGGGTTTATTCTCGCCAAATCCTACGCCCAAAAGAATGTAGATCACCATGATACCTTCAAATATATATATAGGATGGACTTATACATTCTACATATTTTCAAGCGTGCATTTAGTAAAAAAGTTCTTGTTTTCTAAATGTTACTAATGCTGCAGAGAATGTTTTCGAAGGGTACTCCTTATTGCTTTGCTGCTTTAGGTATGTTTGAATTTGTTCTTTTAAATACGATACCTGTTCTTTGCAACATCGTAATTAAACTATGTTTGATGTTGCCAACATATGTTATTATGAAAAATAATAAAAATATGGTTGATGTTGGAGAATGTTGGAATAATCTTCTCCTGGTTCTTTTTCTTGGCCTATAATATTAACTTCGACAATAAAAATCTTGGGAGCCGTGGCTTTATTCAATTATTTAACTTTTTTTAACAAGCTACAGCATCCAAATTGAGTTTCAACATTTCGATGGATACATTTCCATCTTCATCAAAATATAAAATTGTTATTTCAATTTTGTTGTCATCTTTTTTTTTTATTGATTATATTTGATTAATGGTTAGGTTATTTTGTAATTTATGTTTCTTGGTAAAAAAAAAACTTACAACAAAAGCGTTAACGCGAAATATGTAAAACAAATTGTATTTGTTGAAAAGATACATAAATGCGGTAAATTGTGAAAAAAAGTTAAATAAATGAATAAAGTTGTCACTCTGAAGAAGACGTTTATTGTCAATAATAATCGCGAACTTTCTTTTCTTTGCTAAATTAAAAACTAAGCAAAGAAAGAGATCAGTTCGATAACGTACCATTAACTCGTTAACAGAAATGCGTAATTGACTTTAAGGAAAAACACGGAAAGAATGATGAATTCCATAAATCGTATTCGTCGATTTCGTTTTGTTAAAACAAAAGAAATAATACATTAACATAAATTTCTTAGAACGTTGAACTACGTTTATTAATATAATAAATAAAATACCCGTTTGTTAACTTACTTTCTGAGAAGAGAAATAAACTGTAGGGATTTCTGTATTCTTTATATCAATTGCACATTACAATCTGCTTATGTTATGCGAAAGTATGTGTTTATCGATATAATAAACAGCCGTTTATTAAAGTGATAAACTCGTTCGTTAAACCAATTTTGATAAAAAAAAATGTTTTTTATTGTATTTACATATCTTTTTCGTTCAGTATAGCCTACCTATTGGCGTTTCTGTTGCTCTGCAACCATTCCAAGTACAAAAAAAAGAGACGGTTATACATATGCCGAAAGCTAAGAAAGATTTAAAGGATTTAAGCTTCTTGAATAGTTTCCCTATTTTGGTTAATTTTTCTTACTTACTTAGTAATAGTAGCCTATTATTATTGTTTTCGCGAAAGGCTTATTAAATTATGTTTCTAAGTATTTCCTTGAAACCATGTATACGTCATGAGTCGTAGATAGGAATTTAATTCCTATTTATTACAAAATATTGAAACCCGTACGATATGAAAAGTTGTCGCTATATTTAAACAATATACAGAAAACATTTTCAATGTCAATGTTAATTGCAACTTTGATATAAACCGTGTCTTTTAATTATTAATTAAATTAAACGCAGGTAATTTATTGTCATTACTTTGCTTACATTCTTATTAATTTAGTTTATTACTAACTCTTTAATTAAATATAGCGCCACCTGCAAAATTAAACCTGTTTACTTTCGGTAAAAATATTAAGAATATATAAAATAAGAATTAATAGGTATAATATCGCGCCCCGAATAGGAATGCTGCATCTACACTTTTAGTGTAAATTGCGTTATCGTAACTATAAGATTATTATACAATAACGCGCCTTTTTAATCTGGTTTGATGCATGGTAAATATGCTAAAAAAATATGAAATATCCATGTAAAGTAACAATTCCTAAATAGATATAATAATATAATATATAATAAAAAATATATAATAAAAAATATAATAAAATATAATAATTAATAATAAAAATAATAAAAAATTGGAATATATCAAAAGTATGAAAATCCCAGAAACGAGGTCCTTGCTTAGGACGCCAGCACATTCTCCAAATACTGGGATTTTATTTATATTTATTTTGAAAATTATATAAATACCATCAGGGTGCGCCATCTAAGTAGCACCGCCTGAATTTACTAACTCTATCTTCGTGTAACAACGTACAACCGTACAGATCTCCTTTATATAAATCATCAGCATATATGTATTACCAATAGACTGAATATTAAAATACCGTAATAAATTACCTAATTTCTTATAAACAATAACAACTAAATGTAAATAAAGTTTAAAGATAATGTATTAATCGGTTATCTTTATTCCAGAAGAAATCTGTAGGTTACTATACACTAAGGAAACGGATATCACTCGCTGTAGTCTGGTTATTCTAGAAGAGAGGGCGCTCGTAGGTTATTCCTTTTATTCTGTCCCTTAATTTACTCAAAATAAAGAAGTACGGTTTCAAATAATTAATTTTAAATTTAGTTCATATTTTATGAAAATTAATCAAATTTTTGAAAAACAATTGTGCGAAGACGTAATGGAAAAAAAGGTGCATTACTGGCCTTTAGATTTCCGTACTTCTGAAGATACTTTCCGTAAACCCACCGAATTAATAGGACGCCACCGAATTAATAGGGCGACATAGTATCCAACTTCCTGTACAATTAATTCTGAAAGGCAGCGATATGTGCAAGTAGACAAAACCTGGCTAACAATAATTTAAATAGGCAAGCATAACTTATGTACAACTTCTTCAGCGTTAATTTAATACGAAAGCTGCTTATCCATCCGAAATACTTTGGATTATATCCAGACACCTGTCGCCTTCCAACTTAGCCATATATCAGTTTTGGGATGGGACGTCCAACAGTCATTAATTATTTCTATTAAATGGAAAGATTACTTCTCTACGTTAAAGTAAAATTACAATGAGGAAGATCGTGTTTACAGTTTTTTATCTATCTAACCGTACATCATAAATAACTATAAATAATCATTCCCGTTACCAATTTCCAAATTGTTGGACATGTATTATGTATAACTTAAGAAAGCCATCTTCGTTGCAAGATTTACAAAATGGCCGATTTAATTCCTAGCATTTCCAATACATAACAATGTTGCTATAGTTGCTATGTTTCAATAGGGTCTAATGAACTACATTAATGACCACAATTAAAGATTTTTCCCATTTTATAACAAAAAATGCTGATTAACTTGCTTGATCTAGAACTTATTTTATTGTGAAATCAAATTAATTCACATAGGCTCGATGGCAGCTTATGCAAAATACCGTAATTTAAAGTTAATGGAATGCCATCCCACTCCAATTAACTGTGACTGCTCTTCGTAATAGGATAACCTAGCAAAATAAATTGAGATACAGGGGGTATTAGAAAACTAATTTGCGTTCACCACGTCACCATTTGACAAGGTGGGCATGATTTTATTTAAAAAATACGATAAAAACTTACAATGATCTTTGGAAAAAACGCGGGGATTGTTGGCATTCTTAATTCATTTAAATCCCCAAAACTGCCAGATATATTTAAATAAAATTACCATCTGGCGCCAATTTATTACATCTGTAGTTTTGCCGCACAATAAATCAGAATTTTTAATTTGATTTGAAATTTTTATTCTGGAAACAGCACGTGTAGAATCTAAAATTTTATCTGGGCGTTGTATTTGAAGTGCTTTAAAAACACAAGAGAACATTGTCGAAATGCTCTCGAAGCTTCAGAGCCAAATTAGAAGGACCACGAAGTTCAGATGTTTCGCTACCATCATAATCTCTAAGAGCCAGTTCAACAGCACAACAACAATTTCACAATATTGTGTGGACCATTGAGCTAAAGTATTTGCACTTGCACATCAGTTCGTTAATTTTTTTGTATTTATTTCGATTAATTAATTTCGATATATACAAAATATCACCAGAAATCGAACTAATTTTGATTAATTTCGAATTCTGGCATTTTATGTTTTTTCATTTTTAATTTTTTTTATTCCACAATGTCGCCAATTCATAACGTCAAGACGATCGTTTATAGGCAATATATTAAAAGGAACAAGTCGTTGGGTTGACATTCCTGCGACAACGGGTAAACAAGAGGACATGAATAGAACACATCAGAAAATGCCTAAAAACAATAACCAACAAATATAATGCTAAGATAGCTTAGCTTCCTCATGGTATTAATGGAATAATTCACGGCAAACGCAATAAAAGGAGAGGGAAAAAAATACTGTGAGGCAACAGCGATTGAAGGTAGAGATATGAAAAATACTCTCGAAACCACGCTGATGACGCCGGGTAGGCAGAAACATGTCCGTGCGTTAGTATATTTTTTTCTCTCTCCTTTTATTGTGTTTGCCGTGAATTATTCCATCAATACCATTATATTTTTTGGACATAAATATATTTTTACTTTAGACACATTTTTCGAAGAAACTAACTAGAAATTTAATTTTAATCGAACTTAATCAAAAGATATTATATTCATTTAAAACTGTCAAAAAGAAGCAATCAAAGAGGTGTTCTGAAGAGAACAAAGGAGAAGATTAACTTAAAAAAAGTAAAAAAAAAAACACCAGAAAGGATTTGGAAGAAAGGGAATTGGAGCACTAACGAAAAGGGGGAGGAAAGTAGGATTTCAAGAAGCACTTAAAAAGAAGTATGAACACACTGTAGGTAGAGTAGAACTGTTTCTGTAAAAAATCACCGGAAAGAAATACAGTAATATATAATTACTTAAACGATATATCAGGGAGGACGTGCAGCCTTGCAACCTTCTGGCCGCATACATTACACACCACCCAATGAGTGCATATAAATCAGATAATCGAAAGGTACTCGAAACTCACACGAACAATTTACATAAAGCAAAGAAGAACTTCTAAGGCTTATAGCTAGATCGTTAATGAGAAACAGAAAATAACATTGGACATAAGACAGATCGCTCTGGGATAAGGTAGATCCCTGAAAGAATTTAGAATTACACAGAAAAGTGATCCAGGTGTGCAAAGTTTCCATTCTTACGACAATTTTTCAAAAGATCCTGGCGATTATGTCGATAAATTCCCCATCTCCCCTCGTAAAATTCCCGTGCCGACATTTTTCATTTAGCTGGCAATTTAAATACATACATATAGCCTTATTAATCATTCCACGGCAATCCGTGATTACACTCGTGTATAATTAGAAATCATACGTGTTGTAAAAGTGACAGGCCAGCCTGGCTATTTATTAAATGCAATCAACGAGATAAAATGGCACGATACTTAGTTCACCATGTTCGTTTTCTCCTAAGCATGCGAAAAAAGGATGAAAAAGAGCTTGGCATGCCACGCATTTGCTACACACACACATATATCCCTTAGCTCCGTAGAAAACTAATGGCCTTTAGCGCATATCGGAACCGGTAGAGAGAGGAGCTTGTATACATTTCGTGGCATGCTAGACGACGACGACGGCGATGCACCAACCGCACGGCACACATGATGAATACATAATTAAAATCAGAAACACGTGAGCCTCGGCGAAACTAACTAGATTTAATCAAGACGATAAGTTTGTATATTAATTTAACTAATTGGTCCAAAACACAACGGAGACGTTAGACCAGTCGGTGGATCTTAGAGACGGGCGGCTGCGCCCGCCAAGAGACGCTCATTTGTTATTTTAAATCGGCCATGGCGTAGTTGGCCATCCTGTCTGCTCAGCTGTTTAGCGATGCTCGTATGTCATTCATTTCCGACACCGACGCATCGGCCCTCTTTTTTTGGGATCTCGTTGCTTGTTGATAACTATAGTCGAGTTCTTGTTATATTCTGGTTTTCATTTCATATGCTTGCTCGTCAAATAGATCTTGTAGTAAGTCTTTTTAGAATGATTTTTTTTTAAGTCTTGGTTTTAAGATATTCACTCAATTTAAGTTAAAAAGTCAATATACAGCATGTTTCAGGACTTTCACTAAAGTTTCGAGTATGTAATAAAGAAACAAGGGTATTTTTACGTAGGAGCTATAATATAAAATGGAAGCTTGGTAAGTGCTTCTTTCACGTACCATTAGTTATAACATATGTAATTATACTACATGACAAGGAAATTGTAAGAAGGGCTGTAAATTTCAAGGGTAATAATTGATAATAATTTTATTGGGATGGATCATGTGGAAATGGCATATCTGTCTTTTTTTTGACATTAATGTTAGGTGTGGCAACGCGGAAATTTCCACAAACTAAGCGAATTCGACAAAGATTAAATTCTTGGCTTACGCGAAGGTGGTTCTTCGTTCAAGAAAATTGCAAATCATCTTAACCAGAACCAATCCACCATCGTGTGCTGTTATCAGTCATAGACTAAGGAGGATCAGGAAAGTCACCGAAGAAGAACTAATAGGGTGCAGGGCCACCGCTTTCGCATATAGCACTAGGAGACGGATTCTCCAGTACCAGGTCAATTACTAATCGATGGTTAAGTAATGAAGGGCCCCCTGTAACCCTTCGAACTATTTATCGCTGCATCGGAGCTTTCGGTTTGCAATTCCATCGACAATATTCTGTTTTTATTTACTACTTACGGCTCCAGATCAATAGCAACACTTGGAGTGGTGTAAGTTGCAAATGCACTGGAACGTGGAGTGGCATAGGGTGGTGTTCAGTGTTGAATCCCGATTGTGCATGATAGCCACATGAGAGTCAGACGAAGAGTTGTGGTATAGGGTGGTATAGGATATGAGACTAGGTCTTAATGGCTTTCATCCGAGGCACCATGAACGTAGTTATGTTACGTAAATGAAGAACGCCATATTTTTCCGTATCTTAAGCAATTCAAAGACCCACTTTTCCAGAAGAATAAAGCCCGTCCCCATTTAGTGAAAAATTCTCTAAACCAGTTCGAAGAGGTCCATGTCAATATTTTGCCATGGTCACCCAGATCTCCCAACTTATTGTTAATTGAATACATGTGGGACATTATGGGAAGAAAACTGAGGAAATTAGCAAAGTCTCCGTAATCACTGGAAGTTATCCGGTATGAATTGCAGGTTGCTTAGAAGATCGCACCCCAAAAGGACAACGCCCACCTACTGGAATCAAATGGAGGTGTTATTATTTTTTTTTATGGTGTTAAAAATACTTATTGGAATTTTATTTATGATGAATGTTCATCGGCTTCAATGCATTTTATAGCTTGCATGGTAGTCACTGTGTACGCTACCAATTTGCCATGTTGCCAGCTCTGCCAAAAAGAAACCGTTATAACTTCTTCAATTTCAAAGCACCATTTTTTTGCGAAAATGAGCACAAAATGGTAGCGTATGCGAAATTTCAAGATCAAGCGGTGGCAGGGCTGGGGACATGTACGTCTAGTATTTTTCCCTTAAGGTTGCATTACAAAAGGGATTATTTTATTCTGGCTCTTTTAATAAGCTATGTCATAAAGATAGACGTGTACCAATTATTTTCTCTCTCTACGCAAGTTCATTTCGGAATAACACCCATAGATAATTATTTTTAGAAACTAGTCAAAATTAGACTTGTCAACTCTTCTTTTAAGGTCCTAAATATACCACTTCACCTTAAATTTAGTTTTTTTGACAAAGACGCATCTCGAAGATGCTATATTCGGCCACAACAGCACTAAAACTCGCGCTAAATGAAACAGTTTAACATGATGAATTCATCGTGATAAACAGCGCTGTTTACTTTGGCAACCGTTAAGGTTTCTCATCGAAAAACGAAGCCTCATACGTTTCGCATACGGTCTGCTGATTACAGACGAGATTAGGGAACCCTTGTAATATCTTCAGGACATGGAATGAGACAAAGTATCTCATATCTCGAGAACGAAGAGCCTTCGGCTTGCAGGCGAAGAAGCAACGTGGAATGATTAAGGTGTACACATGCGCGTCTACAAACGTACATAATGCGTATATAATTATAACTGAGTTAGTGGAGCTTGTTAGAGACAGAATTTGAGCGGAACACCAGCGCCAAGCATGTCCGTAGGTACTATACTGCGGGGTTTCGTCCTTTTTATTCTTGGGAAGGATGCGGAGCAGTGTACGCGATATCGCATCAACACTTTTCATTTTTCTCGAGTGAAATTTATGATGTCAGATGTCTAAACAGAAAACGCATTTTATATGAGACGGCAAAAATTATCTGGGATTCGTCCAGTTATCTTAAGGAAAAATAGACAACTCGAAAGGCTGACAGACTGTCTAAGGTGTTTAAGTCTAGGAAAATACATTTTGCCAAAATGGAATGTAAAAATAGAGAATGATAAAGTAATATGCACTAATCCGTATGATTTTTGATTTCAAGTTCTTAAAAGCAACGGCATCGAATGGCCGCGATGCCGTAACTATGTTAAAGTAATTCACGGAGAAATACGATTTCTTTGGAAATTTATAGAATTCATTTCCATTAATTCAAAATTTATTTTTATTTGGATCCATTGAAGAAGACAGCGCCAAACCGCGGAAAAATAAATTTGAAGATGTTTTAATTGTATTTTAGTAAAAATTTTCTCAAATCTATTAATGGTTAATTTATTAATAATAATAATAATAATAATACTTGCATTACTAATAAATCTATCGTTTCTTTCCTAAAGAAAAAAGAAAAAAGCTATTTGCCGCCATTTTGTTCTACATTTTTCTCTTACAACACTTTCCTATACGAAACTGGAATCCTCTAACACCAATCAGATGTTGTATTACATCAATTACGTAACACAAAATAACAGACTAATCCCACACTCGAACATCATGCTTTTAATTTCATCTATTAACTTGTTGCGCGTTGAATATGTCAAGATGGCTGCTGAAGAGTCACCGCTGCATCTCTTGTCCTACATATGATTTTAACGTGTTAAGTATACAGACCGCGCTGTGAAAATTATTGTTAGACAAAAGACAGAGACAAGGAAACGAGAAATGCATGAAACGGAAGTTGGTAAGTTACATGAACTGAAAGTTCCGTTTGATATTTATAATCAAATTTAAGCATTAATAACTTTATTTATCGAGTTGAAATTATAATGTTTGATAAATGATAGAAATATTGAGCGTTTTTCCAAGGCTTCAAAATTTTCCTATTACTGCCCAGGAATTATTAAGATTTTTATGGCCCATGTCATCATTTTTTTATTTTATAGAGTACTTTTAGAAATTCTTCAAAATAACTTGTAAATTCAATTGAGTTTTTTGCTGTTTTTGAGTTTTTATAGATACCTTAGTGGTGCAAGATTTTCAAAAACAAGGACGATGATTGAAAGGTAAATTGAAAGAGAAATAAAATCGCGCTTGTGCTTTTGCCTGTTCGCAGCTTTTTCCCAACGTTTTTGATGGTGTTGAATTTCGGGGAATTTTCTAAAAGATATGCAGATTAAAGAAAGACCCGTTAATACCTTGAAAACCATTAAAAATCGGTATACCAAGCTTTAATATAAATCGATGCGGAATTTCTTTTCAAGTCCAACAGTGTATTTGAAGGTATCACGATCCATTTGAAAAAAGGGGTTGTTTCTTGAAAATTATACTTGGAAACATTGATGAATACCCTGTACAAAATTTAGTAACGATAACGATAAGGTAGCTTTCTCCCTGGTGTTGAATTTCGGAGTATTTCGGGCATGTCTTATGATTCTTGAAATTATCCGATTCTCTTAGTTTAGATTGTTTCATTACGTCTTTCAGTTCGAGACCAGTTTGTTTAAAAAATTTTGGAATTACTGAAACTTACTGAAACCTACTCCCTTTAACTGATAATGATATCTATTAAAATTAGGAATTTAGTTGCTGGAATAGGAAAAAGAAAATATATTGTAATGTTTTTGATAGGTTAATTTATAAAAAAAATTTCGAAATATTTATAAATGTCAGAAATTTAGTAAAATTGGGGGTCGTGAATCCGGGAATGTCCTCAGACACTCTTTCGGCAAATAAAAGTTTTTGTTTGAGGATAGTTTCAAAACGGAAACGAGAAATGAAATGACCACTAACCTTAAACGTCGTAGCCTTCTTCTACATAAACACAATATTCTTCTAATGCACTTTTGAATAACGTTTAAATAACTTTTAAATAGTAGATCGAAACTAAAAAGAATTGGAACAGCTTCTCAAAATATTATGTCTGAATGATATCTCGACATAAAGTTACAAATAATAATTAATTATTGTTAGTTTCCTTGCCAACGGTTTTCTTTTCATAGATACCTATGATAATTCTTAACAATTTAAAATATACGATTACTGAATTGGATTCCGAAACGAACGGAATTTTGCTGTAGTGAGACACAAGGACGCAACTGCTGCTGGGATTCTGTGTTCTAAGAAGACATATTTAAACACGTGCAACACTACAACGTTAAATTGTACTGAGAATTTATATGATTCGAACCGAAAGACATTTAATTGACATTTATAACCTTTGTACCGCTAACGAATGCCCTAGAACTTGCTGTAGAAATTTCTAATGTTAAGTTTCGAATAAGAGAATGATAGATATAAGTAGTTAATATACGTCTTCCCCACGCTTGTTGTTGGCTTGGCTTCTATTAATTTTAATATTAACTTTATTATTTTTACACTTCAAATATATTTGGCTCAAAACAGGATTCTTTCCCTAGGGATCGGGCTTCCTACCAACAGATACCTGATAGGTGTACAATGTGAACTTAGCAAAGAAGAAGTGACTACGGCGGTGATGACAGCAAACCTCGTCGTTTTAATAACATTACAATATATAAATATCTTTGAAGGAAAGGAAAGATAAAGAAGCAGGCTAGACGTGGAAAGCAGTAATTAGTCTTTTGATCGTATTTAACAACAAGAAGTGTAATAATCTAATAATATGTTTCTGGTAGAATTAGATTCCGACAATTATCGTATTCCGAAGTAATGAGTCATATAATTATTTATCTCGGAGCATGTTTCTCAACCGCGTAACTTCATCTTAAGAATTATTTTAAAGAAAATTAAAAAAACTCACAGAATCGTCGATTTGAATTAAGATGCCGTTTCAAACGAAGTACTATTGATTAATAGTAATTCGATGTAGGTTTGATTCATTCAACCTTGCCACAAAAAATAATAGGTATAGCACAGGAAAAGAGTCAAAGGAGCGAGTAAATTTAACTCCACTCAGTGAACAATGATGGTCAGTCGTTTAAGTTGTATATTTTTATTAATCTCCTAATAATTCGCTATAATTTGATAGCACCATCAGAACTGAAAGGTTACAATTCGTTAAAAGTAAGAAATAATATTCAAGACACTAATAATCTTCCCTTTGATCCATAGACCAAAGGAAAGATTATTTTTATTTTAAGATTTTTTTCATTCTTCATAAAGAAAGAAGAAAAAAAGAATTTCGAGCACAATTTCGTTTTTGTATCTTGTCTATGTAAAATTCAGATTGGTATATCCAAGATAAGTCCAAATCTCGGAAGGTAGTAAATCCGTGGCTCACTCCGCCTCTTACTAAGCGACGAAGGCGACGAAAAGCTGCATACAGAACCCACTATTTAGTAACTTGCTGACGTTATAACTAAAACTTCGCTTGAAAATTTCCATTCTGTGTTTGTGGGACGATAATAAATTTGTGTCACGGATAAGCGCGGCTTCTCCAGCTTGATAAGATGTTAGAAGATAATAGCTTGGAGCTATCACCACGTTTACCGCACATTCTATAGGTCACACGTATATAAGAGCTTTTGTATCATTTGAATTCTTTTTGCATCGGATTGAGTAATGCAAAAAGAATTCAAATGATGGAAAAGCTCTTATATACGTGCGACCTATAGAATGTGCGGTAAATGTGGTGTTAGCTCTAAAAAGTTATAGATACTGTCGCAAAAAGTAAAATTAGACAAAACCGGTGTGTCGCAAAGTAGACGCATTGTCACTTTATCCAAAAGGTGTTTATGAAAAAGAGGCGGAAGTATAGATTTCTTAATGAGATGTGAAACATTTTCATGAAAGCGAAGTGAAGGTTAGAAGCACAGCATTTTCCAGCCCTTTTTTTTTAATAGCATCATTTGCGACTTGATAGGATTCACTTACGTCTGCATATATACCCGTGACATATTTTCATCAATTTTGAATCGGGCATCGAATAATTAAGATGGTGGAAACGAAAAGTAGATATGAACGATGCTCAACGTAGAGGTGGTTTGAGAACTGAGAATTTGTAAGCTTAAATGACAAATATGATTTGCTTGTTACAATTTTCTTTAAATATTGTCTTTGCTCGAAGCTACTCCATACATGTCCGTGTATGCTTCGAGTTGAGGCAGTTCCGGACAAATGCAGAGTGTCACAAAAATCTGAAATATTTTGATATTTTCTAAAATAACCTATTTTTCTTCGTCATACATATAGTAAGATTAAATTACTCCAGAAAGCTGTCCGAATGTGGTCCCTACATCTGTTGATTGTATTGGAACTAGAAGAAGCGGATTCTGTGGTGCGTCTATTGTTCCAATTTACATTCTTCTCTTCCCAAATTCATTAAGGATGACATGAAAATTGATCCGACACCCTTAAAGTAATTCAATAAAAATCTCCGAGTTCACCAAATTACAAAAAGAAGAGGAAAACGAAGAGTATGTTCGCATAAAAAAGTAACAAAAAATCTATGACGGCCCAAGTCAAAAGCCTAGAACAAAAGAAGCCGCTATTTGCACAGCTTAATCGCGTCATATTTTTTCTTCACTGTCTCTCTCGCGCCGTTCCTTTGATCTATCTTTCATTGTTATCCATCCACCGAACCGCACACTTCAATATAATATCCTCTTCAGAAAGTCTCGAGCGGTATCTGTGAAAAGGACTGACGACTCCCAATACAACAACAACGCGGCGCATATATACGTAATAAAGCAGCCGCATTTAAAAACCAAAACCCCCTACTTGTTAGCGTTCTATAAAATTATCGCCGTCTCTCTTCCATGTTCGAGTTCGTCCGGACGATCTTCTTCGTTTGATGCTCTTCGAGTGGCAATAAACATTTCTCACTTTAATCCATCGAGTAGGCGATCTTATGTATTAATGGAACACCCAGAGCGAGTTGGCGGCGTCTTTGAAATAAATGACGGTCAAACCTAATTGTGACGTCACGGAGCGCACGTTTTATATTCACGTTAAGTTTCACTTATCATCGACGTGCAGCGTTCGCAAAGAAGAAGCCGATGGAAGATGCGGAGGAAAGGAGAGGAAACTCGGAGGAAGATGGGGAATGGAAATGCAGGATGGTGGAGGAAGAGCTGGCAGGAGATCTTTGCAGGATGACGACGTTTATTTTTCCTTTTTTTTCGCGTTTCTGATGTTTCGCTGACTAGATTTGGAAGTTGGTGCTTTAGGATAAATTTCTTTTGGGAAAAGCTTGTGCGTGTATCGTTTATTTAAGGATATGCAAAATTTAGCTGGTTCAATGAAAAGAGAACTTACAGCAAAAGGTTCTTCCTATAAGACCCAGCCTTTTTTTATTGACACTATTGATCAACTTTTTCCTATAAGATCTCTTCATGGACTCGGCTATAACTATAAAAATAACTGAGATCTGGTCAGAGTCACCAGAATTTGCAAAAAACGGTATTTCCAATTCTTGGTAAGGTCCCTTTTCATCGCAGTACTCACAAATTATTTAAACCAAAGCGACGCAATTTTCGCCGTTTGAGTCTATTGTTATTGAAGAGCTATTACGTGGTCATGGATTTGCTAAGCATAGAAATCACCAAACAATAACAACTTCCGGCATAATGAATAATATTTAGTCAATTTAAACTTACGTAAACCCAGATATGTGCCGTCATAGTTAGAAAGCGACTTAACAATAGCTCGGGGTTGCCACCAGCAAAAAAAACCTTAATTTCTTTTCAACTTTTCTGTCAAATAATCATTTCAAAATGTGAAATCCGTTTAATTCAATTATGTACACCTTCCACGATAAAGAAAGACCCACTTCCATGATTAATTTTCATCTAAAAAGGACCACCTTTGCTGTCACGAATCGGTATAAGAAACCGTGTGGAAGAAATTCAAACTTCCGTTACGGGTTACAGGTATAAGGTGTTCGTATTCTAAGCGGTTGTCTAGGCTTGTATGCGGGTAGCGGATTCTAAGAAATAAATAATAATAATAAGAGTATTGTTTGTGTTTGGATGATAAACACAGTAGCGATGTTGAAATGTCCAAAGATGTAGGTAAGGTGAAATTGGATTTTTGAAATTGGAGAGTTTTGGTCTTTAAGAATCTAATAGCGAGTAACCAGATGATCATAAGTACCATAATGCAGCATGTCAATTTTGAGAAATTGAAAGATTTAAATACTATGAGGAAAAAATATAAGGGTGTTCGATAATTACCCAGCCTCGGCGAGAGAAGGCGCTGCTAGAATTGAAGTAACTTAATTTTCCATGAAAGCAACCTTTGCCAAGACTATTATCAAGTTTTCAAACAGATGCGTCAGCTAGTTTGTGACTGATAGCCATTTAAAGCGAACTACTTTTGTGAGTTAGCAATGCTGATCGTTGCCGACGATTAATTATTGAATAGCTGAATCTAAACGCGGTCGGACGAGTATATTTGACAAACAATGTCCAAGTCGTCCAGATGTGGCCATCACATTAGAAATTCACAATATGGTAATAAATGATTGGAGATTAAAAGTGACTGAGATTGCTGAGGCTGTCAGCATCTCAATTAACTCCCATTTCAACTCATTCGAATGTAAGGAAGCTTTTCGCAAGATGCTCGATTGCTCACAATTCACACGCCCACTTCAAACGAATGTTTGACGATGTTAAAACCCAATCCGAATGTTTTTTGACGTCGATTCATAACTAAGCTTGCAGAAACGAGTTGCGCTTCACGAAATTAGCAGAAACTAGACAGACTCGTGTATATTTCCCGGAGAGTCGACAAAACACGAGTCTCTGCTAATTTCGTGGAGCGCATGCAATGTCTACTCGTTTCTGCAGGCTTATTCATAACTGTTGACGAAGCGTGGATTCGCCACAGCACACCAGAGACCAAAGAACCTCCTAACCGACTCCAAAAAAGCCCAAAGTCGCTTTATCGGAGATCATGGTCACAGTGTTCTGGTATGAATAATCTACGTTGGATACCTCGAAGAGGGCAAAACGATTAATGGCGAATTGTTGACTAGTTCCACTTTTGACAATTCCTTACCTTTCGGTTTCTCTCAAAATGTAAATAACAAGAAATTAATATTAACTGTTGTTATTTTTACGTTCAACAATTCTATCGCCTTTGTTTCCGTTTTGTTGCGCTTTAATCTTTATCTCAGATTTTAATAGTAATAATAATAAATTAAATTATTAAGGTTTTGTTGCTGTAAATAAAATGCTGTTAATACTACTCATAAATAAGGCGAATAAAACCGTCATTATTGACTACTTCGCTACAAACAATGAAAACCAAGCGGCATAATATTAAAATCTCATCTAAACGGAAAAAATCTACGATATGTACGTATCATGATGTTTTTTCAGCGGCGTAGTATTGATAATTCACGTACGAAGCCATCCTCATTATAGAACAAAAAAAATCAACCATATCGCATTGGTTATCCTGGACGCTACAAAAGCGGATAAAACGCACGAAATACGGGAATCCGGCGTCGATCGTTTTTGAATAATGAAAAGTCGACATTTATCAAGCGCACATGTCAATTTATCAAATGAATTGTAACGAAGAAGGTAGAAGCGTATCGCTAATACAGATCTGATGGTAGCTTCTGATGGGCGTACACCTTAACTAAATATCCTTCTAGCTACCTAAAATAGGGTTTATGCACGATTCGGAGGTTACAGCCATAGAAATAATACAATACAGGAACAAATAACGTACCATTTACGCTATCTGCTTTAATCGGTATTACCATTGTTTGTATCCATGCATTTTTAACGCGTTCTGGCGGGTGAAAGTGGCGCCTACAATTGGCATTATTGAACGATAGCATCTTGTTCGTGTAATGCTCGGTGGCATCTTTTGTGTGTGTTCATGTTAATTTCGATCCAATACGCAGATAAGCTTAAACTACATCGTGTGATGTAGACTGTAATAAGCGATCCTCATTTTATTCTTTTTAAATGCGCATCTACAAGCTTGAATGAGGATCTTTTAGATATCCAGAACCTCCTCCAAAAGTATTTTGGTTATTAGAACAGCATGTGTTGAAACAAGTGGGAGGAAAGGTGATCCAGGACAAAAACAGACGAAAGCACTCATATCAGACTCGCAATATTTGTATTTAATTTGGGAAGAATAATTTTAATACAATAAAAATAAAGACGACATAGTGACCCATTAATTTCTAATCATCCTGTATATTGGAGCCAACGGTTAATAAACTTTTTCCCTCGCCAGAAACGGGAACAGAAATCATTAGTTTATCATCTTCTATAATCGCTCGGAAACAAAAGCTAGAACAACTCCGAAAAAAGATTAAGTTATTAGAAGAATTGCCACCAGCCATCATTTAATACGCGTCAGTTGTAACATAGACGATAAAACTGACACGAAAGAATGAAATTTTTCTTTCATATCCACACACGCACCGACGCCCTAAGCGCGTAGGATACCGCAGAACTATTATAACTGCGGTTATATTCAACGCCCTAACTCCGATTGTTTTACGTGTCATTAACAAAATCCACTTTTCTATCCGGAACAATTTCACTTAAATATAAAGGTGCGTTAAAAGATTACATAGAATGCGAGCGTAGCCACGCTAAAATGCGCGAGAATTACTGAATGTGTTTTGCTCGATGTTCTCCGGGAATGGTAGCAGATGTTGAGCGACCGTATGGCGTTAAAAAAACGTCGAGATCTTTTACGAATTTAATTTAAATTCGGGTTGTAACACCCTTGGTGGTCGACGGTATCCAACCCCTAAACGTGAACGACAATAGTCGCAGTGACGGGTTGTTAGAGTTGCGAGTAAATCTATTAGTCAGTTGCTTTGTCTTCATCTTTTTATAATGGTACGAATTTTTTTATGATTTTGGATTTTAAATTATCTTAGATTTATCGCAATTTGCAAGAAGAAAGGATAATCATGCTTTCCTAACTTTTTGTTGGACGAACTTCGAAGAATTATTACTGCACCAAACGGTATTCGGGTGGTTCGAGGTACGGCAGCAATTGTACTATCGTTCTTGTGTTGACGGTGTGCTCTAACAAATACACGAAAAACACTAATTTAATTAGTTTATAAATTAACTTGTTTATTAAAACTAGCAATTTATAAAGCAATATTATTGGGAATTTCTGTTATAATTAGCAACTAACCGGATCAAATTGTGTCATGGATGCCGACAAAGCAAGCGGATTAGTGAAAAACTCCGCGTGGAATTCGACCATCGATCCTGAACTTCTTCTTCGGATCACCATTAAAGTCCGCAGAAGGATTTTAGTCTTCTATCGACTTTTATTTCATACATATTACGCAGGGCTTTATATCACATTAACTGCTGGGAATAATTTCGATAGGATTTGAAGATATTCGTATTATCGCTGTTACTATAGTTGATTAAATCGGAAATTGCGATTGGATTCATGTAACAAATTTTTCTTTTCTCTATCTACACCACTAAGTATTCAATTCTCTGTCTTTTAAAACGATCTCTTTACATCCAATGCTGAGATTGTTACCTTGCTGTCTTTATCGGCTTCTATTTCATTTCATTCGTAATTTAGTTTCATGCTGTACCCGACCAGTAGACAACATTCATAGGATTGGTTTCCTTTAGACCTGCTTTCGTTATTATCATTTACTCTAAAATGTGCTTCAGTAAGAGCGTGCGGTAATTGCTTTTATACACCCTGATCCATGGAGTGAAGTTGGAGAGTTGGAGTGAAGATGTGACAGTGGGAAAAATATCAAGCGGTTGCTCATTACGCTACGATGGTTCGTTGTTCAATATTAATAAGGCTTTTCCCGGAAGTCCAGTGTCCTCTACATCTTTTTCAATCCTTGGCACAAATTTGCGTGTAACCAATTTATAATCAGAGCAGCATCCATTTATCCTGGTTTCTGTAAAACTATGCTCTTGGCTTGGCTGATTTGCTAGATACATCGTGTTTTCCAGAAGAATTATTGCATGCTAAAATAGTTGATCGCTCTTTGCTTTGGCGGTAAATTCTATTTTGGATGTTAATGTTATTATGGGTAACAATTTAAAATCAAGACTTGTTTTGCCTTCATTGTAGATTTGATGAAGTGTACAACCCTCTTCTTCCATAATTCTCTTAAAACGTTAAATTCTTGAGTTACTACTGAATCTGCTGACGCTAATTTTCAGTTCTGGATCACCATGCGCATTAATCACCCATCACTATAGGTAAAAGTATCAAACGCCATTCGAGCAGACAATTTTTCATTCAAGTCTATTGATTAAGCTTGCAGAATTGGGTCCTGACAAGGGAATATCATCTTACGTTGCTCGATGACATTGTCAACTACTTGATGGTCGCTACATGTCATGGTTGTACATGCAAAGATGGAACCTGCGAGATCACCACATCTTTTGGTGCCTAAACCAACGCGGTAAGCAGATGCAATCTTCCTGCGCATCCTTCCAGATCGTCCAAATAAGGTAATCATATCAGAAACGATTAAAAAGATTCACGATATGATAATGAACGGTCGGAGAGCGAAAGATCCGCTGAAACAGATGAAACAGCATCTTTTGGATGGATAAACACGCACGTGGGTTTTCTTGGCCAACCGTCGTCAAAGAAGCCTAAAACCACTTTTCCGACCAAGA
>LR737386.1:492706-506064 GCA_902655005.2 Marronus borbonicus
TATATCGAGCTTTTAGCGCAACTGAGTTATTTGTTTTAAGTGCACTATGTTCCTTACACTATAGCATGATGAAGATAATAATTCAGCTATTACAGCGTTAGATTTGCATTTTTTTTTGATATTTCATTAACTATAATAAATCGAAGTCTTTCATCGATCAACTTACCTCTACCCATATTAAAACAAGATACATATCTTCGCCTAAATTAAAGATATCAAATATCAATATTGGGATTAATAGGCACGCATAAATTCAATAAATTTTGGAGAGTGAGCCACGGATACGGGACGGGACTTGTATGTAAGTATTTTCCTAAACATACCTGTATAAAATTGATAAAAGTATAATTTAAAAATTATTATTCATAGTTGATAGACTAGCATTTACCCTTCATTACGAGACAATTTTTTTCCCAGATCTTAAACAAATTTGTCATTGCCGATTATGGGCGAAGATATTTAGATGCGAAACGAGGTAAATTCTTAAATAAATTAATAAATTAGAGAGTTTAGTCCTCGATTTATGACATTTAGTCGTCGTATTTTGTCGAGATTCGTTACTAGAACCTCAACTAAAGAGGCCATAAGGAAGTTATCTTTATTTTATGTAATAAATTAGTACCTACGTATCGCATAAACAAGTTATTAAATCTGTCGGGTTCTCAAATAAATAACTGTAAATGGTTTTAATAAGTCACTCGTAAATAATTTCTTCGCTTGATGCCCAAACGCTAATAGTTATCAATTAATTAGATGGAAATTGTGAGAAGAAAAGTAACGTAAAATATACGTTGATGATAGGAAAAACAGTTAATTAAAACAAATCATGGCATAGCACTGTTAAGTTATTTAACCAAACTAATGCTAACACAGTAGCTCATGATATTGGTGGAATCGCTGACAGCAAAAGCAATGTAGGGGAAAAAATGGTAACCAACGGATATGTTTCTGTCTACCTGACGTCATCAGCAACATATATCACTACCCTTCGAAACGACAAGCTAGATACACGTCTGGTATTTAGAAAGCAACAACAAGAAACGAGTACAGTTCCCAAACCAACGTCCGAGCAATTCTTGGACTGCTGAATTAGAGTGACAGAAGAGCAGTAGCATAAAGCACTCTTCTTTCAAGCTCTTCTCCTTCCCCATTACCTTCTGGGGGTGTTTGCTTTGGTTGGGCGTGGCTTGTAAGGATCCCTGTTAGAGCTTTAACATAATCCTTGCTGAAGTTCCACGTTTTTCGCACTTGATCTTAAGAAGCAACAAGTAGCGTGCGAAAATGCGAAGAATTACTACGCTTTAGTTCTAGTTACTTCATCACTGTTAGATATGGTAATTCAACATGTGAACCACAACATACATACTGTGTGTTGGGGACCTGCAAGGGTAGGCGGTAGATTTTTCGGCGAGAGGCTGATAGAAGCAAAGCTATGGAGCATCGTTTATACACTAAAGACTCGTGATTAGAGATGACCAAGGCAGATGAAATTATTACTTTTTTGCAACGACTAGACTTGTTCTTCAACGAAATTTTCTAGGGATTTGCTTAAATCTTCAGTACAAGGAGCAATTAGAAATATTGTCTAGTACAATGCATACAAAACATAAGAACAGCTGAGAAAGTTGGATGTGACTTGGTTATGGGTTGGTTCGTCGTTGTTGGATTATATTGTAATGAGACTCTCTTTTAATTTTATTGAGGAATTTTAAGATGAAACTTGTCGAAAGCTGATTAACCCATATTATCTTGTTTTTCAATTTAGATCTACAGTTTAACATCTTCGTTGTGTTCAAAATACATCAAAAACACCGTTCACCCCCATGGTGATATGCCCAAGCTTTTGGGTTCGGTAATGTCAGAATGGTTACCATGAAAACGAATAGTACTGTGCTTGGCCATTTACAATGTAATTACATCATTTTGAACTGAGGAAACATCATTAAACTTTCCGTTAGTGAACAGTTTCTCGCACTAAAACTCGTTTACTGAACTGGAGGAAAATGGATCATGCAGAAACTAAAGGGAAGACGTGTTTCACTTCGTAATAAAATGGAACTAAATGCAATCGAAATCTCAAAAGAACACTTTAAAATGTGAGCCAATAAATACCGTAACGATATATACAGTGCCCGGAGAAAATTCTGCACCATACGGGAACTTCTTTTTTATTTCTTCAGTTTTAAACTAACTGTGTCTGTAGTTTGTCTGATTTAGAACGTCGCAACTTGTCAATTGTTACTACTATACATTTCATTTGGATTAAATAAACGTGTTGCAATTCCTGAAATAAGTTATTTTAAAAATACAAATGGTTTATTTTAAAATTTGTCTCTGTATATAACAACAAATATAGTGTAAGTCCTTATCTCAAAAACAAAAAGAAATTCCGAATACAGATTCAAACTTCTCTTTCACTTATTTAAAGCCATCATTTCTTATTTCAAAGCGTATTAATTAAAGGTGAGGAAGACAGATTCTCATAAGCTACAATGCGTATTTTAAGGATAGGAAATAACGATTATCTAGCAATATATCACAAAGTTCACTGTCTCAGAACTCGCAAATTATCCTCAGAACGATTAGGCTAACTCCTAAGCCTCGAACGGCGTACATAAGCCGCGTTAGCGAATGTAATTTATCTTCTATACCGCGTCCCTAGCTGCACACTATCCGTAAATAATAATTAACCAATTCCTGTTGCATTAATACGGCAATTAAAACTATTAAAATATATTAACGTAAATTCGTTAATAAATCAGCGTTTATTACGTGTAATGATAGGTTGCGTCGGACGCAGCCGGGCGGATATTTGAATATTGCTCGGTGGATCGTCTTTTTGTTCCGTGGCGTTGTTGGCGCGATATTCCATGGAACTTATTGACATGCGTCATTGTGTTCGCGGTGTGCGCAACACACTCGTTCTCGGTGTGATATGCCTAACCTATGCTTACTTTATGTACAGTTAGTTACAAAAGTAGTTACACGTTTATAAATATTTGAATCAACGTTAATGCTAAACAGAGAAGAATTTTGCGACAGCGAACTCTTGCATTTTTTGAAATAAGAACAATTCAAGTTTTCTCTATTTTCCTCACGTAATACTAATTACTCTGTATATGATGTCATCAATACAAATTGATTATTATTGGACAATAATTTTTTGCAACAGCGTCTTCTTTTAGAATAAAGTAAGAAGAAAATTGAATAGGAATTATACGCGTTAATTATAACGTTATAAATTGGCTTTATTGTACAAAGAAATGTATCCTTGGAAAACAATGGTTTGAATCGTTTAACTGATCGCGGCTTAATCGTTCCTTTCAAAAAGCATTGCGTTATATGAACCCCATTTCCAAATTAAAAGTAAATATAATACGGTTTTATAATAATGTACCAGAAAAATAAATCGGTTGTTTTACGTCTGGTGACGGCACAACGGGGTAATCGACCTTTAAAAGCTTGTTATAAAATCATGAGTAGAGATGAGAAAGGCAGGCGAAATTATTACTTTTTTGCAGCGACTAGAGTAGCTCGTGTTTTGTCGACTCTCGGGGAAACCCATTCCCATGAGACGAATAGACGCAAGTCTAGCCCTTTCTCCTAGATCGTGTTGTAGGAACATAAGCGAACAAACTACCGTAATCGTAATACCGGTATTTATAGCACTGCTACCGATATCTGAACATCTAAAAGTAAATACGGAATGTACACTACTATTCCGTAAAGGTGTAATTTGAGATAGTTTACGACCAATAGCCTATACTGGATTAGGTCACGCCATTGCTATTCAATGCGAATAAATTTTATTCTAGTTCAGCTATGTAATCTATATGCTTATGCAGTACGGCTACAGCAATATAAGTGCAGTGCTTGGTGATTGGGTTAGCTCCATAGTTTGTAAAATTCCTAAATTGCTAAGTTTGGTATTTGAAAAAAATGCATTTAATTAAACAAAAGCCGGTTAATCGATGTTTTATTTTTTAAAATTCTAGACACCGTAAGGAAATTAAAGAGCTGCTTCTACTTATATGCTCGCATACTGAAGCACGTTATTATCATGGGCATTGACTACATACATAAGCTGAACACATAACATATCGATTACATGCAAGCGATGCAAAAAAGAGCGCCATAAAGAGGAAAACAAGAGGAATATTGTAGGGGCTAAACATGGTGGAATCTAGTTTACGTTAAAATTTCATGATAAAAACGCTTTGGCACGATTGCGTCTTAAGCATACATATAATTTACTTAAAGACCCCTATTAATTCTTCTCCAACAGTCTCGGAGCTGTAATGGACACCTATTTGAATAAATCGTATATTACGCGGGCCATACTGAAGTATTTATTGACTTGGAGCGGTGCAGGTCTCCAATGTATTGTATCAAATATGCAGACATGCTTACTTTTTCTTGATTGGATTGATTGGAGATTGCTAGGGTTGGTTTAATACGCGTTTCTCATAATTATATTGGACGAATTTAACACTTGAATGGGTTACTTTTCGAAAAAAAAATTAAAAGATTGATCTGAATGAGATCCTTGTGGCAGATGCGGCAGTTTCGGTTGTTTCCGATTAGGAAAGGCTCACTTTCCTCGCTATACTGAATATACAAGGATGCGATTTCCATCTCCATCAAGCTTTATGGAGAAAATATAGAAAGTGGACCTGATTCATCATATAAAGGTGTTGAGATACGGAAACATCTTGAATATGTGACCCAAACGCCAGGAAAATCCGTAAAAAGTGTAAACGATGCAAGTATTGAAAATGTAATTGAATTGTGACGTAGGGCAAAAGTACAGCATCTAGAGGAAGATTTCTCTAGCCTTTCCTATCAACTCATGTAAAGGACCGCATATTCAAACCTTCGAGACTTCACCTTGGTATATTTGAGTATTGGGATTTTAATAAAAATTTTCCGAAGACTGCTACAGGACACGCTTTTGCCAAATTATTTATATCTTTCATATAACTCCAAATATTATAGTTTTTTAAAGCTGGTATTTATGCTATATCTCTGTTAAAAAATTCAATTGGAAATATACGCGTTTGTACTTGAAAGCGAATGAAGAGTTGCTCAAATTATACCTAATTACATGCATTAATCTTTAAATTTAAGATAAATCTATGCAACAATGCAGAAACCTAACACCTCTAAAAAACTAACAGAAAAACCGGCAAAAGCACATAATCACGTAAACCAGCACCTATCCAGAGGATAATTGTTTATGAGGAATTTAGTGGCACAATTCCTGCCTCAATTTCCTGTCAATAATTTTCTTTCCTGTAACAATTAGGCGCCTATACAGAGTAAGGGGCTCGTATGTTCTACCTCGCTCAACCTATACCTAGCACCATCCACCGACAATAACTTATAAATCGGCCGTAATAGATCCGGTAACTGTCCGGCTACCGCTTTCTCGATGCTCTACGACCGTATACCGGGGGTATTTACCACCCTGAGAGGGTATAAATTACCCCCGTGAAAGGGAGGCCGGGCCGATCGAGGCGTGATCATTGTGTGGGGTCCGTGGTCGTAGTCTGTGTTCGTATAATTACTGTGGACACCTTTCGCCATACAATCCAGCTGCCATCGCGCTCTTTAACGACTAGTTTTCTTGTCTTAACGTAGAAAAATTTATTCGACGAATGCGACAGCATAGGTGTATACGGGATACCCACCTTGGGCGCATCGTATATCCGCTCTTGTGCACTCGTATATTATACCGAGTGACAGTTACAATTAGAAACTACTAGAACTGGAATTTATTACATCTGCATCTCTGTATATAGGCTAAAAGAGGATAAATTATCTAATAAGACGTGAATGAGATATTTGAGCGGAAATTGTTTGTAAAGCATCGAAAAAGAACTTTTGTAGATAAGTTATAGATAGGCTTAAATGTTATTGTTTCTATGTAAGTTATTGCAACTTTGTTTCTTTTATTGTATTGAATAAAAACAAGTAACTTTGAGAACAATTTAAATTTAAATTTTCATCTTTGATAGAATACCATACAATGGCTGAATTTGTAGCCTTCATAGTTTTGCTCCAATTTCAACTCATCTTTAAAGTCAATACTTTATTATTTCTCTATTAAAATCAACACATCCATTTCCTAGTCAGTAGGAGTTGGTTATGAGTCATCAGCAGCGGAGCCAGACAGCGGCGCACATATTTGGTCATATTTTGATAGAGAAACTTCTCATTTAGAACTAAAATATTCAGGAGTATCAACTGTATAGTCTTCGACAGGTTAAACACGATAAAAATAGTTTTTAGGAGTGATGAAAGAAAATAACGTAAAAGATATGCGCACTTTAAGTTAGTGCATCACGTAAGCAAAGAGCGAAGGGAAGGTACAGTGTTGTTTTCCCTAAATTTTCATTGGCTGGACGTGAAATTACCTCCTAAAGTCCAGAGGACAGAAAGAGGTCTCGGCTATATAAGCCATTGTAAAATTGAAAAGTGAAATATTATTTTTTCAGTCCAATTGTTAACCTTTTTTGAGTCACCATCTCATTGGAAGATACAATCTGCGGTTTCAAATTATTGGGATCCTAAAGGCCGAAAGCTTACACTTATTTTTAAGGCAATCAGGGCGACAGGTTTCTTATGTTATGAAGACTCTGCTTCGACTATAACCGAGACAAATCAGATCAGATCTAGATTTGTGGCTCACTTGATTTTGAGACTAAGCCCTGAGTTCTTTTACCCATCATAGCTTTACCGGGAGACATTTTTATTCGTCGACAACAGCGAATCCACAAACACGTTCTGAAATGTCAGTATCGGCTTCTTATTTATTTATTTAATTTATTGGAACGACAAATATTACTGAGTACCTGCTTGATTTCGAGAAGGTGACCATCTAACTTGAGGTGGTTCAAGTCTAGGTTTTGTTCATTTTAAATTATACAAAAAAGTCAGCTTGAAGCTGAATATATCGCAAAATGCTTTTATTTAAAAGTATTCATGCGGAGATACCAAAAGTCGTATATTTTCAGGAAATATTTTGAGCGGTTGATTGATCCCTTTGTATATGATTCCTATTACCGTCTTTAAAGCTTCTCTTTGGCTGGTGAAGGTCCTTACACGGGACACTTGTAACTCGTTTCGGAAAAAGCTGGAAGCTTAGTTGTTCATAGATATTGCCAAATTTTAATTTAGCGCCATACTTAATTTATAAAGTGAAATCTTCTTGGTACTTACTTAAAAAAATGGATAACAAGATATTGATCCTTACTAAGCCAAAAACAGACTCTCTCTTGTTACTTTTCCTATCCACCCCCCCCAAAAAATAGAGCGCGACACAAATCGAAATCATCTGATTTCCGCCTAAACCCAGAATGCTCGCTTATTATTAAGCGATACTTCAAAATATACATGCACGGATTATGTATACGTAGTGAGCCCCATCGAATCAGGAACACAATGGGTCCTTAACTGTAAGTTAATAGAGTGGGCACAATGGCTAATAGAGATATTGTGAGACCGGGGTGACAACGGCCGACAATGGAAATCCCTTGCGCTGCTCTATTCACCGTCGACAACATCCGTAACTGCATCTGTCATTTAGGAGGCATTTTATAAATGTTCGGGATTTTCGTAGAGAGGACCTTACTTACATAAAAAGGGTGCCGTTTAATAAATGCCCTGTCTACATTCATATTTAATACGGACTAAGAGCGTGATGGTATAATTTGTATTTGTGGTCGACGTTCCTGTGAGATATACGCACTCGAGTCATTTAAAAACGATGCGTTCGAGGGCTAGGAAAGTGTGTTAAATATGTATGCGCGTATGAATATTCCATGTCAAGTAGGCAATGCATGATGTACTTTCATAGGTGTATATGAGACCGCAAAATGATTTATTAAGCGAAGTGGCAAGGGGAGATAAATTGATTTTTTTTAATGAATTATTTTTTGCTTTAATTATTTAATGAAATATTTCTCATTACGTTAAAAATTATGTGTGTTTTTATGAATAGGTGCTTTTTTTTATTAATGCAAATTAATTCGATTTAATATACTGCTATTACAGATGTAATAAATAGAATACAACAATGTTATATATGAAAATGATGTGCGTATAGAATGTGCCCCCTGATGGGATATCTCACTCTTGTAAACTTCCTTGTTATTTATTATTAAGAGAAAAGTTTAAAGAAAAACCCAAGAAAACATTTGTTAAAAAAATAATTTAAAATGCGCAACCTTTGATGATTTAAAGATAATTTCATAATAGTTGCTATGATGGATATTCTCCACTTGACTTGATTTCACATTTTTTAAATTTTTATAACACCCTGTATGCTTTTTCGCAAGTGACCAATTTTTGCCGATGAAACATCCTAGCATTGTATCAGGCTGGCGCAGTGAAGATTATGATACGGCATGAGGCGGTGGTGTACGTCAAATAGACTTGTTTTAAATAATAATTAAACTTGAAAATCGTTCTATTATACATAATGATGTGGGTTTGCTCGGCTTTCAAGCCGCTCATAGATTCTTTTGGAATCAGCATTTACAGAATTGCGTAGTGCCTATCAGTTATCAACTTTCACAAAAGCGCCTTATTCGTTTGATGTTTAGTGTACATCATAGAGGTACTTGTAGCATTTTTATATATGCATACATACAAGTGCTTTACTTTTGTGTATGCAAAGTATGGACAATGAATTTAAAACATCGCATCAGTTCAACACAAGAAATGTACACTGCCGTTCAGAGAAGTTCGGTCGGTTGGTAAAAAACATAAAAAGGTTACAGAAACAAACGAAACTAAAAACAAATTGCAATTTTATTGTATGTACAGGTAAAAAAGACAAAAATAAATAAATAAAAAGTTATTCTGGCCTAATATAACATACTGAACATTATATTTTTTTTTCATCGAAAAAACCTCCTTGGCTGTTAATCACCGCTCGAACTATTCTAGGCATTCTTTCGATAAGTTTTGCTAAAACGGATTGTGGAATATTAATCCATTCATGTTGCAGAATATTCCGTAAATGTTCTTGTGAAGTTGGGCATATTTTTCGGATCCTCCTGTCCAGTTCATACACTCTATCAACAACTTCAACAAATCTATAGGGTTCAAATCTGGGCTTTGTGGGGGCCACGTCATTACTTTCAGGGTGTGCTGTTCTTCTTGCTCCTTTAGATAGTTCTTACATACTAACGCAGTGTGTTTTGGGACGTTGTCATGCATGAATGTAAAGTTACGGCCTATTATACGCAATCCTGATGGCACTGCATGATTCTGGAGTATTGCAAAATAATTTTCCTTCCACATTACACCCTGCACTCTGCATAAATCTCTCGTCCCAGCAAAGGAGGAACATCCTCACACTAACACATAACTACGCCCTTGCTTCACTGTAGGCACAATGCAGTTCGGGATCACTTTTCGGTTTTAGATCTTTGGACATAACCTCGTCGATTTTGCCCAAAAACATCAAACGACCCGTTTCAAAAGATCGGTACTTCCGAGAAATTATTGGAATGATAATAAAAGGGACTTTATTGTGGTTGTCGCAATATTTCTACTTTACATAATAATTTATGGCTTTAATCCCTTAGAAAAGAGTGTATGCTTAATATTTTTCTAATTTTATGTATTAATAATTGTATACAGTGTGATATAATAGATTTTTATTGTATGACTGAACGGCAGTGTACACATCATATAACATGGCATGAGAAATGTCCCTTTGACGTATGCGCAAAATTATCCACACGTCGAGATTTTTCACGGTTTTCACCAATGAGATCTTTCATTCGAAATCGTTAAACTCAAGGGTCACGTTTTTGATGTTATTAAATCAAATCACTCTTCTTTTCGTTTTGTTCCGCTCGCGGTTGCAATGATGAAATTTCGTAAAGTGTAAGTAGGATATCTTAACACATGTATAATCATTACTGATGAGAATTACTGATGCAAGAAGTTTTCAAACCGTCCCGAAAGATGTTTTTGATAGTATGCAAAGAGATCATAGCATAAAGTGAAGAATACGCTAGCTAGTTCATGCGAGGTTTGCCTTTGAGGTTTTTACAAAAGCAACGGAAGAAAAAAAAATTGATACAAATTGTTTCATTGTTTTTCAAAATATTCGCCCTTAAGATTTATCCAACTTTGCATGCATTTGAATCAATTCTATAAATTCTGAAGAGGGTATCAACACCAGCGAAGAAAAAATACCGCCAGGTGTTTAAAAACAGAAATAAATGCATGTGTCACGAATATTTGATACTTTATACTTTGCTATTTCACAAAAATCAGCTAGATCGAATTCGTTGTTTATGACGCAAGTTAACGTTAACTTTTCTATTTACAAATAATTGGAAATTTAAAGAAATTTCTGGTTTTTCAATAGATTGACGAAATTTTGCATTATGTCTGCAATTTCGGGTTCAATTCTTTTCATACTGACAATTAGGAATGCTAGAGAATTAGATAGTGATTTGTGGAGAAGCTTACAACTAACATTTTGCCATACTGATTACCTGCTACCGCGCTTCAAACATGAAGAAAATCCTTTTCTCTACAAAAGCCCAATAATTCTGAAAACAGAGGCCTGGAAAACACTATAAGCGGATCCACAAAGAATTAATCATGGAAGTTATTGAAATATTCACTTCATGCAAGTAAGGCCAAATGGACGTGTGAAAAAACATGCAATTTGAAAAAATAAATGGAACGCACACCAAATAATAGTATTTACGGAAATGGATTTATGTACACCAATGTTGAAATAATAAACTGGGACTCTTATATCTTAGCAATTCTCTTATTTAGTATTTAAATAACGTAGCTGAACATTAGGTGTGGTCATTTTATAATGTCTGTGATGTTGTTAAAGGTAAAGTGTGTTAATTGCCTCAAATTTAGTGTATTTCAAAGCCCTTTAAAAATGCTAAACTGATAGGAAAACTGAGGACACCCCGATTGTCAAACCCCAAAAACCCCAAAACCGTTTTTTGGCAAAAGCCGTATTTTACAGAGTCCTATAAGGTTTACAAACCACACATTTTACTTAAATTTTGAATTTTCCGCAGCAATTGGAAAATGCGGTTATTTTAAGTATCGTTTCGATATAAAACACGCTACTAAGCCGAGATCATGGCTTCGTCGGCCATCTTGGATAGAATAGCGCGTTACAATAAAGCACAGTTAATATTAATAACAGGCCATAGCATGGATTAATCGCTCGTAGAGGAAATTAAGTCGTAATCTTCTCTCTTGCTCGTCGTTTATTAAGCCGAATGCATCTAGTCGCAGCTGATATAATATAATTCTTTTCCCCGACCACCGCTATAATAATATTTACGCTCGTCAAAGAGAAGACAAAGAAGGATTTCTTTTATATCTCAATACCGCCGCAATTAAATGCTAATATTTAACCGCTCCGCGGCGGCGTCAATTACTCGATTAATTAATTGAATGCGAAAAACTCTTTTATCTCATCCGCCGCGGCTCGATATCGCTCATTTAAATTCATATGGGGCTCTAATTTGCTCGAATTCGCGTTTCCTGACCGGCACAAAATACACGCCATATATATCTTATTTCTTGATTTTTTTTAAGTAGGTTTCATGTAAAGTTTTTGTGTATATACGTGCGTTAAGAAAATGGGTGTTTACATAGGTTTCTTATTATACGGTATAATTCGTTAATGAATAGTACACCGAAGAAAACGACGGTGTTAAACCAACAGCTTTAAGACTTCTTAACTTTGCAAATTGATTTGAGTAGTAATAATATTTAAAGAACAAATAACTTACATTAATAGCTATTATCTATTTATGCGTGTTACCATAACAAAATGGTTAAATGCATCATTTCTAGAGCCGTTTGGTCGCGAGATTGAATTAAATTCCTTTAACATCGGCACAATATTTGTACGTTAAGAGCAAAAATTCGCTGGATTCAGATAAAGCAATCTTAGTGATCGTGTATTTTCAAAATATCTGCTTATAACACGATTTTGTGCCTTTAACTAGACGGTAAATGTGCGGGGTGCCCCATCTTTCATAAAAATTTCAATTGCGCGGAGCAACTGTAAGATTATATAATCTCTTAAGATTTGCAGGTATTGTTCACTAGTAACAGTTACAGTTACGACCTCATCATTACTGGATCAATGTGAAATTGGCCGCGAAACCGCATCAAACAGTGATGACGATCTTCCTAAACGATTGCCTGTGGATTTTCTATTGACCATATTCGGCAGCTTTGAGTATTGACTTCATCGTTAGGGAATAAATGGGACACCCGAATTTCCCCTATTAAAACCTTATATTTGTTTAATCCGCCCTTATATTTACGAAATTTTTCCAGAATAACTCAGTATACAAGTACATACCCTACACAAAGGATGTGTGTGTTTAATTTTTAATTTCGCCCCGCGTGTATTTATTACCATCCAATAATTGCTTAACGTCTTAAAAACCACTTGCCAATAACTATCATTACACGGCACGTAGTAGGCGGTGATAATACGCAAATAGACGTGTACCACCTAGCTATTACGTCTAAACGTATTAATCGTTTAATAGACGAGTGCGGCTAAACCGCAAGAACGTATTTTGCGCACAAGATGATGTTTAACTTTATTAATTATATTAATTATGCACTTTAAGTGAATTAAAGTTGCAATGCACGTGTGCCTTATAGCACGATGCCGTTCTTTTCGGGACTGAATTAATTTATATGTCGGATGGGAGATTGCAGGAAGAACGAACTCGTTCGTCTAATGGGTTTGATCTTTGAGAATGTGGTAAGCGCTAACGCTATATGTTGCATCGAATTCTAGCATAAATATGGGGAAATAAGTAAGCACCCACACCAATTAATGTTGTGAATGATAATTCTAATACGTTGATTTTAGCGAAAAATGTGGAAAATTTTCTAATAATTTAAAGAGAATTGCGGTGGGTACAAGCAGACTACAGCGAAATTTAAACCCAGCCGTACAAGCTTACTTCACGATGAACGTTCGAGATGGACAGAATCAGTAACGATTACCGATAACATTGAAAAAGAACATTGCCGAAGCCAAGGCACAACCAAAATGGTGGATTGCGAAGGTTGAATCGGCTCCAAATGAGGCGAAGACTACTCCATCAACTATTTTTTGGGTTGGTCATAGAGTTGGTGATTATCTTGAAAAACGAAAGACATTGGCAGGTGTACACTAACCATCATTACTTGACGAGCTCAAGCCAAAAATTGAGGAAAAATGGTTGCCTTTGAAGAACAAAAGAAAATGTTGTTACACACTCTCACACTTCACTGGCAGCCATTACTTGACGAGCTCAAGGCAAAAATTGAGGAAAATTATT
>LR737386.1:506074-547737 GCA_902655005.2 Marronus borbonicus
GCAGCCATTACTTGACGAGCTCAAGGCAAAAATTGAGGAAAATTATTGCCTTTGAAGAACAAAAGAAAATGTTGTTACACACTTTCACACTTCACTGGCAGCCATTACTTGACGAGCTCAAGGCAAAAATTGAGCAAAATGGTTGCCTTTGAAGAACAAAAAAAAATGTTGTTACACACTCTCACAGCCATTGACGTTCGAACTGATAGACTACCCATTCTATTCACTAAGACTGGGCCTTGGGGATTTAAAGGGATGGGAACATCGCTATAGCTTATCGATTCTTGTATTTTTAAAAACTTTTATTCTATCCCTACTTGAGCCTTTTTTTCAAATATTTCTTGTATGTGTGATGTGCTATATAACCTTAAATTTGTGTTTTTCAGGGTTTACCGTGTTTGTTGCCATAACATACTTCACGTTTCACGTATTAGCTTCTAAACCACATCCGTTCCGGTTTGCAGGACCGTATTTGTTACTATCCGTGTTGTTTCCACTAAAGGTTATCATTTTCGTGGTTTGCTATTGTGTGTTGGCAACCTCCATGTATTGTTTAATGTATAATCGATTTCCCTATTAAAGCCGTTGGTGTTCTTTATTTTCAGTGAATCCTGCGCAATATGCTGGTAGTAATGGCTTCTTTATTGTACGTTTCTTTGATGTTCTTTGATTCTGTACTGGATACTGGCTGAAATTGTCCAGTGTCCATTGTAAAGATTGATCTACATACGTATAACGTCCTTTTTTGTTTTCTTTGAAGTAGTTCTATAAAGAAAGGAAGTGTCTCATTGTTTCTCTTCCCGGCAGCAAAATTGATACTTTATTCAACAAGGCTTATTTGCTTTGTTGATTCACTGCGTTAAAGGAGGCAACGTTTATTTCCCCGTTGTTGCGCTGACGAAGAGAGTGAACTGGTAGTAATTCTTTTTTGTGAATGTTACTTTTCTATAGTCAATAAGTTAATGTCTTACTAGACTGGTAAGTTTTTGTCGTAATCTTTGTAATTGCTTCTTATTTGATGATAACGTAGTGAATTATGGCTATTTCGGGATTAACATTCACTAATATATCCTCCTGGGTTGTTTGTTAGTGTAGAAGAACCTTGAATCTTTAGAGCTAAGAGCATGGCAACACCATGGTAAAATAATGTGGACATTATCCTATAGGACGATGTTCACGGAATTTTATTTCTCTCATGTTCTTTTCCGAACACTTTGGATCTCGGGTGAACCTACTGAACCTGGCGCATCTTTTCCGTTCTTCTAGTTGCCGTTTAGTATCTGGTTTGCTCGAATTATGCTCCTATTAAAAGCACATAACTGTTACAAATGGCACTTCCATCGAAAGAAATTATTTTAGTCGAAATGATGCGTTCTGAAGTTGCTTTATAGCTCATCCAACAAATAGTCTTCTAGTTGCTTTGCGAATATAGATACTCGGCATTCGGTGAAATCTCTAGACCCTTAGATTAATTAGAATTTTGGCCATTAAGATTAACAATTGATCTAGCGCATCAAATAAGCAGGTTAAAATTTTAACACTTGAATTCACAAGTTTCACATAAATTTCACATCAGATGGAAACAGTGTCTGTGTTTATACAAATAGTACCCAAAAAATGACAAATGTTGAAAGATATTACTGAAGGTGCTTTCTTTTATTATTAATCCGACTTTGCTGAATTTATTCTACCGACAGAGATCAAGCGATCAATTTCTAGGACAAGATCTGGGCTTGCCATTTCTATAACGTCCCACATCATTTGTGACTAGCATTATGTTTTATTACTAAATGGGTAAAAATAATTTTTTTTAAAGGAATACATCATTCAACACAATCATTTTTTGCATTTGTATAGTATAGGTGATAGATAACAAAATGTTGGTGTTCATATAATAAACGCTTGTATAAAAGTCAATTTATTTAATTAAGATATAAAAATCTAGCGTTAACTTTATTACTACATTAACAATATTTTGCTACTCTTTAATTATCAACCACTGAGAACAAACCCCTTATTTACCCATCCAGATAATGATAGCTCAAGTATCATTTAGAAAATTTATTCATCTTACAGTTATTATTAACAAACTGAATTGAGTTAAGCAAGAAATCCAGCTATTCATTATGAGATGTAAGCTCTTCGTTGCTAATTAGTGATTTAAGTTCTGAGAAAAAGTATGTAGTTAACGCACATTCTGCAATTCTGAATATATGTAGAATATTTACAAATTATTTATGGTAATTTAATTATATTTGTTCTTAATGAATTCCTGTACTTACTTCCAAATGGGTAGTTATAGAATAATTATTATGTTAGTTTTACAGTGTGTTCAGCGAGGAACGGGATCCATCAGTAACGAATGAAAGTTTTTTAATTTTTACCATGAAGGTCTATCGGAGCACACATTGTCTGTTTTGCATGCGTTCGTGTGATTCCGTTGAAAGGAGGGAAAATTATGAAAATGATGATTCAAAGGTATGGGAAGGTAGAAAATGGTAGCAGAATGCGAACAAATGCGAGGAACTACTAGGCCTAAGAAGGAAGAAAGTAAATCAGGGCAATCAACAACACCATGCGCCAACCTCCACATGAAACGTGGACACCGGGTAGATTTCGACTTGTTTAAGCGATGAGAATTTGAGAAATCTGTTTAGTTTGCAACTGCAGTGTGTTGACTAAACAAGCGAAGCATATTGAGCATTACGAAATCTAAGACTTGGAAACGCTGTGAATATGTGGCACAAAAGCGACTATAAAAAAAACGCCAAGTTAAGAAAATTTATTAACTCTGAGAAGTTCCCGAGAAGCAATTGATACTAAGGCTATGCGGTAGCTCAGGTTCTCAATCTGCACAAACATTTTTAAATCAGGATAATAAGTAATTTAAGCAAAGTTTAAGTAACAATGGACTCAAATTATAGTCCCTTGAAGCGCCTGAAGATGGAGTAAACTTAAAGGCATTAAATCCTTTATAGAAAATATAGTTATTAAAATAAAAACGTAGGCTTCCACGGCCAGAGTCAGTTGAAACTAAACGTGTTCCGGGTTTGAACCGTGTCATGTCTTTGGTTAAAATAAAACTCGACGTTTCTCCCACAATCGTATGGGGCTTCTTCAGGAGAGTGATGGCAATAGTTAGCACGGTAACTCAACGTGTGAACCACGCCAGAGCCGAAACTAACTGAGCGGAAAGCAGTTGATCACAGTAACTTAGCATGTGAACCAGAGGCCAGAGGTGAAAACCAACTGCTGCAGTTGGTTTTCGCCGTATAAGCCCCATACGGTTGTGGGCGAAACGTCGAGTTTTATTTTAACCAACGACATGACACGGTTCAAACCCGGAACACGTTTAGTTTCAATATAGTTATTTTTGTTTAGGACTCTAACAGTGATGGACTAAAGCGAAATTTCTGACGTAGATAATCCGAAGGATGGTGGCACAATTTTAATGGAAGAGCTTAGATCAAACAAGTACAACGATACAATCTAATACAATGTTCTGCGGCGCAACTTGTTTGAGAAAAGAGTGGTTTCAAGCTCAGTTAACTGCAATTAAGCAAGTGGTGCAAGCTAGTACCGGAGTGAACAAATCTGCTAGGCGTTTTGACATTCTTTGTACTACATTAAGAAGAAAACAAAAAACAGGTGAAGGGAAAAGTAAACATTTGGTCCGCCATCAGTGTTAGAACGGAAACTAGCAACGCATATTAAGAAACTACTTTGTTCCAACAAGAAAAATGCAATGAAATTAATCACAAATTGAATTAAAAAAATGAAATGGCAGGGAAAGACTGGCTATTACCGCAATAAAATTTGTTAATCCGCAAATCAGAAGGTGTATCTTTAACGCGTGCAAAATGTATTAACAAGAACGATGTTTTTGATTATTTTATCTTACTAGAGAAAATTTTGCGCGATAATGATCTTTTTGAAAAACCAGGACGAATTCACAATAAGGACGAGACCAGATTGCAATTGAATGAAAGATCACAATACGTAATTGTCGAAAAAGGTTTCAAGAATGTATCCAGTATCACGTCTAACGAAAAGGGCGAAAAGATAACGGTTTTAGCATGTTGTAATACGGAGGGTACATTTATTCCATCATGCATCTTTAATGGAAAAAACAGGAAGAGGCAGTAGGAGGACGGTACGCCACTTGGTTTCACTGTGTATCTCATGTCTCAGAAATTAGCTTATATTATTGCTGATATTTTTCCTTTTAGCTGCGTCACAGTGTAGTTCGGTTGAAGCTTTAGAATGTGCTGAAATCAAGTCAGTGGTATCGCCATGTAAGCCACACAACACAATTCAAATCTCTTAAATCAATGTTTTACGACGCGTGCAGTACAGCCAATCTCACCAGAAAGCTTGCAATTTGGTGCATTCTTGAGTGAAGCTTGAAATAGGTCGGCAACAGTAAAAAATCCAACTTCTGCATTTTCCGCGACGGGTATTGTACCATTTAATCCAGAGGCCGTTCCCGGTTTCGCCTTTCTAACTAAAAATGCTCCTGATGCTTCTTCTTCCTCTACTAATGTAGATGCTAACGTTACAAGCTCTAGTATAGAAGAAATTGGGACAAATTATAACTAATGCGGAAGACACTCCAGGAAAAAAAATCGGATGCAATGCAATTTATCCTGTTGCTAGTACGTTAGGCATTGCAAAGACTCGAAAACACATTGGAGATCTTAACTTCACCGGATATATATAACAAAAGGAAGGAAACAAAAGAAAGAAACCTCCAAAAAGAAGAAAATAAAAGGCAGAAAAAATGTTTTTTTTGGCTATACCTACGAGATCTTCAAGATGAATGGTAGTACAGATTAATTTAGACAACCTTGTTTGGAGTATAACAAAAGCGATCACTTTTAGATAGAAACAGGCACTAATTACCTTTTCACGAGATTTTTTTTACCTATAGAAGATTACTAAAAGAGGGATAGGTATACTTGAGAAAAAAAGACAATCTCACTAAAACAGAACGAGAATATATAAATAAATCACGTGAGAAAAGAAATTAGCTTTGAAGAAAGAAAAGAAGAAAAAAGGTCGAAATATCAAAGCAGAAACAACGAAATAATAATATGCCTAGGTATTCGAGAAAAAAAGAGCAGGCTAAAAACAGAAAGAATGAAATACACATGTGCGGCAAGGCAAAATAGAGTCGAAGATCGTTCGACGTCATAATTCACACGGAATAAACCGCTCCAGGACAATAAACACATGTTAAATCTCTTTTATAAAACAAAACCTCATTAATTTCAAGTGAAACAAATGACACAATCGGCCCGACCCGTTTAGACACAGCGGATTGGAGCGGCTAGCCATTAAGAGGAGAATATCAGAAGAGCGCCGCGCCAATCGCGGTTCAGCGATAATTTTTCCCCAACTTCTTTCGTTTCCTGTAGGTAGAGCGACGGGTGTGGCTTACTAACGATGACGCCTCGGTTTGGGCGTGGACATTCGAGCTGGCGGTACAGGTTCGACCGGCTTGACTGCTTGCACCCGTCATTCACTAAGTTTTCTCGTACAGTCTTGACGTACTAGTTGAGTGCGGTGTTTTTGCTATGAGCTACGATACTGGGATGCTGTTGAATTCTAAGAATAACGCGCGTGTGCCGCAAAACATGAGTGCTTGAACTGGACCAGAAACTAAATTGCAACGAGATAATAAAAAAAAACCAGCGAAGGTGTATGTGTTTATGTTTAAGATGCAAGATACTGAGGTTGTTTCACCGAAACCCAGAGATATATCACCCTATCTACCTTCGAAATACGAAAGCCCATGTTCGTCGCGTTCCCCAAGCCCTTGCCTACCGGAAAATCAAACCTCAATCAACGACGACTCGAAATACATGTCAGACGATGAGATCAGCGTTGGATGTCCATCTCCGGCTCTAAATTCACCTCATACTAATAGCCCTAATTACCACGGCAATCAAGAGAATTGCCGATGTCCAGAATCTGATTCCGAAGATTATTTCACTCCCTTAAAGCGACTTAAAATGGTCAACATCGACGTTGAGCGACGGATAAGTCCAACGCTTGAAGTGGAAGGACGTTCTTTAGGTGTAAAAAGTTTCTCGATCCTAGACATCCTCAACCATCGGCCGTCGAAGTCACAAACAACCAAAATAGTGCGGCCGTGGGATCTGGACCCGGAAATCGAAGCGCAACAGAGCTTGGAGAGGTTCCACAGGCATCTAAAAGCGCAACAATTAGCCTTGCTGCGGCCGGACTTTGCGAATTTTAGCGCTAGTTATACATCCGAAACGGGTAGTGATAGATCTTCTAGTGTGGCGAGCGATTGCTGTTCACCGGACATTGTTCCTTCCACTGTGCAAAGGCATCAGAGACAGAATCAGAACCAGAAGCAACCTGGCGGTACGCCGTTGGATGCTCTGTTTCAAATGACGTCCAAAACATTCGATTCCACTACCGGGGAGGCTAGTTCAGGTTGGTGATTAAATTATTTATTCCGTAATTAGTAATAAAAGACGTCTATTTTATAACTTAGCTTGAATTTTCTTGTAAAATTGATTAGCTGACGTGTTGAGATGTCACAAAATGATTTATGGGACTCTGGCAGATAACGTCTTAGGTAATCCAAAAAATGCTGTTGAAGCAGAATTATATAATCCAGGGCTGTCCGTCACGCTATGACATTTTTTGGGGCAAAGAAAAGAAAACGAAAATATACACGTACCCAAGTGCTTCATGATGCGGCGCTCAAAACAGCAATTATATTTACAGCGTCCCTTGGGCCACTTGAAGCTGGAAAGGCCTCAAAAATTTTCCGTTTGAAATCTACATCAAAACGAGTATAAAATTAATTCTAGCTAACCTTACTTGAGACATAAGTAAGTGCATAATAAATTGCCAATTAGTAATGTCAAAACATCTATTTAAATTAGACAAATATATGTTGAAACCTATTAGCCTTTGCGGAACGCAAACAAATGCTTTCATGTTTGTTCTGTTCCAAAGAAATCGAGACATTCTTCGATAACACGCAGTCTTTATTCTTATTATTATTGCATAAAAATTGCTTACGCGTTTAATCTATTTGAGGCTGTGATTGATGCAAATCCTCCTGTTTAATTGGCATATAACATAATCAGGTCCCTGATATGTTAATAAATATTATTTTCGCGTAAGCGGAAAATAGCCTTAATTTTCTTATGTAGTGCATTGGCCAAATGATTATAGAACAACATAAATATTTTTAAACGTGTGGTTGTGAAATGAATATAACATATGTTGCTATGATAATGTATATCTTTAGCCAAAAATATATAAAAAATAATAGTTTGGTAATTCATGTTTAGGCACAGAATAATAGTTTATGATTCGCTTGGCGAGTGTTGGTCAAAACTTGATAAGCTAGTAAAGTATCTCGGCATTTAAACACGAAAAGATCGCCTTTCCAAAAATTCTTTTCGACTTAAATGAAACGATCATAGAAATCTCACAGATTCGATCAATACGTAGCAGTAAAATTAAACAATTTTCCCGTGGATCGTCTAAAGCATACAACTGCCTAAGCTACAGAGCCCAGTTTTTTCCAAAATTTATAGGAATGTAGCAAATGCTGATGAAGATTTCACTGCGAAATGTATTTCAACTATTTCAAACATGGTGGAGATTCAATGCTACCCTAGATATGACTATAGGAGCTGAGCTATGTTTCATATACGCAGGCGCATAGGAAAAGAATGTCTAGATGCAAGAAAATCGAATTTCTTGAGTGTACTATTTCTATTGGAAGAAAATTTAGAATGTTGGCTTAGTTCAATAGAGTCAATTTATTTCGCAGAAGACATTGTAGATCTATATCCAACTAAATAGGATATTACAAAATACTCAAAACACTTGCTGCTTTAAATAAAATGAAAGTAGTAATGTTTTGAATAAAAGCTACTTACTTATTTTGGACAAACAACCATTTTCTCGAATTTAGTAATTTTTTCAAGACAGCGACTTTCTTGGTTGCTGTTTATTTTCTCCAAGTAATTATTACTTGCTTCCAGTTACTGTGACTGTCCAAATGTATTGGGTCCAACGTTGGTAAAGGTATCAATAAAGAAGAAAAAAACTAGATTCTACGCCTCAAAAGTGAAAAGTATTAAGGGGATTACAATAATCGAAGTTGTTAATTAAATTTGGTCATATGTGCCCTTAAGCTTAAGCTCATATATAATGCAAAGGAATAATATGTTTAATAGTAAACAACACATAAGTTTTTCATGTTGCGTTGATCATTTTCGCCAGAAAATAAATTTAGACTATGCGTAGATTGCTTACAATATTGACCGGAATTTGATGAATTTTTAAAGATTTCAACTAATATAATGAATTGTATAAAACGTTGATTTATACAAAAAAAAAAACCAACGTATTCCTTTTCTGCTTATGACTATCAGCGTTAATTTTGAAAAACGAGTCATCGTTAGCAAAACATTCCCAACAATCTTATTAGCAATTAAAAATTACGTTTATAATTATACATTCATTGTATAATGAATGGTCCATAAATTGAAGACGTATCCTGATAGTTGAGAGCATCCAGTTAGTACCTTGTCTTTTGCATTTTTTCTTACTTCCCCCACTAGCGATATTAGGGATACTCTTATTGGTTTTCGCTCAGGTGGTAAAATTTGTTTCTGATACGTAATGAATATTTAAAGCATTTATATTTAATCGTTGATATTCATAAAGTTGTTTCCAATTAATTTTATCTAGTGCCATTCCCTTTCGCTTCGCTCATGCGATGTAGTTCTTTTTTAACTCTTATGGGAATACATTTTCTACTAAATAGGTGTATCTATAAAATATTGTATTCGGATAAGCTTTACTTACAATAGTCCTAATAATAAAAAAAATAAAAAATAAAACGAAAATAAAACCAACTAATAACCTTGCGAGTGTGAAGCTGTGCGGCATCCTTGGAGTTGCAGTGGAGTCTTGGTAATTGAATAGGGCCACAAAGAGAAAACTCAAAGTCATAGTAATAGTATTGTCTTATCATACATAGCATTAGTCAACCCAAAAAAGTGCATAAAGGATGCATATCAAATCTTCAAATCTAGTTACAAAATATGAAGAAAACATAATGGTTATAAGATCTTCTTTAATTAAGCATCATGTTGTAAGTACCATCTTAATTACTGTTTCATAAAGCTCGATAGTAAGTATACGGACGGTTACAAAAAACAAGAGGAAAAGTTACCAATGAATGAAAGGAGACTCCAATAAATCAAATAGCCAAGTCTGTATTAAATTGAGAAAATAAATGCTCAATCATTACACATAGCAAAGCTATAACTGCTTTTATTCCATCTTGGAACTCGAAGAAGGTAAAACACGTGCACGTACAAAAAAAAGTGTGCCATCTTCATTATAATTATTTCTATATTAATATTATGTTAGTATTTTCCCTTTTTGTGTTCGCTAATGTGAAGCTGTCTTTGCTAATACCATCTATTACATGATCCAAACTTCCGTTTATATTTCTCCATTCATTTACTTTTAGGTTTTATTGTTTTTTTTTTTTAATTGATAATTAAGCTTGCAGGAAGGAGTAGACTTTCCGTGCGTTCCACGAAATTAGCAGAGACTAGACAGACTCGTACTTTGTCGACTCTCGGGGAAACCAGTAGACAATACGAACCCATCTTGATGCGACGAATAAACACGAGTCTGTCTAGTCTTAGCTAATTTCGTGGCGCACAACACGTTTCTGCAGGCTACCTCTTCGTTAGTTCCTACATGATCTCATGGTTTTGAGTTATCTAATCTGTTCAAACCCGATTTTCTTAGTTTTCACAACTATTGACACAATAAGTACATCATAGTGCAGACTAAATTTTTTAGTCATTTACGCTTATACGGATTGAGAATTGGTCTTATGGTCGCATCTACCTTGATCGGATATATTCATACATATATTTGAGCAATGAACGAATATCTCCTTTGCTGTTCTGCATATACCTGATCAAGGTAGGTGCGACCATAGGGCCCACTCTCAATGTGTATATGGCGGAATGTACGAAAATGAAAATATTTTGTTGTAAATTGGAGTCTGTATTTAAGCCGATTTATAGAGACTAAATTATTGCTATTATTCCTATTTTCTCTTATATATTTATGTAAATAATATTTTATTGTCGACTTTGCACGAGCATTCCTTACATCATCTCCTTCTTTAACCCTTTAACCAAGCTGTTTGGATTTCGGTAGGCTTCGATTATCCCGTGTGTTTCCGTTACATGTCGTGTACATTGTACTTGATAGCAAAGTTTACGAGGAAATCAACACGTTGTAATTGAGCCCCCACCACTAGCCGCCGCTCTTCATGATTATAGTCTTGCTTTCTATGGGAAATAATGTTTTCAGCCAGATACATAGATTAACTTCTTTTGATTATGAGCTTCCTCGATTATTTGCGAATTGTTCCTTCTAGTAGGTAAATGCGGTTGCTTGTGCCTTAGCATTTAGTGTTATTAATGTTGGTTACTACTACATACAGTGGCATAAATAGCACTGGCATCAAATTTCATTTGAATTAACCGCTCAAGCTATTCCCGTTTAAATTATTATTAAACTAGAGTCCCCGAGAAGATTGCGTGTACTTCCCCTAGCTACGTATTCCAGAACAATAATTCGCTATTCAACGAAAAAAAAAAAAATTAGTTTCACTTTTCTAGCAGGCACATAAATAGCACAGTTGTCGGTTCTGTAGCGGAATTTTATTATACGGTTCGAGTGTTACGGTTCGAGTTATTTTGTACCAAAAAAGTGGTGTACTTACCACTTTTAAAATTAATGTTTTATTAATAACAAAAATTTAGGTGTTAGTATAATGGGATGAGGAAAACATTGCACAGCAGAGAAAAGAGAGTTAATTTGCACGATGAAAGAGAAGGGCATATCAATTTCAGAAATACCACGAACATTAATTCACACAACAATTAATACAAAATGCGATAAAGCATATTCAGACACAGGAAACTTTACAAGAAACGGAAGATTAGGCCTCGTAAAACAACCTTACGACAAGACCACCTTATTCGTCGATTAAGTCAAGAAGATCCTTTTCGCACAGCTACACAAATAAAAATAGAATTTAATAAACAATTTGATATTGATATATTGAGAAGAACAATACGACGTCGGCTGAAGGAATTTAACTTACATGGGTGTATTGCAGTACGAAAGCCACTCGTGTCAAATAAAAACCGTAAAAGAAGATTACTGTGTGCGAAAATGCACAAAGAAAAGCCGCTTTCTTTCTGGAAACCTGTACTTTGGACAGATGAGAGCAAATACAACCGACCTGGGTCTGACGGAAGAATGTATGCGCGACGATCCATCAATCAGAGATTCAACCCTAGGTACACTATAAAAACATTGAAGCACGGTGGAGGAAGCGTAATGATATGAGATTCTATGTCATGGCGTGGTATAGGACCTATATTCAGAATTGCAGGAAAAATGAATCAGTATGTTTATCGCAACATTTTAGAAAACGTGATGGAACCATATGCTGATGAATTTCTTCCAGTAACCTGGAGTTTAATGCTCGACAATGATCCCAAACATACGGCGAGGACCGTAAAACAGTGGCTAGAGCAGAAACAGATTCGAGTGTTAGAATGGCCTGCACAAAGCCCCGATTTAAATCCCGTAGAAAATCTATGGGGGGATGTTGAGGTTGTTATAAAGTCTAAATCTCCAGCGATATTAGACGAATTATGGAATACTATTGAAGAAGCCTGGCATAACATTCCTGTAGAGAGATGTCAAAAATTAGTTGAAAGTGTGCCGAGAAGATGTGCAGCAATATTGGCTTGCAAAGGGTTTCCAACAAAATATTAAATGTAAAAGCGAAAAAGAATTAAAAAAGAGAAATAATACAGTGTTTCGTTATTATTATTAAGTGTGCTATTTCTATGCCCACTTAAAAAATAATATATTTATTTTTTTAATTTGTTTATCTTGAAGTTTATAAAATATTATGTGGTTATTATAAACTGCATGCCATCTGCTACATTTTTGCGAAGCTAAGTTAAATAAATCACTTGTTAACATTTACAAATTTATCGATTCATCCATATCGGTTTACCTCTGCTATTTATATAGCCGCCACTGTACATTTTATCGATTAATCTTGAAGTTTAGCGTTGTTGCCAGTAATATACCGTTTATGAAGATTTGGCATTAGGATGCTATAAGATACCGGTATCACCCATTACATAGAAATCTTTTTCTTTTGCAGTAATAATAATAATCTTTATTGATTTCAAGGCGATCTATACATAGAATCGGTAAGCAAAATAATTAATAATGATAGCAAGAAATGTACACAAAAGTATCCTCACGCTCCGCACCACATAAGCTTAATTAATTAATCCGGGACAATTGCTTCGAAGATGCGTCGATCCTCATTTTCAAACTTCGATCAATAAATAAAAAACATGGAGCGCGTGAAAACTAGAAAAAAAAGCAACTTTTCCCTATTTTCTTGTAATTCCTAGAAGCAAATGTTATATTTAATAATTAAAGGGATCGCCTGATTTGAAATTTTTAAAAACTACACCCAAGTTAATGAAATTGATGCGAGATTGTTCGTTTTAATCGACTACTGCAAAAATTGCTGACCTTTGCAATATTGCATAGATACACTGGGTAACGCGTAGGTATGCGGCTATGCATAAAGTTCTATTTTATAGAGCTTGTTGAGCTATTATTGAGTTATTATTATATGTGGCAATATTGCAAAAGAGTATCTCGATATTTATCAATAGTTTAGCAACAAATGACTTCCATGTATTATTGCGAAAGAGGTTTTATTAAGACGATGTTATGCAATAGTGTACAAATAGCATTTTATTTTTGTCTTGTTGTTGGTAAAAAGAGACCAATTGATGCAATAACCTTTGAAGAAAATTCTAATACCAATTTAGGATTGCACCTATTAGGCAATTAAAGAAGAAAGAAGGCAAATAGGGCGTACTTAACATGACTTCTTCCTTAACTTCGTTCCGCTTCGATAATCCAATTGTTATATGCGGAATTACCAAGCAAAATCTATGCTTTGAAGAATTAATTGCAACTATTAGGCGGAAAAATATTTTAATAATTCACTATTAATCGTACGGTTACAAATTAATTTTACAGCTGCATTCATAGATCTTTCCAGACCAAAAAACTTCTCTTTTATTTCTGCAAAACTGAATATAGATTTTTTTTAAAGAAAAGGCAACCAACGGAAGAAATGCGTATAATCGACCAATTACCTCCAGCTGAGGCTCAAAAATCGATTCTAATCGGAGCTCACTACAGCCTTAATTACAATTTCCACACTTATAGAGCCTTGTCTATCCCGTTCTGCAGCTTATTTGCTATGTACGTCTTGCATTAACTACGTTGTGTATTATAAATGTTTTTTGGCGATCCATTAATCACCGATTATATTTACGGCACTCGCCGGTATTTAATCTAGATTTTTATTCTGAGGAAATTCCGCGTTAAATATAGACCAAATTGATCGGCGATTTGTGTAACAAGGTGAGTCATTTCTTAATTTGCAAGGACAGAAACGGAAAAATACTTTGCTTTATAGAATTCTACTCAAAGTAGTTGATGATTACAAGAATACCTCAAGGGAAGATTTTAAGACCGTTGCTATTTATCTAGCTTAGGTTTTGAGATAATTCGAGATTTTGGCAACGTGTTTTTTCACATTTACACGATTGAGTACATAGAAATTAAATCATTTGATGTAGGTTATTGGAAAATAGAAAGATATTGGTACTAAAGTTAGTTACGCGGACGACACGGTACCCAATTACAGCGAAGTATATAAGAAAGCGCTAGAGAAGGTAAATATGAAAATCAGTGAAGAAAAAACGAAAAAGACGATCATAGAGAACACAGGACAACATGTAATAAAGGTAGGGAATGAAAAACTGGAAGAAGCATACAAATTCAGTACTTGAGATCGACACTAACAGGAGATGGAAGAATAGATGAAGAAATAAAAGAAAGAGTAACAGCTGGAGGAAAATTATTTAACAGTATTAAGAACTTATTTTTGGATAAGAAGGATCGAAAGTAAACCAAGAATAGGCAAGATCGGAAACAAGCACTTGCACCGCTTTTGATCAGTTTTTTGCTTAATATTAAGTGGCAGATAATCATCATACTTGCAATTTTCTCCGTTTGTTTATTCTTCAGAATTGCTTTGATCATTTTCCTCAATTTCTTCGTCATAAAAAAACAGTTGTAAAGCATGAACATTTTTAACATAATCTTCGCCGTTTTCAAACACGAAATAACTTCTTAATTTCTTCACCAAAACAAAGGAGATTGCGTGATAGCATTACGTCAAGTAGGAAGACGGCCAATCAGCTATGAAATTGTTAAACGGACAATCAGATAATCGACCATTAAAATGTGCAATCTAGCGAGAGGCACGTCGATTGCACTTTCTAATAATTTCCCAAACGTCCGCAGATAAGGTCCTGGCTTAAGAATTTCTAATTTATCATGCGCTTAAGTGATGGAAAATTGGCATTGTTTAAACGGCCAATTAAACTTATTAACAGCTTTACAATCGTCCGCATCGCTATTGATACTTGATATCCGGTGAAAGAATGCTCAATTAGGTAAGATTGAAATGCCACACGGCAAGATTTACGCCGATTACCGTTACTTGATGAGAAACGTTGTTAGTGACGCGTAAAACAAGCTAAAAAAATATTATTATATTTATTTTATTATATCTTGCTTCTTTTTTCTTTTAAATTCCTAAATTAATAGTTTTAACAAGGGAAATGTTGTTTATAGCAGTGGGATAGTTCATCATTTTATTGCCTTTAAAATGTGCCATTTGATGAAAGATATGACGTAAGTGTTAGGTAAACATACAATTTAATGGCTTTCCAACTAATAAAATTGATCTTGAAATTTGATGAGAGAAGGTATTAATTTGTATCAGTTGAGATGTCTTTAATTACCGTCAGATCCAAAACCAACATGCCAAAAATGATAATTAGACAAATAGCTTTTTATCTAGGCTCATCTGCTTGATTTTGAATTAAAGTGCTCAGATAAGGGAAAGAAATGTAAAAGTTAACCGTTCATCCAAGGGTCTCTTTCAACAGAGAAAGCTATGTTAATAATTTTTTTGAGAGTTGTCTAGATGATATTTTTTGGCGATAATGTGGCGTATAGACATATTAGCGTGTTGGGGCGACTGAGCATTTCACAGGGTTATAGTTTGAAAAATTAGAAAATACACGAGAAAACAAAAAAGAATAGCAGATTGTCTGTACGGTTTTTAACCAAAGAATTAGATTTTGTAGACGCTCATAAATATGAGAAGCAAGCTATATGTTATATGAGCATTTTGTGCATGTTATAACAACGCGAGAAATGTATTTTCCGTCCGAGTCTCACCTATACATTCTTTCGGCAGCTAAAATAGAAAAAAATAAAAGCAAATAACTCTTTACAAAAATCAAATTAAAATTTGATGTAAAGCGTGCGCTTTTTTGAATAATCGTCCGGAATTAAACGGTGTTCTACTTGAATTTGCTCTTAATATTAATTACTTTGCGAGGTACGTGTTCACTCAACGACGATTTGAATTGAAGAGACAGATTGTCGTCCTTTCGCTCCTTTGTTCCCGATAGCACTTGGCAAAAATGTGCATTTACAAAAATGTTCCTTTAAAGATGCGAAGGAAATGGAGCAAAGACGAGTTATATTGCTGCTCCCATGGGATTATCGACGGCTGGAGATGTATTTGACTAATAAAACCCGAGGCTATATAAGCCGCTGAAGAAATCGAAAAAGACTTCAGGACGGCTTTACTCTGCCAGTGGCTTTCTTTAAGCGGAACTTGGTTAACGGATGTACCTAGTAGAACTAGGCTGATCAATGGCAACAAATAATTAACAATAATTACGGTAATTATCGTGTATTTCTTTAGATAAATTAGCAACATGCTCAAAATTTAGGAAAATTTGAGCTGTTTCCAACAACAGTATTAAATCCACGCAAACATTACTGTTTGTGAACTAACAAATCCGCGTTCAAATTATAACAAATAGTAATTCCATTACGGATACAACTACAGCAAATAATCGTACCCATGTAGAACAACGTACGACTAATTTATGTCACCGTTGAAAAGTTTATTTTCATTTAATCCCATGGCCGAAATATATTCCCATACCGCCCGGCACTAGCGTGCCAAATCACTTAATAAATCACTTAAATTATGTTTAAAACGTAAATTAATGTTCGGCCATTTAAATTTTAAAGTAACGTTGTATAATGATAATGAAAACAATAATTTATAAGAGGTCGTCTAATCTCCTCCTCTTCTAATAGTATCCCGTCCTTTTCCCGGATTTATAACGTTATTAATAAATTAGACGGGCTGGTTAATAATTTGGCAAGCAGATTACGTGCAGTGAGATAGAAAAAATGTAATCAACTATAACAAATTTCTACTAATGCTCATCTAATTTGGCCAAGGTCCAAATTAGGTCCATTTTTTTTTCGGCCTTTGGTTTATTTTTACTTGTAGCGATTCATTGAAACGGTGCGCGATGTATATTTAAACATCAAATAATAGAAATATGAACGCTATGTTAATTTGGCTCTATCTAAGCATAAAAATAACGTTTGCTCGTTGCATTCGATGCGGTTGTGAAAGGTATTTTAATAGGTAAGTGGAAACGGAAAATACTTAGTGCAGAAGTATAATAAGATGTAAATTGTTAATTATAGTGTAGAACAAGAGAAATGCTTGAAATAACCGGCAGGTGTGTAAGATGTATTAATAATAATACTCAAGTGTCGATTTTGAGCGATTCGTTTCTTTTAGGAGCGAATTAATTGATACTTCGTTCTTCATTTTTTGACCTCGGTTTAACTACTTAAACTGTTTCCAGCTTTAAGTCGTTAGCAAGAGAGAAAAAGTTTCTTCTTCTTTTCCTTCTTTCTTTTATCTAATTATTACGTTTTCTTTTGATTTATTAAAGTGGATCATAATCATCCTCAATAAGGAGGAATTAGTACAATCAGTAGTTACATGCTGTGTTAAATGTTTGAAATTCGAATCTTTGTTTTAAACGTTCTAATTGCAGCAAAGGTGCTATATATATCCATCATCAATTAACTCAATAATGAAGATAGATAGAATAAAATTTTTTATTGCATCTATTGCTACTTCCATCATTCCATTCAGAGGTAGGAAAGAACTATATTAATTTCTCCGCATCACGTTATCGTATAATTAAGACCTTTATTTCGTCGGCTTCCAAAACGGCAATGTGTGAGGTCTTCGACCAACATCGTCCGTTCGAGGGACCCGAGCGAGCGAGGGCACCAGCGCACTGCATTACACGGAGTAATCGTCGGACAATGGGTCCTTAGGACGCTTCCCGGCCACAATGATACCGGGTCCTCGGCCATACACCCATCTATCATATGAATTATTGCGTTAAAGGCGTGAAGTCAAACGCGATTACGAAGAACTAACGCAGAACTCGCTCTCGCCCGGGACCGCGTGACGTGGGAGAGAAATTAATGCAGCGGACGTGGAAACTTCGCAGGAAAAAAAAGAACGCGGAGAATCTCAAGAAGGAGATCGACCACGGCCCTGGTTTACGAGCACCCAAAAAGAAGTAAAACTCACTCCGAATAAGGATGCGTTTACTATACTTTTTAGGTGCAAGGAGGATGCACGTATCTACTGTTGTTATTGCCGAATTGTAATTACCAGCCCGCTTTTTTCGAACATGTTCCAAGCACGAAAGGAAAAAATACGATGCAGCGCGAAGGCAGCATAGTATATCATCGCGAGGATAAAATTAAGACGGAATTAAAAAGACAGGCCAACTTCGATTAATGTGTCAATTTAATTTTAAGCTTGCGCATTTGATAGCCCAAAAAGAAATTGTTCGCGCGGTATAGTTCCGTCGTATATCGTCGGAGGAAAAAAAGAATTTCGGCGTGCCGCAAGGGATAATTCCGAGCCTGTAAAATTTACAAATTGCTCGTTTGGGTTAATTTTAGTTGTAAATGCCTAGTTTGTTTAATGAGGCTCTGCTCTTACATAATTGATAAGTGACGCGTACCACCAACGATGATGGCCGTCTCTTAGCGACAATACAGGGTGTTTAATGCATTTGTAATGACTTGGAGTCTGAGTAACTAGGAGGAAAATATCAAATGATAAAATTAGGTGTATTTTTACTAAATGTGACGTTAAATTTAAGATGCTTTTTCCGCCAATTAGAACATACTATCAGAAACTTTTGTCAACATGTGATACAACAGAACCAGAATAATGCTAATATATGATATGCTGACTAGCTAACAGATATGTTTCTGTCTGCTTGGCGTGATCAGCGTTCTTCCGAGCGCTTTTTGCTCCTACTCACATTGTTGTTCAAAAGCAGCACCGAAATAATTTATGGTGCCACCTAGTGGCAAGAAATATAGTAACGCTGCGACATAAACCTGAATACAGATGCTAAACCACCTCACGAGCAGTTCTTGAACTGCTTAACTCAAAATGGCGTTGCGCCTGAGTGCTACGGTTTCTGCACATGTAAATGATGCCTCAACCTTACCGTGATGTATTTAAAGTACACATGGAAAGAGTGCCTGGAAACAATAACCAAAATAGTGCTAATATCGTTATTGTTTCCGGGCTGATAAGAAATAAGAAAGTTGATGGTAGCCAGAAAGAACTGATTATACCATTTAATAGAACAACAATAAACGATTAAGTCTTTCTCTCTTGATCCTAACAGGTTTTGACATTTCGCCGTACATCCGATGAGGGTGGTAAAATTGATCAGCCAGTTGATTGAAGTTTGAACCTAAAACAATTTTATGATGCTGAATACTTCATATTAGAAGTAATTTCGCATAGCTGAATTCCTCTAGCGTATCATAAGTTGCCCAGAAGCTTTGTAAATTAAAAAGAAAGTGTTAAACACCAAGAAAATCTCAAACCATTTCTTATAAAACAAGACATTAAACCTCAACGACGAAATAACTCCTACAAAGTCAAAGAACGACGGTCCGCCACTCGAAACGATTAAAGCGTGAAACGTCTCAAAGGATTTTTTCCTCTCGCGCTTTGACTCCAGCACGGTTTATGTATCTGCGCAAAAAATGAGAACGGAAACATTATATTGCCATGTAGCTGCTGGGCCGTAATTACATACTGCAGATATACACCATTTCCTATCTTCTCTTGGGCACTGCGCTAAAATCATTTTCCATTTGCGGACATTACGTTCGTTGTCGGCGTTTTCAAAGCTTCCTAATAGACGCTGCGAAAAAGGAAAATTGGTTGCGACATGCTCCAAACATGTCCGTCTCTTGTTAACGGCAAGAATTACAAGCAGAAGTGCGATGTAGAGCGAAAAAACACTTAGTTAAATATTTGAAAGGTGATGAATGCTTTTTTATCGAACAAATTCGAGTGCGAACTTCGGAATGAGGGGCCAAACGATAAATACCTGCACTTCGATTTACAATAGGTTCGAACCTCGATGCAGGTGATTGTTTTTTGATTGAAGACCTAATGAGAATCATATTATGTTCCTTTGTTTGGCATGTGTAAGACAGACAGTCTCTGAAAATAATTAAAATCTCTTTTTGAAATTTTAGCGAATGATATTATTGAAAACAATCTATTTTGTAGAGATGTTTTCAGTTTCACGGGATTCTTAATTGCGTCGGAAGTAATAGTGAAACGATGTAAACCAAAAATAAATTACTTGAAATCGTCTCAAAAAAAAAAGAGTGAAGTACCTGTTATACACAACTTTATACATATACATCTTCCCCCTCAATAAACCAAAAACGAACACCTGTTAAGCAACAAACCGTATCTTTGTGTACAGTAAAAAAGTCAGTTAGCAGTACTTCTTTGTTTTAGTAATTAGTGCATATACATCCACTCTGTAGTAAAAGACGAAGAGTAAATATTTGGCTTGCCGCTTCACAGGAGTAGGGTGCTTCAAGAGTAACCGCCTTTTTTTTCTAATTACTTAAATAAACACTTTTAGCTCTTTATTATTCTTTTCGATTATCTAGTTTTATTATTTATTTAGATGGTTTTTATTAGAGATAAATTAAAAAATCTCGTGCCAGACACTCATCACACGACTTTCACCTAATCCAGCAGGTGTACCGTGGCTTTGTTTAAGTTAATAATGTAAATATATTTATATAGTTACATGTTCCATTATGAGTAATATAATTTTTATTATCGCGATTGTAAAAACGTAATGTATGAAAAGGCGTTTGATTTTTTAGATAAATGCCTCCCCTTTTTAATTTTTTGGACTGGGTAGTTTTTGGTTAGTCAAAATAAGTGTTTTTTTATGAGAAAGTCAGATATACCTTTAATGTAGGATATCTTCAACTTAAACTATCAAGATAAATAAGTATCATGAATATAAAAAAGACATATGGGCAGAAGTTATGGAGGGTGTATTTACTTTGTTATGGCAAATTGTATGAAAAATATCTGTTGTATTAAAATCTATCTACAAATCAACCAATACCAATCAACAGTAATAAATTACGATAATACTAGCCTTTTATAAAGGACCTCTTTATACTTTCCCTATTACCAAAATAGTGATATTCAAACTCAAATTTCTCAAAAAACCATTGAAGATATCGCAAAATGATCGTAGTCCCTGTAATCAGCAGGTCAATCTGCTCAGGAACCATCATCAAAATAAATATTTTCAAACATTTTTGAAATCGTCAAATCGAGCGAATTTCCATTTTCTTAATTTTCCTATATCTCTCCAACTAACAACTTCACTTATAGATTGCGATAAGCTGGATCTATTAAAAGTTACCCAGATTTTCTATCTCTTACAGTAAGCGAGATATAAGATTTAGAATGTTGGGAAACTTTGATCCCTATCTTTAGCCCTTTTGCGGGCCTAATTCGAAAAATAAACAAGATAGGTAAATGAGTTTGGCGGAAATCGATTCCCCGAGTCCGATTTTGCTCAAGAACATGTAACTTGAAGCCTTAGTATTACGCTGAAAAGTCTTCAATAGGATTTAGAGCAAACCACGAGAAATTCGAATATTTTTGACTTAAAGGATGTCTAAACAAACACTTCTGCATTTATAAAAATGAAAATTTATGCGTAACTTTGAGAATTGTTATGTTTCGAAAAAGTAACCATCTTAATCTTCCAGTAGTTTTACTTTATAACTTGATATAAACATGCTTGCTCGTAATCGCCACAATTCTTCTTTATAACACTTGTAATTTCTAAACCTGGCCGTCGATTATCGTGCTTACTTCCCTTAATAAGGGATCTTGCACATCAAAGCAATTAGCAACCAACGATAAACAGTGGCGCTAATATGCAGCATGCGGCAAATGATATCGTTGGTTACCTCTATTGATTTGGTGTGCGCGATTCCTAAGAGTAATAAGCTTTTTAAGTCCATTTACATGAAATAAAAACAATGAACGTGGGTTTATTAACCATAAGGTGTGTAATAAGTACAATGTGTTCAAAAGGGGGGAATCTTCGATCTTTTGCGCACGCATGCGTAAGAAGAGACAAATAAAAATATCCGCAAACGACGTAAACATATGTTTGGAAAAATTGAATAAGCGGCTACTTGATCATTATTCACGACTTAACGTCGACTAATTAATTCATAAGCAAAACACGCTTATCTGCGTTACGCACTGGACTGGCGGTCGTACTTAAAACTTGGCTCGTTAAATAAAAAAATGTATTTCTCAAGCGTTCAAGAAATCCAGCTAATAAAGACCGTGAAAAATGCTTTAATGTGTACCTACATACGTACGTATGCCAATCCTAGTTAACAAGTTGAAATTACCTCAATTATTGCTCGTAATAAACAAAAATATTAAATATCGGCGACGAGACGTAGTCATAGTTAACTAGTTACTTGTAGTGATAGCAATAAAAAAAAGCCTACTTCAATGTTTATTAAATTCTATTTCGTACGGCAAATTGGGAGTTAAAGATAGGAAATGTAATTAATTTCTAGATAATGATATTTACATGTACATGTACATATACAGGGTGCATTCGAAAGTTTTTTGTATTGATCATTAATCCCAGATGTAGATATTTCACGAACAAAACTATTTAGCTTGAAACCTGGCCTATATCTGGGATAGCAACGATAGAGTGAGAATAATAGTTGTTATAGGAAGCATCGAGTTCACCTTGAAGATTGTCTATCTTATTGTATATTAACTTGGGTGACAATTTTTTTATTTTATATTTTTATCACGCCTCTCAGCAGTAGAGCAATGTAGTGCGGTTGATAGTCAGGACCCATGGTTCCTGAATAAGAAGTGTTTGCAAAAGGAGCTTACGCGCCCTTTCAGGAGCTAATTTTTCAAGATTGCAATTTAGCTTATCTTAAAGAAAACTAATAGCGTAGGTGATGTCGCGTAGTTAAAATTTTACTTGACGTTCCGCTGACCATGCTGTCAGCTTCTTCAGAAGATTTCTAAAAAAAAAATTTCAGTCTTTAGAAATCTTCTGAAGAAGCTGACAGTATGGTCAGCGAAACGTCAAGTCAAATTTTAACTACGCGATATCACCCGAAAGACATTTCTGCTATGGATTACGGTCGTGAAAGCCTACACTCAATTAATAGTGTAGGTATTTTCAGCGTTTTCTAAATGTTAACGTATTTAAGTAATTTGTGCTTTTAACTAATATTTTTCTTCGATTTTACAATAAATACAGCAGCTTCAACAACAAAAAAAGTGAGTAGAAGACATTGTTAGGCTACTCGAAAAGATTGTTTTTTAAAACAATCAGCTGTCGGAACTTTTCGAATACGCCGTTGTATAAACTAAAGTGTCGGTAGCAGCTTATTAATTTGCGAAACAGATCATTCGAAATGGGAAATAAAAGCAAAGCGAAGCCATTTTTTCCTCCGTGTGAATTAACCGGAAAGAAACGGTATGGCCGATACTTCGTCGAATCGGCTCGTCTATATCGGAAAATCATACGTGTTTATTTATTATAGAGGTGTCCGTTCCGTAATGCCAGTTCTAGCCGGTCGTATTTTCCTATCGAATTAAAACTAATAATATGCGTGCTGAGATTGTACAGGATGTGCGGTGGCATGTTCAGGCGATATAATTCTTGTACTCATTAAAGGAGAACAGTTAGCTACGGCTAGTTGTAAAGCTCGTAATATACGAATGTTATGCATTATGCATAGTTGGAAGCATTAAATTTTAAAATTGTAATTAAATTATTGTCCCTTAATGATTTGTATTTAATTTAGGATATTACCGATAGTGATTTGTTTAAGGATTTTCGGAAATACGTAATTTTGTAATTTTTAAGCAAGTGTAGAAGGATCTAACTAGAGAAGAAGCAAATAACGGGAAGCTTTGAGAATACGTATGGCCAAGGTAGATAGAGGAAGATATAAATTAATTAAAATGCCATTTACCTATTTAATCCAGTATTTTCATCGTGTAGATTAATTTAATGGGTTGACTTTGATTTTACACTTCTTTTTATCTCCCTTTTTCAAAAAAGGAGAAAGTTATAGGCAATTGTGTGCATCATAAGACAATAAATTACCAATTGCTTTGATTATTGCAACAATGAAGCTAAATTTAAAGCTTTATGGACGGATGAAGTACCACTTCACTGGGACATATTTAACAGACACAATGAAAATTTATGGATGCAAGAAAAGAGAGAAAAAGAAACCCCAGGATAAGTTTGAATTTAATGCTTGCTTAACCCAGCGCAGGGACGCTACTGCTAGGCAATCGGCTTGTTGGGCTCTATTTATTAGTGTAAAAATTCGCAACTTCTAAGATAATTTCGGATATTGACGACGAGAATTCTTGCGCCTAGATTTCTTCTTTTAAGCGAGTCCAATCAGCAGCAAGGTATTTTAAGTAACGATGAAAAAAGAAAAGCCCAGAGCCAAACTCAGATACGGAACAGGATTCATGTGCAGACGCCCAAATCCAAAATCATAAACCAAATATCCAAAAACGAAATATAGAACCGTAAACCATAAAAAGGGAAAATCCAAAATTAAAATCCCTAAAAAGAGAACTCAATTAGTGAGATGAAAATTAAGCAGTGAATACTTCTTATATAACAATATAATATACAATATAAATGATGTTCGATACAAGTTAAAAATTGTATGTGACCAACCTAAAAAAAAAAAAAAACATTACTGTATACTTTCCATTTAAACAGCTTCAAAAATCAAGCTGCTCCTCAAATGACAATAAAGGTGTTACCCAACATCGCGTCGGTTAAAAGCAATTTCCGCGGCGTTTCATCTATGATATGACCTCAAATAATGTGGACAATCTTTAGTACATAATACGTAATATCCCCGCGCATATACACCCAGCATACACAACGCAGAGAAGGTATAAAGTTGTTGGTCACTCAATTAGATAAGGAACGCTCGATATTTGGTTCCGTCGGCTCCTTTGACCGCCGCGGCTCTCCAATTAGTATGAACCGTCGCTCGAGGCGAAGGCGGCCCCTTTGAAGTCAAAAAATACCTGTTATCGTGTATAGAATGTGGTCGCACCTTCGATTCTCGCGCAATCGCCGGTACCGTCTAAGAGTGTGTGGCAAATTAGAATGTGATTAACATCACTAAAAGTTCGTCCTTCATTAATATCGGATTCGTTAGACTTGTGCACAGTCTAGAAGACCTCTTGTAAGAGTATGCGGGTTATTCGTCTGAAGCTTAGCCATTGCAGTGTTACATGTCTGCGTAGGCGTCTTCATTTCTGTTTTACATTTTCGTATTAACTGCATTCTTTCTACAGTATCAGCTGAAAATTTTACTTCTAATTGCTTCGTATTACTTAGTTTCTAATGTCTGTGTATTGTTTCTCAAAAGAAGGGCACAATTTTGCAACTGCGTTGGTTCTTCTGCTTCTGCTTATATTCGTTTCTGGTTTACGGTTTTTCTGAATTAGATTCCTGGCCTCCAAGATTATCTCCTTATTTTGGAAGTACTTCGAATATCTACCTACCATTTTTGTGGCATCTGCGAGAGATCCTTTCTCCCTTCTTGGAGACATAAGGCTTATTGCAGCTTCTGCTCATTAAATCCATAAACATAGAAATCAGTGCAGAATATTACTAGCAACGGCTAAGTTTCACATTAACAATCTGTATGGTTCGAACTTCTCGATCTCGTAGAGATTCTTCTTTCCTCTTCTACTCTCGCGCTGTCTGCGTAATCTATCTTCCACTCGCGACGTTCGCTGCCTCTTTTCGTTTCTCGATGTTCTTCGGACTTCTTACGTACAATATAATACCCGGAGAGATCGTGTTCTTCGTCGGATTCCATTTAATCACATTCTCCGTGAATGATACATGTTTTAACATCTACAGAAATGTGTTAAAAACACTCCTGTCTTTCGCTTCCACGATTCTCGCATAGTCGAATGCTTGCGGTGGCGGTCGGTCTTCGCCGTTTCACGGCCACCTTGATGGGAAGCCATCGGAGGTAACATTTTTGCTCTCGCTTTAATTTTGACGTGCGGTTGACACGTCTGTAGGTGTAAAGGTGGAATTTAGATCGTCATCAGCGAAGGGTAGCTATTATATACATACCATGATTATTGGATGGAATTTTTGATAGATTTTCTGCTTGTAGAGGTTGTGGCCTTTAAGTATTTTAACATTTTGGGAATCGATTTGGTGTTAATGGCCAATGGAGAAGATTAAAGAAGAAATTAGTACCTTTTTGCTGGAAATATGCTCACACCACCAGGTGTTTTTTTTTTCCTGGTTATATGGCTTTTTATGTATTTGGTTTAATTTTAAAATTTCATCATATATTTTTTATTATTTTAATTGCGTATAATTATTCTAAAGGTGACTATAATGATAACATTGAATTACCTTCTCATCTGTATTTAATTGTTTAATAAAAATCAAGGTACGATCAAACCAAATAAAAAAATTATTAAAAACAATTTCTTGTTGATTATGTATGATGATACTTGCTTTTAAATTTTCATTATAAAAACATTTTGTTTTTTATGGACTTTAAATTGATAATTACGGATAACTCAACAAAAAGCCTCGTTTTGTTGGTAATCAATATATAATGGTTGGTACTTATGTATGTAGCATGTATTCAATGGCCCAGGCTACAAATTAAAATATTCAAACTTACACGTGTCACTTTAACATCGAATACTTGCATTGACATCCGTTTTTCAGATGTACCTGAAGAATCGATAAAAACTGAAAGTTCAGTGTTTTTACTATCAAATCGTTGTCGAGATTAAACAAAAGAATATTGAACGTATCGCGGATTTTGAGCAATCCTTTAAAACAAATTGTTTAACGAGAATGGAAAATTTGATATTTTATTAAGTATGTTGGCTAAGAAGCTTGTTCCAAATTGTCCACTAATTAGCCAGCTTACAGATGCCATCCAAATTTAGAACAAACGACAATAAAAAAAAAATTAAATGTGTAACTAATTTTCAGCTCGCAGCTTTACTACGAAGTACAAATTTGACATGCAGAATAGTCGATATCTTCTCGTAAATTTTCTCGCGCACGCGTCTTCAACAAGTGTCGTTTTGCTTTCTTTTATAGCCTGTTTCCTCATTCATCAATCGAAGTTTCTAATTAAGCCGCGTGTTTTAATGAGAAGGTTTATCAGAATTACCTGTGGAGCTTGTGAATATAAAGAAAATGTTTATAAAAGAGCGTCTTCTTCGAGGATACTCATTGATCAAACAGTTACTACACAGACGTGCCTGTTTAGCAAATCGTATTAACGCCCAATTCTCCCCAGGAAGTAATTAAAAAAATTAACTATCTCTAATTTAATAATCTTCAACACATCATTGTACGAAGCCAGAACCTCGTGTGAAAACTTTGTTCCGCTCTACCGCCATCCTAAACGGATTAAGTAGATGATATTCCCGGGTACCCTAATTCACCTCTTTTATGTATCTCCGTGTTTTTCTTCTTCCTTTTCTATTCGGTTTCTTTTTACTAGAGATTCCGACTTCTCCTCTAGCTGTAATCCGCCTATATAAGGTTCTATAGAAACGAGATCGTCTGCTACACGATAATCGATGCTCAGCTCGAAATAACGTAACAAACCCCTTTTTTTCGACACCTATCGGCCGTCGCAACAATGAACCTAATTACGCCACCGTGATTTTTGTTCTGCTGCTTTCGTTTTCGCCTCCGCGTACAAAACGGGTCGCCCCACAGATCGATCAAATAGGCTAATGAACGGCGGCGGACGGGAGTTACGTTCACGAAAAGGTCCGTTACGGAATAAAGGTGTTACCTTTCTCGTTGTGAGCTTGTTTTGATTTTGTCGGATAATTCGGACGAAAGAAAAACAATTTTTTTTGTTCGTGTTGTTTTGATGGTTTTGTGGTGGCAGCAGGCTATTATTTGATACGAGAAAATTTGGGGGAGATTATGGTATCGCAGCGTGGGGATTGTGTAATGTGGATTATTTTGCATGAATGCTGGTGCTTTTAATTTGAAAGATAAATGTTGATGGAAGTGTTGAAGTGTGAATGAAATGATAGGGGAGTGTTGTTGTACTCCTAATGCTATTTGGGTTTTACTTTTTGAATGTCGCTTAGATTGAATTAAAACTTCAGTACTTAAGGGTAGAAATTGTATTATCTGACTTGATTAGTTTTAAAAATCCTTCTACTAAAACACTGGACGCCATGTTTACGTTTTGTGCTACACGCAAGAACCTCTTCATTTTCTAATAGTCCAAGCAGTTATTTTTTCGTGGCCAACCGGTGCCAAAGAAGGCCAAGCTAACAAATCACGGCCACGTCGTTTTGGGATGTACGCGTACATAATCCACGTGGATTACCTCGAAAAGGGCAAAGCAATTAATGGCGAGTATTATACCGACCTATTGGATCGTTTCAACATTGCTGTGAAAGAAAAACGTCCCCATTTGGGGAATAAAAGCATTCTGTTTCATCAAGACAATGCACCCGTGCATGCTTGTACAAAACCCCATGAGTTAGGATATGCATTGCATTGTATGAATTATATTTACTTTCATGCGGTTTTCAGCAGCTACTGTACTGACTCAGAACACCTCTTAAGTGTTAATTTCGAAGAGTTGTAGTTTTCACAAATTAACATGCTTGCGGTTGGATAAGCGACTATCCTGTGAGCATCTCTCACAAAAACGAAATATCTTTGTAAGCTGCATACCATTACATGGGACGATATCATTCTTATGGGTACAATCGTAGAAGCGAAAGTCATTAGAACAAATGAACAATTCGCTTTTTGCTTCGATATGATGGGTTAATTACGACTTAGCTCACCGCATATATATCTTTTTAGATCGATAGTGAAGCTACCGGTCGGATTAACGTCAGAAAAATCAATCTAGATGCGAAATTTATTAAAACCACTAAATGACAGGCGCGGTGTCATTACGGGCCAGTTTTTTTTTCTAATTCCGACGAAAGAAACGACCATAATTACGGCATCGTTTCGCGGCAGTTGAAACTATTTCCAACGTAATCGTTCCAAGCGACTCTCGTTCGTGTTGCGTGTATTCGTTGAAGAGGAAATGCACGGAAACAAGATCTTTTTACGGTACTCTGGACGGTAGTAAAATAGCCTTATATAGCGCAAGTAATAAGAATATTGCTTATGCATTTTATAACGTAAAATAGTTAGAAAAAGGCCTCACCGATGCAGAATGCTTCCCTTCATTTCAGCTGCAGCTTGTAGTCTTAATTGCAATTGGGGTATTATCCATTTTGTATGTGAGAAGTTTCACAAATTTCACTTTTACTCTACTCCAACAAATGCACGTCTCTAATCCAATATCATTCACATGAATAAAGCAACTAACGCAAGGAATTAGATTGTTAATGAAGATGTTAAATAAAGGCGGAAAAAAAAGATTGAATCTGTGGTTTATTTAAAAAGCTAAGCTTAATAATAATAAAGAAAGATCTCAAGTCGAAATGGAGGAATTGTTGGAGGCAGGTGCAATTAATTAATCCATCCTGATGTAGATCATAAAGCACGGCTCACAGATCACATAGCTCCTTAGATGGTTTTATTAATCTATTAGCAGGTTGAAATTTAGCCGTGGTCAATATCATGGTCATCTGCATGAACTACAATTGCTGGAAATGATACTGTTGCAAGAATTGAGAGATTAATGTGTATATTAAGTAAACATATAAAAACATCAAAGTACATGATTCACTTGTGAGAGACATTAGGGAAACCAAATTGATAGTACAAAAATAGAAATCTTGAGTTATCTCTATTCTATACAGTATGTCCACGGATTTGGTGCACAAGGAGAAAACATTTTCTTATTCTACATTTTATGAAAAAAAGTTATTCTTTACGAAAGTTTTTGCTTGCCTTAAAACCATTAGAAAACATATTAAAATGCACTGATTACCTTCTATATGCATATAAATGTTGAAAACGTGTTTGCTTACTTTCAAAAATTTAACTTTAAGTTCAAAATATTGTTGATAATCGTATTGCCTTGAAATTCTGTTGACATTTAATTATTTGTCTGCTTCAAATTTAAGTTAAGACACTACATTTGCAATCACAAACGTTCGCAATGATGTTAACATTACAACAACGAATTTATTTGATTAAGTGTTATGGAATTGGTGATATTTCATATCAAACAGCGATCAACAAATTTAACGCTAAATTCCTCGGCATTAAGATGGCCTTTAATTCTTTGAAAAAGCTTGTTAAGAAATTTGATGCAACTGGCGCTGTTGTTAGAAAGAAGAAAACAAAGAAACAATACAATGAAGATGATGCATAAACTGTTCTAGCTATGGGATCTGTATTAGAAGATGCAAAAATATCACTACGTAAGAGAGCGGCAGAGTTGGGCGTAAGCAACAGCTTACTGCAAGAACCTTTAAGAAAAACAAGCTTCACCCATTCAAATCCAAATTTATTCATACTCTGGAACCCTGGGACGATGCGTTTAGATTAGAATTTACTACTTGGGTTGGAGAAAATGTTATGGAGGATCAATTTTTGCCTCATAAAATTTTGTTTTCGCATGAAGCTACTTTTACCACTAATGGTTATGTGTCATTCCAAAATTGCAGATATGCGGCAGAAGAGAATGAAAATTTTCGTATTAATCGGAAAAACCAACGTTATAAGAAAGTAAATGTGTGGTGTGGAATTTTATTCAATAAAAATTATTGGCCCCGTTTTTCAAAAATAATTTAAATCAATACAATTATTTGGATATGTTACAAAATTTACGAACAATAATTAGTGAGTTGAAACTAAACGTGTTCCGGGTTTGAACCGTGTCACGTCGTTGGTTAAAATAAAACTCGACGTTTCGCTCACAATCGTATGGGGCTTCTTCAGGAGAGTGGTGGCAACAGTTAACACGGTAACTCAGCATGTGAGCCACGCCAGAGGCGAAAGTACCCCCTCCCAGACATATGGAAACCCGTCATCCCTTCGCAGTTGGTTTTCGCCTCTGGCATGGTTCACATGCTGAGTTACCGTGATCAACTGCTTCCCGCTCAGTTAGTTTCGCCTCTGGCGTGGCTCACATGTTGAGTTACCGTGCTAACTGTTGCCACCACTCTCCTGAAGAAGCCCCATATGATTGTGGGCGAAACGTCGAGTTTTATTTTAACGAACGACATGATACGGTTCAAACCCGGAACACGTTTAGTTTCAACTGACTCTGGCCGTAGAAGCCTACGTTTTTATAATAATTAGTGAGATTGATATAAAAACAATTAGGAACGTTTACAGAGAATTTAAGTAAAGGGTCCAAAAGTGTGTGGAAGTAGGTAGGGGTTACGTTGAATAAATTGTTTGTTGTTTTTTATCACATTCGAATTTATATATATTAGAAAATATTTAATAAAATCTTATATTTATAATAAAGAATTTATTTTAGTTAACCAGAATATTATTAAATTATTTTATATCTAAAAATATGTATAAAAAAACTAAAACATAAAATACTTTAAAAAATGTATCAACGTTCACTGTTGTATAAGTTTGCACCAAATTCGTGGGGACACACTGTATACTTAATTGACATCTATGATGACTCCTATGACTCAAATGAGAACGAAATAACTTTGAAGATTTCATTAATAGCGCTGCTTGTAGGATTAATACAGTTCACCATTTTTCCTATAAATAACATGCAGATAACTTTAAGCTCTTGTTAGGCGCTCTCAAATATTTTATTTCTGCAATTTTTCGAACATCTACAACGCACAAGCTTCATTTGAAATGAAAAAAGAACGTCTCAAACCATAAAATATATACGCCATTGTAGTCTGCAATTACTCAACTATCAATTACTTAATAATATAATTGATAGTTCGACAGTAGATCTAATATTTCTTTACCTTTATAATTATATATAATTGATACAATATAATGATGGAATGATTATACCACATAGAACCTGGACGTGAATTAATTTAATGGTAAGCGAAATCGGAATCACAAGTTTTATGAAAGAAAAAAGTTAGACATTATTAATTTAAATGAATATCTCATTTTACCTACAACCTGGTCGTTTTAATCGACTTCACTGTCTCACGTTAGTTGCGCTTACATGGCACTTTATTTGACTCTTGCTTGAATTAAACGACTGGGGAAAAAATAAATCAAATAACGAAAACATGATTTGCTATATTTTAAACATCCAAAGGAACAATTACTAACGAAGCCGCAAATTCGCTCCTACCAACTTTGAAGTATATCAAGCAGTTCCGCAAGATTCTACGAACTCATCCGGAGAAGACCTCTAAATGACATTATTTAGTTTAAATTAACGTCTCGAAAGAGAATACTTTCTCACAATTCTGAGGCTACCGCGGTATCCTTGTTGTGGTTACCGTCGATAGCTACCGGGCAATGGATGCCTTATTAGTTATTACCATCCTCTTAGCATTGACGAAAACAAAACAAGAAAACGGACAGACGTACGTGACTGAGACTCGAAGACCAAACCGGCTTGGATTTTCGATGTGGGTACGTAGTGAAGGTAATTGATTTTTGGGCGTTCTGCTCCTCCGAATCGATCGGTAATATCATCAAGGGATAAGTGATATGTGATTAAATATCTGGAAACGATGGAAAATCACAGATTGGTTACGAGAATTAAATTGATGTACATTATCACAAAATTCTCTTATGTAATATGTATGTTTGCTATGTACAAATTGGCCGGAAAATGTCAACGAGGGCCTATAACAATAAGAAATAAATAATAAAACATATTCAAATTGTTTGTACCCCCTTTTGCAATTAATAAGCAAATCCCTGCGAACGAAGCATTCGTACAATTTTGAAATTTTTATCCAAGATATCCATTTTGATTGGCTTCCATATTGAGACAATTATCAATGAGATTCCCAACACACAAACAGATGACAGCGAAGGAAGGGAAAGGACGGACGACTAATAATACTAATAATAGTATGATGGTGAGATAAGATTGGCAAGTATTGTTATGGTTAAATTGGAATAATTAAAGTAAACGTACGACGGATTTTTAGAAAGTAGTACTAATCGCTAGAGATGAGCAAGGTTGGGATAGGTTCTTTTTTGCAGCGACTAGACAGACTCGTGTTTTTCGGGTGATGTCGTGTAGTTAATATTTTACTTGAAGTCTTTAGAAATCTTCTGAAGAAGCTGACAGCATGGTCAGCGAAACGTCAAATAAAATATTAACTACGCGACATCACCAGAAAGACATTTCTACTATGGATTACGGTCGTGAAAGCCTACACCCAACTATTAGACTCGTGTTTTGTCGACTGTCGCGGAAACCAGGAGGCAACCCCCTCTCATGAGACGAATAAACACGAGTCTGTCTAATCTTTCCTAATTTCGTGAAGCGCCGAACTTTACTGATGAATCGTTTCCATTATTTCACCGGTGTTCTGAAAGAGTTGATCTGCAGGTATTGTTGTGCTTACGTCCATTCTCGCGATTGAAATTTTTCGGTTTTTCCATAATTTCCATAATTAGTTCGTGTTCTTTGGAGGTAGTGGGTGGCTCACGTTGTTATAATCTATGAAATGCCACATTACATAGAGAAGTAGGTTTAGCGGTGGTACAACAGTAAATAATATGCAGCTGAACGACATGACAATACCTGTGTGAAGGCCTACACTTAGAATATTTCGCAGGAAATGAGAAAGGAAGAAGATATAAATATAAATATCGGCATCCGGTGGTAACTTAATGGAAAAATGTTTGAAATAAAAGCCACTTGAAATCAATTGATCTACAGTTGAAAATTATCTTGAAGTATACAGGGTGTTTGATTTCCATGTACTTAAAATAAACGGTTTTTCAGATAGACGTTTTTCAAAGAAAAAAAAACCATTTGCAGTACTTTCTTAAAAATTCAATCTCTTTTATTGATCATTACTTTACATGAATTACGCTAATCAATACCAAGTATCTTTATTTTGTAATACAGGGTGTTCAGGAAGGTAAAATTAACTGGAATATTTTCAAACATCAATGAAACTCGTTTCTTTTTTTTTCAAATGGACCTAATCACCCATTCAATGCATATTTAAAATTTCTTTGATTCCAACCGCACACTTCCTATGCCTAAAGTTAATACTTTCCGTGTTATATTATTTTAATATATGACGAAGTACACTTCTTGAAATTTTCTAGCCGAAATTTTTAACTTTCTTGACGATGTAGACATAAAATTCCGTATTTTTGCAGAATTTGGATCTAAACGTGATAAAGTAGTTTTAGCGTATACCAGAAAACATGTATAAATGTTGACGCGTTTCCAATTTTGCAAGGCGCTGTATGTGTTTTTATCGCCGACTCCATCGAAGAGCCGGTTAGATAACGCGACAACCGAAAAAATCCACACTCGGAACGTAAAAATCCAATAAAACTGATTAACAATTAATTTGTGACCATGTCGGTAGGATATTAAGCGTACCGAACGGTTTTCGAACGACTTAAAGAAGGCATAAACCACTCTCTCGATTTAACTAATCTGGCCATCTATACGAGCACGAAATACGTCAAGAAAATTTTCTAACGTCCGTAAGTACTTTATAATTATCGGGTACGTTTTATTTCGCCTCCAATAACCCTTCCTCTCCTTCTTCATGTTCCCGGTTATAACGAGTTTCTCCGCTTTCGAACGTGATCTCGTACCGACTAATTTTTATACAAAATATCTTGTTATATATGTAGGTATCTCCTTAACTACTTATATACGAGCATTGACGAGGAATTAAGAGAGAATCTCTTCGCCATATAGTTAGGGTAACAACAAGATTAAAATTAAAAGGAAGGAAACTGTAAAATGTAAAAGAAAAACATCGATGATATAATTAAGATTGATTTAAATATAATTTTACACGTCCAGCTTTGATAATAAATGAATATCCAGTAGTTTAGTTATCTACGTGGCTATCTCGATCTTGTACTACGTCGTAAAAAATGAACCGCGTACATATGTAAGAAATACATGTATTTGGGATGGCAAGGAAATTATTAATCATTACGGTTACCGGGCATTTCATAGTAAGACATTATTTATCAAAATTCTCTTATTTATCCTAATTGGATTTTTTGTAGTGAATTTATTTCCAACATTTTTTTTTCCATTAATGGGACTATAATAAATGATCTCCTATCTCATTAGGCGATAGTTTTGTGATATTTAGGTTATGTTTGAACTAGAAAAAGCTCGTTAGTGTCAAGATATAATCAATTTTAGAAGATGGAGATTTACCTTCGGACGGCGTGGACGGTGCTTTAGTTTGGTATATATGGGCGGGGTTACAGGTAATGCTTAAATTAGATTTAGAGTATAGGAAATTGATGGATCCATGGTGGAATTGTATTCAAGAAAAATACGCTTTTCGTCTAAGATTATCGAAATTCCTGCAATAAACTTTTTTTTTTTTTTACCAAAAAATGTAATGCTAAGATAGCTTAGCTTCCTCATGGTTTTGATGGAATAATTCACGGCAAACGCAATAAAAGGAGAGAGAAAAAAAAGGAACCGTGAATTATTCCATCAATACCATGAGGAAGCTAAGCTATCTTAGCATTATATTTTTTGGGTTATTGTTTCTAGGCATTTTCTGATGTGTTTTGCTTCTTTTTGTGATGCTTAATAGCTCTTCTATTTTGCGTTGTTGACATCTTACGAATGCTTCACGAAATCCTTTTTCGACGACTAGAACATTGCCAAAAATATGAATATACAAGGGTAGTCTGAGAAGTTTCAGGCGTCACCATGGAGATGGCGTTATTGGCGAAAACTATAACTTTCGCATACTTTGAACAATGCTCTCGAAAATTTCGGAAAATGTTGGACGGTTAATTGTTGTTTAACAGTCGTTTATGTTAGTGGATGTCAGTGTTTCTGTAAAAAAAAATCGAATATCGAATCGAATGCGTCTATGCCGATGGACCGATTGACCGCCGAATGAACATTTCCAAAGCTCCGTTTAGCTCCGTTTTCCAAAGCAAATTACTCGGAAACAGTTCGGAGTTTTAGTGCCGATTGGATACACCTGAAGCCGAAGTACAGTCGGAACAATAGAATGCGAAGGGTGAATCAACTCTGAAAAGCGAGAACTGTTCTATCGGCCGGGAAAGTGATGGCGAGTGGGACAATCATAAAATTGTGTTAATCGACTATTTTGAAAATGGAAAAACAATGACGGTGGCATACTACGCGTGATTTTATTTGAAGAAAAGGCAACGCATCGCCCCGCAATTCGCTGGTCTAAGAGTAAAGACTAAGGCCGGTCTGAGACTAAATCTTTTTTCTACAAATTTAATTTCCTTTGTAGTGGTAAACAACGCTTAAGTATGAGTACCCGCCCTTTTTCTTCATTGCTCAAACGTCTCCATTTATTTTTAATATTTTATCTACTATATACTCTGAACTAAACCAGCGACCAGCATCAATATTACAATATTTGGCGAGCCAATCATTTGTAAGGCAAATTTAATATCACAAAAATTAACTTCTTCAATCGCCAAGGGATAGATTGCAAATTATAACATCCCGCTGAAAAGAAAAACTTATAATATCTAGTAATAACCGATCTAATTCATACTTCTTTAATAATACGCGGCTATGAATGCTATAATCAGATGCTGTAAACGATTGAAGGTATCATATCCATTGGAGCAACATAGAAGCAGTAGTTTAAATTGATCGTTTCATCTGAATTAAGTATATACCGAGCGTATATAAGGTTCACGCATGTACATGTACGAACACACACGCATAGTCTCGGTCATGTCAAGTGAACAATTGGACATCATGGAGGTAGCATTCGGCTGCCTGCCTGGCACAGGAAATTAGATTTCTTCGTTAGTTTCGTGAGTGAATCGGGCGTGTATCTTATAGATACCGATTGACGGTCGTCTTTTCTTCCATTAGGTGTTACATGTTTCTTTTATTCGGTCTTGTTAGAATCCTGTCTTTGCTTAATCTGTTTACTGGATCGTAGAAAGGATAATTTGCTGCAATGTCAGGTGTTAATGCGATTGATTAGGTTTAATTTGATTAGAAAATTCGACGTGTCTGCTTACCAAGACGGGATTGAAAAAGATGCTTCTTCTTCTATGTTTTCCTTATTTCAGCCCATTTTTTGGGAAAAAATAAGACGTTGTTTATGGGTAATTGAAAATAAAACATAATATTAAGATATCATTAGTTAAAAAATTTCAAATAAATTGATATGGATTTGTTTCCAATTTAGAAAGCTAGTGTAGCATGTGTATACGACATACTGTCACTCAAGCTTTGCAAATTCAGGGAAGTACATAGATAAAAAAAATTCATTAAAATTAAACACGGAAGGTAAATGGCCGGTTTTAAAACCGGTATTTATAGCAATTCACCGTTGGCCACGTAAATAATGTTATAATATGTACTTAGTGGGAGAGAAATAATCCAATAAATGGATGTAAAGTTTTCAAAAAATACAGTTCTCGGGGCACGAGGTAAAATGAAATCAAACGAAAAAACATAATAATTTAATTTACAGCAGAAAATAATAAAAAAAATATTATTGTGATATAATTTATTTACATTGGAAAGCGCCTCCGTTTGACAAGTTTACACCTTTAGTTCCTTTTTATTACGAGGCGAAGCAGTATTAACGACTTCTTTCCTCCAAATTAGAATTTTATCTTCGTAGTAAGACATAATTCAAAAAAGAGATTCTAGTAAACAACTTTAGGTGCGAGAAACACGCGTACAATGATTAAAATTTGAGTTTTCCTCATGATAACTAACCTTTCCAAATTCCAATGTACCTGACACCTTCAGCATGGAAGCATTGCGAGCGGCATTTTAATAGCTTTTAAGTAGTCAACGGTGTTACCTGGTTGAATTTCAACAACGACAGTTTTCTAAATTTCTCGATTAAAACTAAGAGAAGATCCCATTTTCTCTACAAAGAAATGATTTGTTTTTGGACTTCAAAACATAGAAATTGCCATCGAATGAACAGGGATCATTGAGGAAGGGATCTGGCCATAGGTTGGAGTCTGTTTCAAGTTCAGGATATCGAGATCCGGCTTCAAATAGAACAATTAAACAACAACAAATACAGATACCGAAAATTCAAATATTTGGCCAAAAATAAACATAAAATCAATATAATTTAAAATTATTATTTTAGTCAAAAAGACACCTCCTCATGTACAGCAAAGAAGGTCAAGTAGATATTACAGGTTGTTATTAAAAAATACGTATAACCAGAATCTTTGCGAATTCATTTTTTTTTTTAAAGGAACCAAACGCGTAGCCACCCCAAAAATAGCGAAAAGAAACCGCAAAGAAACCAAAACACCATCAACTTATCCACGACCATCCTTGAAGGATTCTTCGTCATTACCGGAGACAATTCAGCTTAAAAATGACAAGCAATACTAATGTAGGTAATGCTAACCTATTAGAGTAGATTACAAGGCGGCTCGCTTACATCTGTCGACTAGAGATGGGCGCCGACGTGATGGCGTTGTCCTTCTTTTTTGGGGTCGCCGACGCGCCCACCTCTACTCTCGATCGGAAGACTCCGGTCATCACCAGCCGGATAGATGCGCGAAAGAAAAACGTAGAACGGCAGGAGGAGAGGACGCTTATTAATAGATGAGTTGTGGTTTCCTTTATTTTCTAATGATTACCTCTCTATCCTCTTAATTAAAGATGCTTAATTATCACCGTCATCGTGTTGTCTTATTAGAAGAAGTCGTCGGGAGGTCATCTGCGTTTGATTAGAAAGTTTCGGGTTTTGCCGATGGCGGCTCATATGACAAGTATAAGTGGTAATATACGAGATGTTCAATAATCTGTTAATTAAAATCTTGTTTTGAATTGCAATGCGATGTGGCACTTATACAATTAGAGTCTACTGCAATAGATGGTAAACATTTTGTTTCTTTCCTTTTTTATAAGTAAGTTGTGGAACATTTGAATAATGATTTTATCAACTTTTTTTCTCTGCTTTTACAGCAGAAATTAGGTCTAAGGTTAACTTAATTATAATAGCGACTTGATTCCTAGTAGTCAAAGCGCTCATTTCTTCATTTGGAGCCTCCATGGAGCCAATCTATTTGCTCAGACTCAAAGTAACGAGTGTAGCGTCTTAAGTAAGAACGCAAACCAGTGTGTATAGAAAATTCCTTAATTTCAAATGGATAACCAACACCACTGCGTAAATTTCCCTTATAGGATGAAGTCAGCTTCGCCATGAGCATTTTCGAACCATCCATTTTCGCGTGAGCGACATCGATAAACTGTCAAATAATTAAACGGCCGAAGTGGCATCGGGCGCGTCAATAAAAACAAAAGGGTGTCGTCGTAAAGACTTGAATAAACATGGCTACCGCATTAAGGGCCTGCTTTATGTTTGGCGGATCTTATCACCGCGGTCGGAATTAGGGTCCGCCTTGTCGGAACGCACCGCATACGTAGGAAGTGTGTCTCAAATATACACGACGCACACTTAAAACATATTATTGCAATCTTCGTCTTGCTTACGCGTTTAATCGAGTACAACTCTATAGCTTCGTCGTTTTCTAATTTATTTTCGTCGAATATTTGCCTGGGTGGAAAGATAAAGGTGTTCTCTCTCTCTCTGTCTAACCCCGGATTCGACTATACATATGTAGATTATTTCTATACAGTCCGGAGCTCGGCACTCTAGATCGTATATTTAGATAATGGAAAATGTAAGCGCAGAGCTCGGAATTAAATTAATTCGGCGTGAGGTAGATGGCGATTGTGCTATAATGTAAAGGACAGAAAATGATTGAATTTAAATTATAAAAAATGGAAAGGGACAAAGACTTATTTGATTTGGTTTTTCACAATAGTGCCCAGTTTGTGTGCAATAGCATCAGGAACAGAAACCCTGAAGATTTCCTATAAGTGTGTGGACAAAACGGAAACCAAGAAAATTGTACTTATTCAACTAGTTACTCCTGGTAGGTTAAGAAAATTATGCCACTATAGTTTCATCACCACAGATCTTAACGTAATTAAAATAGCACGTATATAGTAAGCAGTAATTCGTCGAACTCACCTTTGTAAGCAAAGAATTAATAAATTACTTGATGATAAACTGGAAAGTGCTAGGTGTAATTACCAACACACTTACCGAGAGATACATGGGAAAACTCATAATAAACGACAGCAACCAATTGCCATTAACCCACGAATACGTAAATTCGTTCCAGCGGTAGAAGTTGAGGATTATTTTATGTCAGCCAACTTTATGTTTGAAAATAATTGTTATTAAAATAAAACGAAAATTTATTTTATTTTCTTATTATTACTAAAGGTGGATAGTAGCCGTATAACTACTACCATTATTGTAAATGGCATATTTCAAATTAATTAAGTACCAGTACTTTAATGTGTCACTCTTTTTGTTGTTATACAGTTAATAACTACTTCATTACTTCTTGCTTATGGCGTACAAGCGTTAGCTAGGAAGTTCTATTATAACCGCAGCTATTCTTATATCTAAGAAAGCTATCGAGTACCGTCGCATGTAAAATGCTAAAAATACTATAATGGGATTTGCTTTCGAATGAAATTAATATTGTTGATTAGATAAGTGTTTTTAGGGACATAACAGATTACAACGAATTTAATAACGACATATTACGAAATATATAACTGCTTATTAGATAAACAATGCAGATGTCATTGAAGGAAGGACAAAAGCCGAAATGTTACGTTGTAAATAAAGGTTTCGTATGTACACTGCCGTTCAGTGAAGTTCGGTCATACAATAAAAATCTATTATATCACACTGTATACCATTATTAATACATAAAATTAGAAAAATATTAAGCATACACTCTTTTCTAAGGGATTAAAGCCATAAATTATTATGTAAAGTAGAAATATTGCGACAACCACAATAAAGTCCCTTTTATTATTTATTATATACCGCAGCATCATTCTTGTTTATTTATCACGGGCGTGAAGATATAAATTTGCTTCATTTTACTGTTAAACGTGTGTTGGTGTGCATCTGTAGTTTTTGCGCGAAAGTTTTAAGAAAATTTACTTCAAAAAGGCACTGTGGCAGCGTAGAAAAACGTTCACGCATTATTACGCTGTTTGAGAGAAGGATATTTCGCGGCGGCAAATTGCTGAAAAAATAAATATGGGAAGTTCAACAGTAAGTGACATCATAAAGCGATATCGGACAACTGGAACTATAGAAAATCGTGTTCGTCCCGGAGCATCTAGGAAAACAACAAAAGCTGAAGATTTGAGAATCGTATTATTAAGCAAACGCAATAGAAAATTAACAGCGCCACAAATAGCAGCCGAAGTCAATCGCGGCCGTGAAGAACAAGTTTCGGCGAGTACGGTAAAACGTCGACTTCAACAAGCGGACCTTCATGGACGCATCGCCATTCGAAAACCCTTATTACGTCGGGGCAACAGAGCAAAACGGCTACAGTGGGTCCGTTCTCATCTAGATCGGTCGTTAGATGATTGGAAACACGTGCTTTGGAGTGACGAGTCAAAGTTTGAGGTTTTTGAGCAAAATCGACGAGCTTATGTCCGAAGATCTAAAACCGAAAAGTGATCCCGAACTGCACTGTGCCTACAGTGAAGCAAGGGCGTAGTTCTGTGTTAGTGTGGGGATGTTTCTCCTTTGCTGGGACGGGAGATTTACGCAGAGTGCAGGGTGTAATGAGGAAGGAAAATTATTTTGCAATACTCCAGAATTATGCAGTGCCATCAGGCTTGCGTATAATAGGCCGTAACTTTCCAATCATGCATGACAACGACCCAAAACACATTGCGTTAGTGTGTAAGAACTATCTAAAGGAGCAAGAACAGCACACCCTGAAAGTAATGACATGGCCTCCACAAAGCCCAGACTTGAATTCTATAGAGTTGTTGTGGGATGAACTGGACAGGAGGATCCGAAAAATATGCCCAACTTCACAAGAACATTTACGAAATATTCTGCAACATGAATGGATTAATATTCCACAATCCGTTTTAAC
>LR737386.1:560072-601482 GCA_902655005.2 Marronus borbonicus
GATCCCTCTACGCAGGTTTCGGCATTTGGATGTTCCGAGCCCATTTCCGATAAGGGTTATGCATTTGCAACGTACATGGACAACAGATTCTTCTTCCACCTTACAGACTCTACATGCTGTTTCCTCTGTTTGTCTTAGGCTTTGTTTTAACGGACTTCCTATTCCTACTTAGCAAGTCCGCTGCAAATATAAGCCTGTGTCCGATCAGAAATTGCTTGGCTTATCTCTGACCTGGAATACTCTTCAACCAGTAGAATTCCATTGTTTAGTAGTTGCCCTAATTGCCGTATATGCTATTCCTACCAAGTGCTTTGGATTTGTCTCAGTATTTAACGAGCCTACTCGTGCTAATTCGTCTCCCCTGATATTCCCTCTGGCTTTCGTGTGTCCCGGTGTCTAGACCGGGGGTCGCTTTTGTTCGGCCTTTCAACCTACTGAGGGCATGTATTTATATATTTCTCAAGACAATATTTGGACAAACATGGTACTTTGTATTTTATCTCTATGAAATACAACATCCTCACAACCACATATATATATAGGTACATCCACGTGAAATTCTTGTTGATTATTAAAGGGTATGCAGATATATCCTGCCGTACCTGCTTAGAAGTTATTCGGATATTACGGGATACTCCGAAGGTAGACGCACGTAAGCGGTACGTAGTCGGTTCTACATCTCCAAGTTCAATTAGTAACTGATACTAATAACTGGTTAACTACGTCTGGTAAATATCGCGTTACAATTAAAGAAGTTTAAGGTACCTAAATAGAGAACGAAAGGTTACCTGGATACGGATACGTACGTTGCGGAAACGTACCCATTAAATATATCTAACTATTAACCAAATTAAATAGTAATTCAGTTATTCCAGAAGTTTCCGAATGGATTCTAACGGAGGGAAGAGGATCTTACGTATGAATGCGGTAGAAAGTAAGCGATTCTTATATATGCGCAATAAATTCCGCGTTTAATTAGAGGATGTGATTGAATATCGTGAAGGCTAAGAACAAGAGACGAGCAATGTGGGGTCAATGGGATGAAACGGTAGTACCTGATGACACAGATAATTACTATAATGATGTGAAAAGTTTTATGGAATTATCTTCGCGTTAATAATTGCTAATTGTAATTGTATACAGCTGATAATTAGACGCAATATGGTTTGAAGGAATAATACTGATGAGTCCCGGAGAAGGTGAATCTAGAATTTAAACTTTATTATTGACTGTAGGCTTTCACGACCGTAATCCATAGTAGAAATGTCTTTCGGGTGATGTCGCGTAGTTAATATTTTACTTGACGTTTCGCTGACCATGCTGTCAACTTCTTCAGAAGATTTCTAAAGACTGCTGTTGCTGTCTTTTGCTTCTCGTTATATATCCTATTTCTGTTCCGCTTTGCTGATCCATAACCGTTCGGCGCAACACCAGAAGCTGACAGCATCGTCAGCGAAACGTCAAGTAAAATATTAACTACACGACATCACCCGAAAGACATTTCTACTTTAAACTTTATTATCTTTGTATAATAATTTTAATTTAAATTGCTCTTCAGCAGCTTTGCTAAATTGGTTAGCTCTTTATTTCGAACTTGCAGGAGTTTCCCAACGATAATGCGTTAAAGGCTGTGTGTTATTCCTTAAAACTGGTTGGTTAGTATCATCATTATATTCAGTTATAACTTCGAATGTGTTCAAGTCAAATCCAATGACTGATTACGACAGTTTAGGATACTGACCTGTGAACCGTAATGTCTTTTCAAGCGTATTTCGTTGATATTGTTTGTTGCGAATGCTGAAGATGGAGCTAGTCTATTAGTTTATTAGTTATTGGTTCATCGGTTCCCGATCACGGATCGCTTGGCGCAACGTTGGCAGCGACGTCAGCATTATTTAAAGGTGTGAAAATTTTACACTTTTGGCCGAACATTGACCCGCAACGTTCTTGCATACTAACCTGACCTTTGGCGAACTATCTATTTTTGTTGTGCACCAACCTTTAAGGATATCTCCTTAAAATTGGTTTCGTTGTTGTCTGCAAACCGTGACGTCACATGTTTACAACGCTAGGCAACTGATCTTCAACCGACGTTACATCGACTGAATTGTCTGGAATCGTCATGGATTATGCGCCGATCGTACCACGCTGTACCAACTGAGGGCCAACCGTCAGCCAACTTTGTGCTATTTAGCTCTGTTATTGGATTGTATTTGACTTATTTAGTAATTTTTCTCTTTCACTGCAACACCTTACGTAGGTGTTGTTGCCACGATGTAGTTAGAGCCGTCTTTAGAAATATTCACGTAAGATCTAGAAGACAGACCGCGCCGGTAGCAAACAAGTTTAATTTTTAAATATATCCGTTGTTAGATAAGAAATCTTTAATATTCATATCCATTTATTACAAATCAAACAACAGACTCAACATTCATTTAAAAATCCAAGTAAATCTGATGATGCGCGAGAGTAAAAGCAATAAACAATTTTTAGAGGCCATAATTTATCCGCTTAAATGTCCTACCGTAAACGGAGTAATTAAGAAATTTCGGGAAGTATAAACGCAGCATAAAACCAAACCGGAGAACAACAAAACCCTATCTACATCCTGAAAGGCGAAAGGTTCATCGGAGGTAAAAAAATTAACCCTAAAAATTAGAACCACACAGTCGCGTAAACCGAAAAAACAATGCTACCTAATTTCGGGACGAGATCCCAGAAACAACGAGGAACGGAGAAAAAAACGAAACCGACCGAAGAAGGTAAGAATTTTACAGCTACTATAAAATAACATAGCCGTCATATTTCGGTATCCCCGATCCGTACGAGAGGAAACTTTTTATAGAAGCTCTCTAGTGGTTCTGTGGCGAAGCGCTCTCTGGCGGCACGAGGTACGCCGACAAAGGACCTTAAAGTGTTTCTAATGTCGATTAATAGCCATAAGGTATAGTCATAAACATTCTGTATAAGTCAGCTCTTGCCCATTCTACATATAATGCATTTTAGATCTGTGGCGTTGCGAAGCTGTTCCAGCATGTAAAATAACATAAAATATAAAATTATTTACAACGAATACAATATGTTTACGCATTACTTACATGCTGTATTACGTTCGAAACGTAGCATAGTGAGCTGTTCAACGTTTTTTCGCTTGCTAATACGTTTGTTGTAATTAAATGTTAATTAATACTGACAGGTAATAGATTTTATCATTCCTCGCCGACGTAAACACGCATACAATGCGGTATAAGTAAGGAGAATAAGAAGTGCTTAAGTTAGGCTTAAAAACTACAAACTAGATAAAATTAATTAAAGTTGGAAGTTAACAAAAAGATCGTTTATAGCGGTTAAGTATATGGCGCAATAATTTATTCGCTTCAAAAAAATTGAAATAGATTCAATGTTGATACATGATATCGTGTTCGAAATTACACAGAAACGTTACATGGTATGTTTATAAGCAGTTTCTGTACAAATTCATGAAAAATATTGATAGAGTGCCGTGGTAGTATCAAGCTTTGAGCTATATATCTTTTGAGTTACTAATGCTAATTTAAGTCTCCATTACATCGATATGCGTTAGTGTTCGTACTAATTTCGCACTCCCATTTGAACGCGCCCCTTAAGTCTCCAAACCTATAAATTGGTTGGTCAATGAAACAATATTATTTTGAATAAAAAAAAGATAACCATAGACCAAAATTGAAGCTCCGCCATGTCATATAATCAAGGGATGGTAGCCCTAGAAACATGCAGCATACTTGCCAGATAGCCGAAATTTTTGATGTAGAAAAGCATTGTTACGAGGAACCTCTTTCTCTAAATAATTATTAATTTTAGTTTTTTTCTGGATTAGAGAACCCCATTTATGAATATTCAGAACAATTTTCTAAGATACTTTACTACATACGGCCTTAGATATATCTAAAGCATTACGTGCCAAATCGCTCTATTGTAGTACATACGTACAGTTGGTTCGTGCGATTTTGGTACTTACGTGCATGCATACGAATGAAATCAGTTCTTCATGGTCAATTGATTTGGTAGAAAATTCTACTTCCGTTCCACACGTTAATTTATATGTGGTTCGCTTTATATTAATAAACCCTTTATTTTGACAACGGTAAGATAACGTGTATTATTGCTTATCAATGTGCTTACGAAGGACACGTCCAAATGCTTCCACAGGCAAAATCATGAGAGAATTTGGTAAGGGACTATACATAGTGTCGTTGGCCATGCTACCTCATAGACCTTGCTATCATTATTTTAAGAAATATCAGCTTCTTTCTTGTGCGGGCGGATAATTTCTTTCCTGAACTATCAAAAAAAAAATGGTTTTAAATAAGAAATATTTGGAGACAAGTTCTGCATAACAAATTATGCTCAACTATACAGAGTGTCTAGTTTCCGCTATAAACGATACAAATTTTGTTCTCTTAAATCGAACAATAGTTTTTACGTTATTTCCTTTTTAGATTCTCCTCTTCAATTCATGTCAGCTTTTTTCAACATTTCCCATATCTCCCTATCTTAGCTTTTAATATGATTGAGATAATTTGAATTTTTGTGAAATTCCTGAAATTTTGAAAATATAACAAGAATCTTCGAGTATATATTGTAATGTTACAATTAACGTCTAAGAAGTTACCTGTCATCAGCGCCACCCATACATCTCGTCTAGCGACTTCAGTTTGTCTATCTATCGAAAATAAAGATGTGTGTAGAAAGTAGTGGTAGAAAGCTTGATTTCTAAATTAATCTAAAAATTCCTTTTTCTGGCCCATTATTTTTGGAGGGTGGGCGATAGAAGGATAACATAAGTCCAGGACGGTAGTGGCGAAAGCGAACAATTTTTTTGTATTTTGTAATTATCAAAAAGAAACACATAAACATAGCGTTTATGAAGTGGAATTTCTCTGTACAAGGTTAGTTGCTTAAATTTCTGAAATTCATTCTAAAATTGCATTTATCAACTTTTAAATTGCCGAAAGAGACACTCCCGAATTTCACGACCCTCAATTTCATCCAAATAATTTCCGAAAAGCATAAAATTTCAACGTTTTCTCTATTTTTAGTAGTGGCAAAATGTGATACTCTTTAAAATACGGTTTGCACGAAACGGTTAAGTGAATTTCAGTGATGCATCGTGCTACCACTTTCTGCGTTAGTCAAATTTGCTGAGCGCCCTGTAGACGTTCCCCATAGAAGTATACCGTATTGTAGTCCACAATATACTTCCGCACAATAAAGCAAAATCAGACGTGGTGTAGACAAATGCGATTTTAGACATCTGAAAGCTGTGATTGAATTCTTCTATCCAAGTTATTGTTGTGTTCCTTTCATTGTAGAGCATTGTCGATGTTTATTCCTAAAGTTTTAGTTGTGCTACAGTTCGCAAGCAAAGAGCCATTTACGATAGATCCATCATACCGCACACGTCAGTTTTCTCAGGTTTAATGATAATTTGTTAGATGCAAACCAGTCAGATAGAGTTGCCAAAACATTCTATCCGTGGCTACTACCAGAGCAATTAATATTGGCAGATCATTGGCATATATCGTCAAACACATCTGATAAAAAGAGACCTAGTTACGGAATTATATAGAACAGTTCTTCTAAAGGATTTTGGAAAAATATACAGGTGTTCTATTAAAAGAAAAAACACTTCTGGTGCACTTCCTACCACTTTCACTTTCTACCAAATTTTTAGTTCTGAAGTACTTTGTTGCTTTTTATTTAGTAGACACGTTTTCGGCAGCTTTTAATTAAGTATATTGTAATTTAATACAATGTATCGTTTATCTTTTTGAATCTACATATTAGACGCATAATAAAAGTGAAATAAGTTACACGTTATGCCGCTAGGGTGTTTGATCGAAATTATCATATCTATCTATGTAATCTATACCCTCTTAATTAATGATAAAATAATTAATTTCTTCCATTATTCCATTGAGACCAGACGCGTAGACGCTAATTGACACTGTACCTTTCTATAATAAATGCCTCGAATATAATTTATCGTCCACATTCATCAAAAATTTTGACACCTAACTGTTTGTAAACAATAATTTCTTTCCGTTATTACTCATAATCCAAATAGAGCATGCGGCAGTGCGGCTTTTAGAATGATTAACCTTTTCCGAACGATAATTATTATGATTAACCAACCTATGTTATATTTTCATCGTTTTTGCCGGCGTTAATTACGAAAAGTGGGGTAAAACGTCGAATTCCCCTAACGGACCGCGGCAAATATTTTGCGTTCCATCGGGAGGGATCTTCGTGAAAATTCTCAAGTGACCTTTAAAACCCGCTTAAATTAAGGAAATGCCCCGCCTCCACCCATGTCGCGAACACCGTTGACGTTCGGAATAAGTTCGGATGCATCCAGCTGTCAACGGGCTTTTAAGACGCGCATGTGTTTTCTAGCGTAACCCGAGCCGGAATTAGAAGTTTTACGTTTTTCGAGGACGGGTCCCGGTAATCTTCGAATTTGTAAATCACCAAGACATCGAGAGATTGATGTTTAAGATGTTGGTAGTATTCCTAACTATAGCTTGAGGGAAGTAACTGTTTGAGCGAAGTGTTACTGGTGTGAAATCGTAGCTTCTTAGAATGCTATTTATTATAATAATTATGCGTGAAAATAATTTTTGTTACAAGGTCGGTTAAAGTTACTCAATCTTGGCTTTATTATTTTTTGTCGTTTTTTTTGTTTGCTACTTTATTTGTAGATGTTTCTTCATATTTCTTTTGCTTAATCGTCCCACAACAACTTCGCCATAATTTACATTCTAATTACCCGTACTCCATTTATATTCATTACTCATAATTTATACTCTCTTAATCACAATAATATTAATAACAACAATAATCACTCTCGGTGACCAATACTACACATGATGCACAGCGACAACAATTCACTCCAATCGATGAAACAACGGCGACACATGTTCCGAATCAAATTAAGATTTATTGTTAGACGAGAAGGCATTAATTCTCGTCCACAACGATATGCATGGCGGAGTAAGCGACTATTCGAAAGCGATTATGGTTTCTCCGCGGCGGGGATTGGATCCCACGAAAAAAAGTGTGCCCGTTGTAAATAATCATGATGAATGTCTTCATTGTCTATTGCCCGTTGCGACGAACGTGCTGTCGTTATGTAAAGCACGGAATAGTAAAGAAGAGAAATCATACTCTGGAAATCTGCAAGCGGGAAAAATCTGAGCTGTAGATATTCAGCCGGATAGACAATAATCCGTGAATTATGTTTGATTGTTTCTATTGTTCTTATACTTAATTGTACAAGCGATGTTTCTTAGCCTATAATAATTTCTTCGAGAAAATCCAATCAAATAGACTTGAAAGTAAGGAAACTACACCTTATAAAACTAATCAAAATTGTATTGCATAGAGATTTCGTCTCTTGCAATATGCACCAGGTAATTTATGTTGGGATCTTGAAGGATTCTGAGATGCCCTTCAAGATCCCCAGGCTGCAATCCCTTCATTCTGTTTAGCGTGAGGACACTCAATGCAGCCTGCTTCTGAATGTGGATGTGAAGCGGCGTTAGTCCCAGCAGGACTTCCATGGCTGCTGTGGGACATGTACGCATCACACCTGTGATGCTGAGATGGGCGTTTAAACTAAGGAATGTTTAATTTTATTAAATTACTTATGTGAAGTCTCAAATCTAATCGTTTGTAAAAACTACGCTGGCCTCGAAATATACACTGCCGTTCAGAGAAGTTCGGTCGGTTGGTAAAAAACATGAAAAGGTTACAGAAACAAACGAAACTAGAAACAAAATGCAATTTTATTGTATGTACAGGTAAAAAAGACAAAAGTAAATGAATAAAAAGTTATTCTGGCCTAATATAACATACTGAACATTATATTTTTTTTTCATCGAAAAAACCTCCTTTGCTGTTAATCACCGCTCGAACTATTCTAGGCATTCTTTCGATAAGTTCTGTTAAAACGGATTGTGGAATATTAATCCATTCATGTTGCAGAATATTCCGTAAATGTTCTTGTGAAGTTGGGCAAATTTTTCGGATCCTCCTGTCCAGTTCATCCCACAACAACTCTATAGGGTTCAAATCTGGGCTTTGTGGGGGCCATGTCATTACTTTCAGGGTGTGCTGTTCTTCTTGCTCCTTTACATAGTTCTTACACACTAACGCAGTGTGTTTTGGGTCGTTGTCACGCATGAATGTAAAGTTACGGCCTATTATACGCAAGCCTGATGGCACTGCATGATTCTGGAGTATTGCAAAATAATTTTCCTTCCTCATTACACCCTGCACTCTGCATAAATCTCCCGTCCCAGCAAAGGAGAAACATCCCCACACTAACACAGAACTACGCCCTTGCTTCGCTGTAGGCACAATGCAGTTCGGGATCACTTTTCGGTTTTAGATCTTCGGACATAAACTCGTCGATTTTGCCCAAAAACCTCAAACTTTGACTCGTCACTCCAAAGCCCGTGTTTCCAATCATCTAACGACCAATCTAGATGAGAACGGGCCTACTGTAGCCAGTTTGCTCTGTTGCCCCGACGTAATAAGGGTTTTCGCATGGCAATGCTCGCCGAAACTTGTTCTTCACGGCCGCGATTGACTTCGGCTGCTATTTGTGGCGCTGTTAATTTTCTATTGCGTTTGCTTAATAATACAATTCTCAAATTTTCAGCTTTTGTTGTTTTCCTAGATGCTCCAGGACGAACACGATTTTCTATAGTTCCAGTTGTCCGATATCGCTTTATGATGTCATTTACTGTTGAACTTCTCATATTTATTTTTTCAGCAATTTGTCGCCCCGAATATCCTTCAAACAGCGCAATAATGCGTGAACGTTTTTCTACACCGATATGCTTAATGTTTTTCTAATTTTATGTGTTAATAATTGTATACAGTGTGATATAATAGATTTTTCTTGTATGACCGAACTTCACTGAACGGCAGTGTACGTAAAAAAAGATCAGCGTCATCAATATTATTTGCTTGATAGATTGAAGAAGCTTTTGGTTTACTAACGCTGTCTATTTGCCATGTATTAACAAGAGAGCCTGACAGTATATAAATTGTACGAAATTAGTATCCCTTCTACCATCTCCAAAGGGTTTTAGCATTTGTTTTTTATAAATTCCTTTGGAATAGTGCAGTTGCCAATGATACATCGTGCATGTTATTACACTGTTGGCAATTACTGAGGAAAATGTTGAAGCAAAATACAATATTGTCACATTTAATAATTCTTGTAAATGTCGTTTTCATTATTCAAAATTTTTCAAAGTATCGCGCTACGAGAAACTTCAACACAAGTTTATACGCATCATGTATGTTTATGTACGTCCCAAAACTATCACACGCGTTTACTTTAATGCATAACATCAAAGAACAATTTGGAAGTAACCAGTATTTAGACGATCTTCATTTGATTTTAAATAAAGAAGAAAAATCTAAATCAAAATTGACGTCACTGTTTATTATTACCACGACGACATTGATTTTGTATTTTGTGTATCTTTTCCTTGCTTGTATTCCGCTTATATTTTGATGTTCCAGTTCATAGTCGCTTTGCCAATTTACAGTATTTATAATTACATTGTTGTTGATGTATTTGAATTTTTTTATTTTTTTTACTACGCATATATTGGGGCTAAACATTTTTTTTTATCTTTAAATTACTCAAACTTTCTAGCGGAAATCAATACTCTAGGGCCCTCTGAAAACCCTTAAATAAGCTACATATTATGTGTATTGTATTTACCTACGACGCCCCATGTCCAAAAAGGTGTCCGATATCATAATTAATAAAAGTTTAGATATAAATGGCTTCCGGTGGTTATTGCCTCACCACACACCTTCAAAATGGAAAAGAAAGAATGAATTGTAAAACCAACTGTCGACCATAATTGATATATTATATCAATGTCTATGTTAAGGTTATATCTATTCGGTATGGGGTTGAACCCCCTTTGTTTTGACGACACAACGCGCCGAATGGAAAATAGCGTTTCTATAATTGAATTTTCTCGTTTCATGCCCGTGTGATTTTTGTTAATAATTACGTGAAATAAATGGAGGTTGTATATAATTTTAGTTCATGTTGACATTGTATTAATGTTTGATTTAGACAAGCTGAAAGTTATGAAAAAAAAAATTCTTTGTACATTTGTAACATTAAAAAACAAGAATCTTTTCAAACGCTGAGAAGGGGGAAGAATTAGGACAAAATTGGAAAGAATATTAAAAATATTAGCTATTGGTCTGGGTACCTTGTTTTAATTTTAAACATATCCACTTTATGCAACCCAAATAGAGGACGGACAATAATTTTTTTCAGGTAATAAAAATGCAATTAATTGGATTAGACCAGCTGCAAAACGTATATTAGGGACGTCTTTAATTTACTCTTTTCCTATTTCATGCGATGCCGCTAAGTAAACTAACGGGCAAGGTGTGTCACAACGGTTAATGATATGAAACGTCAAACTAATAATGGTGATTTATTATGATGGATCGCGATGAAATGAAGTTTTTCTTTTGTAAAAGATAACTGAAACACGTCGGCAAACGTTCGCAACGATTTATGTAACGCTTAAGTTTTCATTTCCAGATTTTTCCGTGTTAATTAATTAAAAATTTTCCGCCATAGCAATCTTTGTAGTTCGCTTTTAATTGAATAAAACAATTAGAGCGTAAAACATTTGGAAAAACAGATTTGATGAATGTAATGTTAACATCTTGTATCATGTTACGTCTTTAATAAACAGCCTTTCATGAATAGTGTGTTATAGTTTTAGTTTAATTCATTATAATTGATGATATATCAGGTTCTAATGTGTGAACTTCTCTAATACATCCATTAACTTTGAAATAGCGTTACAATTGACAAGGATACATCGCAAAAGGAGGGACTTTCTTTTAAATTTTGTAGCAATAACGACGATTTATCAAAAACCTGCCGGCCTAACTCACTCTTTTGCTCTACTAATTAAAGTCAGAATTAGAAAACATCAAGGGAATGGAGGAACCTACGAGACAAAAATTTGATGAAGTCATCGAAATGCTAAAAGGCAATAACAGCCCAGGAAGAAACGGAATAACCGTAAAAAACTAAGTATGCGGGACAAGACCTGAGGCAATGTACGAATACATCTTGCAGATTTGGAGCGAAGAGGAAATGCTAAAGGTTTGGCAAAAGGCTGTAATATTACCAATTCTAAAGAAGGGTGACGCAACATTTTAATGGCCATCATTATCAAATGTAAGTTAGAGAAGGTTACGAATGCCAGATAAGTGAACACCAGGCAGGGTTCAGAAAAGGGAGATCAAGATTTGACCAGATATTCACCATGAAAAACCTATTAACGACATGTTATAAGTATAAGATCCATCCCGTGTTGTCCTTCGTGGATTTTAAAACGACACGGTCCCAGGTTATGAAAGAATTCAATATTCCTCACATTATTCTTCAATCTCGCATTGGAAAAAGTTGTGAGAGATAGCCTATTGAACAAGAAGGGAAATATTATGAGTAAAAGTCATCAATTAATACGTTATGCTGAAGATATTGCACGAGTAACCAGGGACAGAAAAACCTAACAGAAATCGCATGAAGGTTGGCGAGGGAAGCAGTGATATCTCTGTGCTGCAAAGACAGCTTCAACCACAGATTATACAGATGCGAAACTCCATTGCGGCGTCGTTGAATTTTGTAATTTAAATTTAATGACCTTGAAGTAAAAATACCTTATCCTAGTGGCGTGTGGGCGCAAAATTCAAATTTGCAATGTGCATGTGCGCATGTTCGTTAATTTAGTTGAAGAATTTAATTTTAATTTAATTTACATATAAAAGAGAGGATCAGTTTGAAAGGATTCATGAAGGAGAAAAAATGATGGATGCAGAAAAAGAATGAATGGCGATGTCTAATTATATACTTATAATCATAGGAGCGCAAAAACTGCGATGGGAAAACTGGTTGGGACGTATACTAATAATGCCTGTACATAGAAAAATATTATTATCAATTAGAATTGGTTGGAGAAGAAGACGAGAAAGACGAAAATCAAGATGGAAAACTGAGGTGGAGGTGGATATGAGAAGAGTGAATATAAGTAGATGGACAGAAGAGCACTATGGGCCATCTAGGTCCATAGTGCTGGTATATATATAAATGTTTCCTTTAGTGAAATTATAGGTTTTTAGTTAATTTTAATCTTAAAGAAATTCTAAAATGGAGAATAAATATTCTTGTGAAAAGTTATAAGATACTCGTATATTTGATGTCAGAATTTGAATATTTAAGCAAAGAAAGATCTTGTTTTAAGAAAGTGCTTTTCTAAGTGTGGTCTTCAGTCGTAGATAATTTTAAATGAAGTACTTCAGCGTTCGTAGCTAAGTTGTAGAAGTTTCCAAGAATTATATGATGTAATAATAGCAGTTTTGTTTTGCCCATTTCCTTCAGAGCATCGTCCAAATCACCTACAATTTGCTATTTCTGCACAGACATTGGTATAAAATAATTTTTTGAAAGTCCGTTGAAGAAGCTCAACTTGTATTTCCACTTGTCTCACACCTTTCAAAGTTATCCATATAGTCAACTTGGCTGCTTAATGCATGCTGATAAGAATTTGTATGAGGATCATCGGTGCATCAAGTAACTTTGTGGCATTTTTCGAATATTGCTCAAAGCTATTTGAAGAAATTTTAAACCTTAAATCTACTTTCCATATTCAATTGGTTTAAGTACAAAAGCTAGCATTTCAAAGTGTCTGTCAAAAAAAACAGATTCATAGCCAAATATCGGCCGAAAGATAGCTAGCAGCTGCTATTAAAGTAATTTGACTGGTGTCTTCGAAAATATTATTTGTTTAATATTTGTAGGTTTGTAGGTGCTACTACTAACCCTTAAACTGTTGAATGAAAATAAATTAATTTAATGTTTCCGTAATAGAGAATGCGTATTGGTTATTGTTTCTTATAAAAACCTGTGTATTGTTTTCCATGGATCTTTATTTCTCTGGGAAATAAACAAAAACCTCTGAAGAAGGAAAAATAAATCTCAATAACCTTCATTTACTTCCAAATCGCTTAAACTCCAAAAGAAACTCCCTATCAAATTACCGCCCGTTCTTCCCGTTTCCTTTCGGTAGCAATCGTGGACAACTAAGCATTCCTCCTCACGACTTGCATAATTTTTCTTCGCAAGCGCCATCTATCTAGCGCGCCGCGCCACCGTCTTCTCCGTTTAGATTTATTTTGTTTTCGTAGGGGTGTCACAATTTGTGGTACCCGGAGATTTGGGAACAGTCATTTTGTCAATTTGCCCCGACAAGCGCATTTGTCTTTTAACGGTGTGGCGTTAGCAGACACGCTGGCGATTATAAATCTTCGCCTTGCGTCGTTCTTTTCCTCTTCGTTTTTCTAACGTCTTCCCTTTCTTTCTCGCTGTACCAGTACTCCGTATCGAAATTTATGCATCTGGATACTATTTGCATGTAGAATCATTTAAATACGATGAAAATTTGTTTTAGAAAGTTTAAAAAACGATTACCGCCTCTCCACAATCCTTATACGACGGAATACTTGCAACATTGTTATAATTACGATAAATATACGTATGCAAGTATATAAAAATAAAATAGCATATATTAAAAGAGCAGTAAAACGGTATCGGCACCTTTGAATCTCGTAATGATTTATTGACCTGCTAAGGCATTAATCTTAACCTTAGTAGAAGATTGACCATTTGAAATGTCTGTTATTGTTTCTCCACAATAGATTTATTAAAATTATATGTGACCGGTAAAGAATCCCGACCAATAAACGATTTTATTTTGTAGTGATTACCTATCAAGCGTTATATATGGACGAAAGTAAATATAAATAACGTGTAAAGTGAATGGCATTGGATATGGGCTTACAGATTTCAAAGGGTGCGAAAAATCTTTACGCTAGCCGTACTATATTTAAATAGGAAGAAATAAGATTAACAATTGTTTATTTTAGCAGTCACCACTTCCTTCTGAAACATCCTGTATAAACCACCTACCTTATTTTGGTTGCGAGTCAATAGGTTAGGCATTATTGCCTACAATATAAAGAGACTATTGATAAAGACAAATATTAAACCAACGAATTTGTTGAAAATCTCGACAATATCATATTCGAAAAATCTGGAAATAACGTCGTCAGAATAAGCTGCGCTTACTCTAATTTAAAATTAAATGTTCTATAACATAATTCAACCTGTAATTCAGAATAAATTAGGTAAGTTATGTGCGAAGGATGCCAACACGTTATTTTCGGCAGGTTGGCAAGTTGCTACCATTATTCTTCATTAATTTATTGGGACGAATTTATATGTGCTTCACAAATATACGTGGATGTGTACAAGTGTAGATGTGCCGGCGATACTTTTGCGTTAGTTATTGTTAACGGAGCTCATAGAATTGAGTTGTTTAGCAAGATGTGCGGGTTGTTTTTCAGCAATCACCTTCGGATAGGATTGACAGCTATTTCGTTCTAGCGAGGTATCATCAAGTATTTTGTTGTTGTTAAAAAAACTATGGAAAAAATTTAAAAATAGTTCTCGTTGAAACTAAACGTTTTCCGGGCTTGAACCGTGTCATGTCGTTTTGGTTAAAATAAAAACTCGACGTTTCGTCTGCAATTCGGGAGAGGAAAAGTTTCCCTCTCCTGAAGAAGAAATGACACGCTTCAAACCCGGAACACGTTTAGTTTCAACTGACTCTGGCCGTGGAAACCTACGTTTTTATTTAATAATACATATCTTATTTCGGAAAAGGACATACTTCACTTGTTACAATATTGCATATTAACATTACTTAAGTACTAAATATCTGCCCACATTGCATAATGATTTTCGCTAAACGGTCTCGTTCCGTCTAGAATATTCAACCAACAATAGCTAATAGCCTCAGAAAATATTGTTCGATACATACACTCCCCTACAAAAACTTAGACGCGGTAAGATGTTTTAAGGGTTACAACATTTCTTTGCGAAACCAGCAAGATATTTAATTAAGTTTTTATTCATAAAAGTAAAATATACTTAAAAATATCTCCTCCAGTAATATATGAACTAAATAATAAATTATTACTCCAATGTTTAAACAATCTCTGCGACAAAAATTTAGATGCTCTGTTGGAAATGTGAAACAAAAATCAACAAATGAGTGATCAGTAATGCGTAGATCCTTCGTTGTTCTTAATTTCTGTCAATAGTCGGTTATTAATAGATTTATATAAATTTAACACATAATTTTGAGGGATATTCTGCCATTCAGTCACTATTGAAGTTTTCAGTTCCTGTACCGTGAAATATTGACGGCCTCCGCCATAAACGCGACGTGCCAATTCACCCCGCATGTTTTCAATAATGTTTAAGTCTGGTGACCGTGCCGGTCACTGTAAAGTTTTTCTCTTTAAACCATTCAGCAATGGTTTTTGCTTTATGAATTGGCGCGTTATCTTGCCGAAAAACAAAATTGCGCCCGGCCCATTGGTTTCCAAAACGTAGAAGATTGCCACGCAATAAGTCTTTATACGTCACAGATGTCATTTTGTTTGTGCAAAACACTGTCTCACTTTTATCGCGAAATCCAATCGCTGCCCGTATCATCACAGATCCACCCCCTAATTGTCTGGTCATTTTCACTTTTGGTTCCTTTCTCGGATCATGATAATAATGCGAGTACCCATCCGGTCCGTCCAAATTAAAACGTTTCTCATCGGAAAATATAACTTTTTCCCATTGTTTCTTCCAGGATACGTGTTCTTCAGCAAATCTCAACCTCGCTTCTTTGTGTTTCGCCGAAAGTGGCGGTTTTCTCAACATTTTCTTCCGTGATATTACCGGTGACGCCTTTAAAATCCTTTGAACATTACGCACGTGCGTTTGTACCCCCGCCTGTTCTGCAATAACTCTCGCCGACGCAGAAGAATTGGATGCACGCCGCAATTTCATGCGTTTATCCCGCTCACTTACAGCTTTCGGTCGCCCCTGGCTTTTTGGTTTGCCGTAATTTTCCGGATCTTTTAGGAAATTCTAACGGAATGATCGCTTCTTCGTAACCGACGAGCAATTTCCTTCTTACTAACACCATCCTGGTGCCAAGCTAGAACTTTACCCCTTTCTATCAAGAATAATTGTTTTTTTCTACCCATATTGCAAACACTTTACAAAATATAATTTTTCGTGGTGAAATGTGTACACTTTACCAGCACAACCGCTGCATATAAAGAGAGGTATCAAATTAAACAATTTTTGCTTATATTAACGTAATAAATGCACAGGGTCTAAATTTTTGTCGCATTTAAAATTCCTATTTTGATCTGGGAAAATATCAATTACCCCTCATAAAGCAATAAATACCCAGAAATATCTATAAATGGACTATTTACATAACAAGTATTAATAACCCTCATTTACATTTTATATAATGTCTATAAACTTTGTTTCGTAAATAAAAACGATACCGCGTCTATATTTTTGCCGGGTAGTGTATCAGTCATATTACGCGTTGCTGCACATATCCGTCATACATCGTATGTATCACGTTAGTCTTGGTGTTGAATTGCACACAAACTTCAATACCTACATATATGTTTCCTTACTTCGCCTCATTCGCGGCTTTAATCAAAAATCGTGTTAATTGGACGCTGCAACAAATCGATCCAGAAATAAGCACATTTATCGAACGTTAAGAAACAATTTATTATTGCGATAGGTAGACTACTGCAACACCGTTTTCCTTCAGCGAGAGGTTAATTGCAGTCGCCTGTTGTGATGCCGGCGTTTTCCGCCTTAAGATGATGTGTCTAATAATAGCTAGAGCATGATGTTGTATGTATGATCTGCGTATACACATAACAATGTAATACTTGTAGTTATAATTGAGTTTCGTCATACTTGTAGGCGTTGTATATTCTTAGATATCTATTTAGGTGCTATTTTTTTTATAAAAACAAGGAAATTCCGGTAGTTACCATGTAATGCTTGCGGTTTTCTAATTTGCATTGTAGGCAAGCAGTAATCGTCATAAAATTCTCTGTTCTTTTTGTTACTCTCGTAGAAGAATATGAACTCAGTTTAAATCTGAAGCTGCTTTATTTACATTTATGAAAAAGAGTCTTTTAAGAAAAAAAGATATTTCTCGATCCATCCACTGATTTGGATACGTAGCGTTAAAAAGTTCTCGAGTTGTTAAATTAATAAATTACGTCCAATTCTTCATTTTTCATGAAAATGGCGGTATTCTGCTCCATCCAACGTCATCACCAAACCTCTAACTTTTGTCTTCACGTTAACGAAGAACTAGTGCCGATGACGGACATTCTATATTCCGTAGGGGTTTGTGGTAATTAATAATAGTATTTCTGAGAAAAGAAGCCTCATCTGTGTAGAATACTTGTACTAAAAACTGAAGATTTTGTGCGATTTTTTTCCATTGAAGCAAAGCCAATATTTGCGGGAAGTGGCAAAAGCGCTTGTACTCGTTGAATGTGGTATGGTATCCTCCATCTAGTGTATTGACTGTACATTACAAGCAATTTTTCTGATGCTTGGATGTTCCTTGATTTCATTTGGTAGCGTACACCATTCTTCCTGAAGATGAAGCTACGTTACTACTGGCAAGGCTAAATAAATTGCATATCGTACATCTCAGCATTTGCATAATTTATTTTAAAGCTAGCAACTAATTTTAAGGAACCAATACATGATAATAGTCAAGTGGTAAATAAATAAACCATTGCTATTGTAAAACCAGTTAGGTATTAGGGCAACTATTTATTATTAAACATCGCATATTTTTATAGCCAAGCCGCTTTAAACATGTTCTTAGCAACCCAAGGAATTAATCTTTAAAGTTTGTCGCATATACATAGAATCACCCTCAAAGTAATGTTGATTATTTTGAAAGAATTAAAAGTTAATTATTATTCCCATCTTCTTCTCATAATTCCAAACTTTCGGCGTGCAATGTGTACTAATTTATAACGCTTCATAAATCCCGTTCTAAAAGCGGAAAGCTATTTGACTAAAGGACAAGATTATTTATTTTGACAAGCAATTTGCTCGATCTTAATCGCTTAATAAATAGAGACCGTAAGAATTCTCAAAATGCAGAACGATAGCGTAAGCGATCCCGGTAAGAATTATAATTCGAAAATACCATCCGATCCCCGTGCAGACGCGGCAATCTGAAAAATTCTCCGGAACAAATAATAAAGATACAAAAGTTAAATTACGAGACAAAACTCTCGAAAAAATGACGACAACGCGAAGACAAAAAACCGTTGATCCTAATAAATTGTCTTTAATATGTGTGCAACGGCCCCCGGTATACGTTTCTTGTAATAATTTCGTATTTTACTAATTTAATAGCGTGCTAGAACTATGTCTCTGACACGTTGAGCATCTTGAAAGGGCCGCTGACAGAATTATTTGTCCTTAAATACCGGTAGCGTTTAAGCGGAGAAGTAGGCGGCGGAGAAGAGGAATATTTTCAAACGCACTCCTCTCGGCTCCACTCGAATATGAGATGTACAGTAGAGGATGCCAAGCTTATGGTCGACCGGCGTATAAATCACCGTCTAAATTTAAATACTAATTAGTCTTTTGGGACGTTTTAATAAATATGCTATAAGAGAAATCAACGCTACTGTTTTTCGAGCTAGCGGGCGTAATTGCTTCTTCGTCTTGTGTCCTTCTCGTCGACTTCTAGATGAGAGAACACTCCAAATTGTTTCGATAAATTGTCCCCGCGTACACCTACAAAAAACGCTTTTCTCTCGCATCTGTTTTTTTTTTCTCTTGCTTGTCAGGATACTTATGTGTCGCTTCGATTTATACGACAGATGAATTTATACTGACACACAGGCCGTCTAGTAATATATGTGTCGTATTATGCGTAAAATAATACGTTGTTTAACACAATGTCACAGTTACGTTGAAATATACGCTTTTTTTAAACTATTCGTGTTAATTTGTTTATTTGAAATGTCGCCATCAAAACAGATTTGTTCGGCGATTCGTTCAAAGTTCTAATTTTTTTGTAATTAAAACCTATTTTACATACGCGTCTCTATTGTTACTATGTTTGACTTCTGCAGGGTCAAATTATTAAAAAAAAGAAGAAAAAATGGCTGAGAAATATGTTTGTATAATTAATAATGCTTACTGACAACATAAAAGAAAAAAAAATGTGAACTTAGAAATAATCTCTTTTAACAATAAATAAATAAATAAAAACACATGTGTTGAGGTATGTTGCCAAGTAACATATTACTTATGAAAATTCGCCATGCACTCCGGAGAGGTTGAAATATGGTTGACCAGAAGGCACTTAGCCTGTATAGAGGTGGTCGTTATCTTGAGATACCTGGTTGAGGTTCCAAACAATGTTGAGGATAACAAGGGTGGTTTTGCCGATAGCTACTTAAATAGCTGCGTTCAGAAGAAGAAGAAGATCACATCTAGTAGAGAACCTAGTGACCTACAGATTAAATCATGAAAGCTTGTAGTTACATCACTTTTCATCGATAAAATTTAGAGGAACACTATATTACAAGCGAGATAGAAGATATAACATACGTTATAGCTACTTAAGACATACGTCCATATTTTATTAAGTATCAATGAAGAGATAGACGGTTGAGCTTTCATAATAAATTTGACATCTGCTTTTTACTGTTTATCCGCGCTTCCTTAGTTTTCAATATTTATTTTTATTTAATTTCACCATTTCTTTTGCTAAAAGTGCTTCTCAAAGCTATAACGAAGTAAATCGTTTAGTTTGTGGTAAGTTTAGAGATGTTAAAGAAGCATCAGAGGGCGCCAAGAGATGTCTGGCTTGTTGTTTTGAATGTTGTGGTATTAACCATGTGTGAGGTAAACAGTGATACAAAGTGGAGTAAAAATACTCTCGGAACCACGCTGATGATGCCGGCTAGGCAGGAACATGTCCGCGGATAGTGTGTTTTTCCTCCCCTTGCACTACTTTTGCCACAAATTATTCCATCAATACCATGAGGAAGCTATTTTAACATTAGCTTTAGCATTTTTTTCTTGATTACCTGATTAAGTAGCAGAAATTGAAGATTAATTTTAATATGCTTTGTCCAACAAACAATGAATTAATTTGGGTCTGATAAAGGGCAGAAACTTAATTAATTTCCTTAATATATGTATCAATAAACAAAGCAAGTAATCAGGTGATTTTTGCCTCTATCCCCAATAAATGTTCATTTTGTACGCATACCTTCTTATACATGCATTGCTTTCTATTATTTTCACTACCATATAAATCAAAATCAACACTATATAATGCAAAAAACCCTAATTAAGGAAACAATTTAGACCTATCAATTTATCGAAGATGAAAGCGCGATCTACCTACGAGATATACGGCCGCTCGAAACCATAACAGACACTAATTCAGATGAACAGCGAACGCAAAGATCATGAGCCAGAAGGCAATAAACGGTCGCCAAACAAACAAATAACCCGAGTAATCCAGATTAAAGGGCCGTGTCTGCAGTAATAGTGACATATTGGGTGGCGTTGCCCATTAAACCTACAGGATACACGAGACCATTCGCTCCCACATCGAAGGCGGCGAGGTTTCGCCGTCGATTCGCTTTTCATTCTTTGCCACTCGAAAAGCATCGATTTATCAAGGCCCGCGCGATGTCCTGGGCCGCTATACGACTCTTAAATAAAAATTATCCGGTTGTACGGGCGCTAAGACAGTCGGGATTTATATTAATTTACTTCAGTGTATATACCCGTCGGGGAAATGTACGTTAATTTATTCTCATCGTGGACGGGTGCTGCTGCATCTGTCCGTTGGAAGGTGCTCGATGCTAATGTTGCTGTCGTTATGGTAAATTGATGGTATACGTAGGTATACACCGAGATTGCATATAGAAAAATAGAAATGGAAGTATATATCTTATTGAAGATGACGGCTTGCAACTGTAGGAAAAGATGGAACTTGGAACTTCTTCACAAGCGTTTACTATTGCTACTTACTTTAACTTCATCATCTTTTCTTTGTAAATCGGACTGCTAAGGAGTTATGTCTTTGAGTTCTGGCATATTAAAATCTATAAAGGTGCCATTAGAAATGAGGTTATTTTTATATTGACTAGTTAATGTACACTGCCGTTCAGTGAAGTTCGGTCATAGAATAAAAATCTATTATATCACACTGTATACAATTATTAATACATAAAATTAGAAAAATATTAAGCATACACTCTTTTCTAAGGGATTAAAGCCATAAATTATTATGTAAAGTAGAAATATTGCGACAACCACAATAAAGTCCCCATCATATTCATATATTATATTATCATTCCAAGAATTTCTCGGAAGTACCGATCTTTTGAAACGGGTCGTTCGGGGACTATTAACGAACAATACATTTAGGAAATATACCGCAGTATCACTCTTGTTTCTTTATCACAGGCGTAAAGATGTAAATTTGCTTCATTTTACTGTTAAACGTGTGTTGGTGTGCATCCGTCGTTTTTGCGCGAAAGTTTTAAGAAAATTTACTTCAAAATGGCACGTGGTAAGCCTACCAGCGTAGAAAAACGTTCACGCATTATTACGCCGTTTGAAGAAGGATATTCGGGGCGACAAATTGCTGAAAAAATAAATATGAGAAGTTCAACAGTAAATGACATCATACAGCGATATCGGACAACTGGAACTATAGAAAATCGTGTTCGTCCCGGAGCATCTAGGAAAACAACAAAAGCTGAAGATTTGAGAATTGTATTATTAAGCAAACGCAATAGAAAATTAACAGCGCCACAAATAGCAGCCGAAGTCAATCGCGGCCGTGAAGAACAAGTTTCGGCGAGTACGGTAAAACGTTGACTTCAACAAGCGGACCTTCATGGACGCATTGCCATTCGAAAACCCTTATTACGTCGGGGCGACAAAGCAAAACGGCTACAGTGGGCCCGTTCTCATCTAGATTGGTCGTTAGATGATTGGAAACACGTGATTTGGAGTGACGAGTCAAAGTTTGCGGATTGTGGGCAAAAACGACGAGCTTATGTCCGAAGATCTAAAACCGAAAAGTGATCCCGAACTGCATTGTGCCTACAGTGAAGCAAGGGCGTAGTTCTGTGTTAGTGTGGGGATGTTTCTCCTTTGCTGGGACGGGAGATTTATGCAGAGTGCAGGGTGTAATGAGGAAGGAAAATTATTTTGCAATACTCCAGAATCATGCAGTGCCATCAGGATTCATGCACGACAACGGCCCAAAACACACTGCGTTAGTGTGTAAGAACTATCTAAGGGAGCAAGAAGAACAGCACACCCTGAAAGTAATGACATGGCCCCCACAAAGACCAGATTTGAACCCTACAGAGTTGTTATGCGATGAACTGGACAGGAGGATCCGAAAAATATGCCCAATTTCACAAGAACATTTACGGAATATTCTGCAACATGAACGGATTAATATTCCACAATCCGTTTTAACAAAACTTATCGAAAGAATGCCTAGAATAGTTCGAGCGGTGATTAACAGCAAAGGATGTTTTTTCGATGAAAAAAAAATATAATGTTCAGTATGTTATATTAGGCCAGAATAACTTTTTATTTATTTATTTTTGTCTTTTTTACCTGTACATACAATAAAATTGCATTTTGTTTTTAGTTTCGTTTGTTTCTGTAACCTTTTCATGTTTTTTACTAACCGACCGAACTTCTCTGAATGGCAGTGTACATAATCTGCTCCAAGATACAATCGGTCATCGACTTACCATAGGCCTTTATGGGCCCGATTGAATTCGCTCTGAATGTGTGTTGCGTTAAATAAGGAAGGATGTCTTTATGGAATTCTCTTTGGGTCTGTTGTGTGAAGCGAATTCTGTGATTGATTGATTGATGGAGTGATATGTTTTGAAGCACAACCAAAATCAGTATTGGTTTGATTTAACAAAGATAATTGAACCAAAACTAATGGGTTCTGTTAAGTCGAATGGTAAGTTGGATATATTCGCTAAAGTATTGAATGAAGATATTTTTAATATAACATCGTGGTTCGTTGGATGAACCAATTCCTTTCTCTCAGTGTGGGCCATTGGACCAAAATTATTATTACTAATATTTTAATCCTTCTAATTTTCATTAATATCAAGTATTCTTTCAATAGCAAAGCTAACATCCTACTAGAATGGTAAAATATCATTTATGTTTATATAAAATCTGTAAGGTTCTTATTTCATAATTATAAAAGCAATAATTATCAACTGTTTATTGCCTTCTAGAGCCATACAATCTTTAATAACAATTACCTACGTGTTACGTCGACACGTAATTATCGCCAACAGGAAATCTTACCTCGTAAACGTACTGAGGAAGCTGTCGATTTTGTTTCCTAATTAATAGTCAACACCTAATAAAATCCCAATTGTTTTCATCAGATCCAGTCGACTAGCTGTGCCGTTTCATCTCTAAAGCCGTTACTTTTGCGCGTGTTTTTATATCACATTTGTCACGACGAATTTTACTACGCAAGTCTAATTTATCAAGTGAAAACTCCCATTAGTCTCTTCGAGTGTCTTCGAACAGCGGAACGAATCTAAGTGATGGTCGCCGTGCAATCTCCACCTCTTCGTATCTACGAGAATCGAAGATTATTTAGGCGTTTTTGTAATAGCTCGTAAAACCGTTTTTATTAGCGTCTACCATTTCGCAGTGGAGATCAATGCGGATTCCACGACTTTAACTTTCTAATAAATACGGTACAATTTATCATCGGACGGTCCGCGAAAAGAACAGATGACAACGACGCCGAACCGTTTTCGGCTGTCCGTCTAGTTTTAATGGTGCAACGAGCTTTAACGTTCCGGCCGACCAGATTGAATTTTTACAAAGGATTCAATTTAAAATTAAATTGGATTATGCGCGGCGATCTATTTTTTTGGTGGCGGTATCAGTTTCCGATGTCGTGTGCCCCCTTTGGCGAAGTGTGTAGGTTTTATGTTTGAAAGTCGATTACTTTTGATATAAAAGATGAAATGGGATCAAATTTGACTTAATTTGAAAGAATAAACAGGTTTTTTCGAAGTATCTTATTTATAATCTTTTGCGTTATACACTCGATTGAAGGATTTTAGCGTATGACCGGAAGTTGAGGTTATCAAATTTTAAGGTTACGATTTATTGGATGGAATAAGCGAGGCAATTATTGAGGATTTTGCTGCTGAAGTGGCGGCGATCCAGAGGATAATTCTTCATTACAATCCGGGCTAATTCAACCCCAGAAATTTCTTGGGACTTTGAAGTCGACGAATCTAGTTTAGACCGCGATTACGTTCCTCCAGAAAAAGAATCTGGCGATGAATGATCAAATACTTAATGAGGCTCTTCCTGAAACGTATGTACACGAGATGAAAAGTCTGGAAAGATGGCATTAACGACAGTTCCTCCAACGTCCAAAAAACAACTTTCTTCCTGAGAGATCATCGAAAACTAGAAAAACTGATTTTGGTGCACATTTACCTATCAAAGAAAAATATAAAAGAATGTCTTTTGTTCTGGGAAGATCGAGCAGCGCTGTTTGGAGCGCTTCATGCCCTTCCATGAAAATAACTCATAATTTGTTATAATGTGCCAATATTTTATATTCTGCTTTATGTTGAAATGTAATTGTTGCAAGTATCCGCAACATAGTGACGGTGTACTGTGTTGCACATGAACAAGTTATTCCAAAACCAACGTTCTAAATATTTCCAGCGAGTATCTTTAAAAGCATCACCGACGATAAAAGAATTTCTGGTTTTAATTTACCAACTTTATCATTTAATACCATCAATTTTCTAACACATTAAACATAATAATGAAACATTTTCCCGTATAGCAAATGTAATAATGATCATTTACGGACACCGGCCTATTGTATTCATATCGAAATAATAACTCGCTACATTAAATTTCGGCTGAGGAGACGAGACAGTTTACTGGCTATTGATATATATAGAGCCGGGCTTCCCCTCAACGCACATAAAACCATTAATACGTATTAAGTCAACATATTGTCACATTAAGTGCTCCCTAACACCCCCTAAATACAATATTTGAATTGTTTGTAGTCGACACCCTTGTCGACCGTGATTTTATTAGGGTATCAAGTTGATTTATGCCCACCAATTCGATGTAGCATCGGCGATTGACTTCGTCTTCTTTCTTTCATCGTGCGGGTATATTTTAACGGAGAGAACGTGGCGGGAAACGTTGTTTTAATATTGAGATCGTAATTCTTATTTTCTTCATAAATGTTTGTATTATATTAGGTAATGGAGAATATTGTACAGGGTACATCAGAAAATGCCTGAAAACAATAACCAAAAAATATAATGCTAAGATAGCTTAGCTTCCTCATGGTATTGATGGAATAATTCACGGCAAACGCAACAAGAGGAGAGAAAAAAATTACACTAACACACGGACATGTTTCTGTCTACCAGAAGGCGCCAAGAAATGTCGAGTTTGTCGTTTTGAAAGTTGTGGCATTAACTGTGAGGCAACAGCGATAGAAGGTAGAGATAAAAAATTACTCTCGAAACCACGCGGATGTCGCCGGGTAGGCAGAAACATGTCCGTATGTTAGTGTAATTTTTTTCTCTCCTTTTGTTGCGTTTGCCGTGAATTATTCCATCAATACCATGAGGAAGCTAAGCTATCTTAGGATTATATTTCTTGGTTATTGTACAGGGTGTTTATAAAGTTTCGATCGATTATTTACCAATAACAATATTATTACGATTACAAAATTTAGCACCCGTTTGCACCGACATTCTTTAGTAATTTGGATGTACTCCTCGTGAGGCACCCTTTATTTTAAATGGAAGCTTTAGCGAAAAAATAGTTATTATTAGTAATACACGTGTAATCGCTGAAACTGTCGTAGTTTATTTTTGGTTAAGCTTGATTACATGTTCTTTGTGGTTTCAGCACGTCATAAGATTCCCTCCTCGGAATAGAAAGGAAAAAATAAAAGATTAATTTAATTGTTTCAATTATTGACTTGTGAGGTCTTAAATGTTTTAGAACAACACCAACACTTTTGCAAGGTACAGTGATTGTGGTCTTCTTATTAGGTCTACTTTTTTTTACTGTTCAGAATAAATGAATTTCGAATTCTAGAAGGTGTTGTTAAGTAATCTAAGTTACATAAGTTAATATTTCCAACTGTTATAAACCTGTCCTGTAAGAAAAGAAAAGCACATTGGTCTTGGTAAATACATAAGCAGATGTAATTACTTTTATCTCATAGTCAACTTAATCGAATTAATTTCGAAATAAGTTTTACCGATTAAGATTTGAGCAACCAACACTGCGGAACTGGTACAAACACTAAAATCGTTAACTAGGTTGTTTTACAAAATACTCATCCTACAAATGGATCCTTTCAACATTCTTTCTTAGCATGTTCATTACAACAATACTCAATCATCAGCGCAGTTTCAACAACAGAAATTAACAAAATTTCTCCAACTAATTAATGAATTAATTAAACTTTTTCTTCTTCCTCCCAGAAACGATAATTAGTCACCGACAAAGAACCCTAAGCCCGGTTTTTCTGCTTTTCTCCGAAAATCGCCGCAAAATCTAATTAGATCCGCCGTCTAATCCAACACACCCGATACGAAATACGACGAACATCGGTAGAAAAGATCAAAAACATCAAAGAAAAAGAAAAATGCGTCGAGAATTCTATTGTTTATGAACTCCGAAGAGCGACCATCGACCACCGCATCAGTAACGGAAAAACGAAGATCGCGTCTCAAAGTCGAAGCGAAAGAGTTTCGAAAAACACACCTCCTCTAGAAATGTCATTAATTTTTTCGTGGTCGTCATCGTCTTACCAGTCGTATACGGGCGTGGATCATGAGATTCACGGCGCGGCGGTAGTAGTGCCTCTCAGCTATTGTTCGCGTTGTCACTTGTTTCAATAGATTGTACAAAAACAAGCGCTAATCACATGCGCGCAGTGTTAACTAGCTTTCTGCGCGCAGCTTTTTTTAGTTTTTTTTCGTTTCGTTTGTTATTTTTGTAAAATAGAATGGACGATCTATAATAATTGATATGTTTTTTCTTACTATTCAACCATGCATTTTTGCGTTTTTTTTTGGTGATTCGCAGTTCAGAAAGCTACACAGAGAGTAATATATTGCAAAATAAAATATAATTATATTGCAGTCTAATATATTTTTTATTAAAGTAGAAAACAGGAATACAATATCCGAAAAAATAATGCTAAAATAGCTTTCTCAAGGTGTTGATGGGCAAAAGCAACACAAGGAGAAAAGAAAATACACTATCCACGGATATGTTTCTGCCTACTCGGCGTCGTCAGCGTGGTTCCGAGAGTATTTTAACTCTACCTCGTATCGCCGCACCCTCTAGTGCCAAGAAACACAGAAAACAGCGACATAAACTTAAAAAATGCGATGTACCAATTTTTTATTATAAAATGAAAAGAATTAGAGGCTTTAGAGGGTGTGCGTTCGAAAATTCTTTACTTTGAAAAATAAGAGACAGCTGTACATTATAAGCCCTTATATTGTAGAGAATGCACACGTATTGCAGAAACAAACGCCTGTTTTGCAGAGTTGGAGAAATCGTATTTTTTAGATGGTATATACAAGATCGACCTCAAATATTTAAAAAACTACGAACGTACACATGACTTGTTAAGTAACATAACTTATTGCCCATACATGGTATATCGTGGTAATCCGCCAAACTCAATTCGCGGACAAGCTGCACTCTTATATTCCCTTTTTTCACTCCCGTAGCTCATACAGCTGCGACATTCCCGCTATCTTCGTTCATCATGGACGCCTTGGTCGCTGCTCTGTATGTGTGTGTGTACGTGTTGTTATTAATGATTCCGCCAAATCATTGTGTTGGATGATGTGAGGTCGCTAGTTGCTTAGTGGCAGGTGTGACTAACGCGCTCCTTTGACGGTGCCGATGCCGACACCGGACCAGCCAAATACCTGACCGATTTCGGCGATGATACGGCCGTCGATTAGTCGTGGTGGTCCGGTGGACGGCGGGTCCACGCCGCGCTCACCTACAGCATAGCATCGGTACGGTGTAAGTTAATGTTTTAAGTTGTAATTTTCGTGTATTTAATACGTTAATTTCGGGCATTCCGAAATGAAAGATATTGTGTCCTTTATGTGAAGTAATGGCCGTTCGTTTTTTCCTGTTGGTGGTTTCTTTTTTTTTTTTTCTTTGGAAGTGTGTGTCGTGGCATGTACGTAGGTACATAAAGAAGAGGAGTTATTGAATTCGATGTAATCTTACTACAGTTACTGTTTAGCTACAAGAGATAATTAGTCTACAGTTAAGTTAGAATAACCTATTCCTGAGGAGGGCCTAAGAATAAGTCATTAGTCTTCTATTGGGAAGTACGTATTTCTTTTTTTGTATTTATCATATCTTCTAGTCAATCTAGCAAAAGAATTATTCCATCAAAAAATTTGGTTTTTCAGTAGAAGTATATGTTTCTTTAAATGGAACAAAATAATCTTTCGTTTAAAGAAATATTGCCTTGAAACAAAGAAATCTGCTTAAAAAAACAATTTCTTAGGTTTAAAAAATCCTTTCTTCTTTCAAGAACATTTCCAAACGATTCCAAATCGTTCTCCACAGCGTAAGTCTTCCCTTATTGTAATAACTGTACCTTCCAAGTCCTTATTTCCGTATAAATACCACCTAAATATGCAGATTGCGTACAACCCTCTGGTTTATTTGTCTATCCTCGAGGTCCCCGTTAATTGTTTTGTGGTTTACACCGTCGACGACCAAAAATCTCACCGTTTCATTTCCACGTTTCCCTCCCTCTTCAACGACAACTATCCAAGCATCCTCTACGTACTACTACCTGCCCTCTCGATATTTCGCAGAAGTAGAAGTTGGTGGCAGTCTGTCCCTCCGAGTGTATGTGTACTCCGTCGGATTTATAACGTCGCACGACGCTTTTCGCGCGCCCGTGACCGGCCGGAATGCTCATTTCCTCATCAGCGCTAAATCGGGTGGAAAATAGCGAGAGAGCGGGTGCGACCGTATTTATTACGGCGGTGTCAACCCCGCAGAGTTATTGTTAGCGGCCCAACGACCGCCGCCGTTGTCGTTGCCAACCCCTTGTAATGCTGCCACCTCTTTCTCCTGTTCTACTCCTTGTAACTCCCCGGCGTAAAACGCAGCCTCGCACTAACTGATGTCAACCCCGTCTTGCCTTTGCTTTTCGCTCTGCTTCACGATGACACGGCGCTACCAATCCTCGTGTAATTTCGTTTATGCCTTTAATGATTTTATATCCTTTGCGAGGATAAATTTGAACTTACGAGAAATGTAAGACAAAGAAAATAATTAAATAGTGTTTACAGCGTTCCTATTCTGATTCTATTCCTTTGTTTAAGATCTAAGGAGATGGAATAATGCTACAATGAGTATGAATATTCTCGTGTAAATATTTAAAAGTTGTTGTGTTTAAGTCGCCATGAGACACCCCGTATATATAATGGTAACGCCAATGTTGTCCACTACTCATCGCCGCTTGGTACATACTCACCTAAAATGTGGACTTCTCTGGTTATTAACTCTAAAACAATCAGCTATTTCAAAAAAACAGTAGCTACTTGTGTCTTATTATTGGTATCGGTGCAAATAACTCATTTCCTCGCGTTTGTTCTTCGAATACCTAGCTAGCAATTATTCTAGGGCTGTGACAATTATGATTGGTGTCAGCGGCCTATAGCGCAAAATTCCGTTCTCGCAACTAGAGTATCGTACAGTTATGCAGGAATCCAATAAGACCAGTTCGAGACAACTTCATCATTGATACGGCTCGCGTTGAACGAACGTTTCGTAGAAGAAATCGCGTAAGCATTCCAGACACACACGGTACTTGCCGTCATAACGCGTATAATTATAGTATCGGCTAATTGCTGTTAGGAGGAGACAGAGCAGAAAATGATATTCTTGAAAATTTATTAATTCCGCCCAATGAGAACTAGCGAGGATAGGTACGCCGTCGATAAGTCGGTAAATTGGAATTCCTCTTGATCTGACTACAAATGTCGCATACAATACCGTTCATGAGTTTTGGATTTACCATCTAATCCCGATTTAGAGAAGAAATAGAAGAAATTTAAAGAAAATAGAGGTAACTCATTATAAGGAGCATTCCGATTGGCTATGTGTTTAAGCTAACCGTTGATCTTCTTCAAAGTCAGTTATGATCCTCCTCGTCCTGATGAATTCTCTCTATGATTCTACAGATGGGAGCGTATTTTAAGATTTCAAAACGAGCTGAATCAATGTATGCTTCATAGCGGAAGCTCTCTCCCACGAATTTGGCTAAAGTTTTTGAAGATGCTCTGATCTCAGCACCTTGCCGTGCTCTTTCTCTAAAAGTTTTATTGTACTCGTTGCTATTCTAGACCATGCAATGACTGTGAATGTCAAAATAAGTTTAAAATTTGACGTGTACAACAGCCTCTCGCCCTCTCTCATTATTCCTGGCGCATTATTGGGTAAATATATCTCCAGACGACGATAATGCCAGAGAAACGGCTAAATAACTTTGCTCTAGATCGTGAACTCGTACGGCACATTACAAGTTGTAATATGGTATTGTTGATTGAGATAATAAATTAAATTGTAAAGATATAAGGCATTCTTGATGTTATATATTTAATAAAAGCTATTATTGGTAACAAATGAGCGAAAAGACGCCAAAATAATTTGCCTATTTTAATCTCTGCGGCTTTTCAGAATTCGCTAATATTAAATGGTTTATTTAAAAGAGAGAGAAATTTGAAAATGTTACAGGTATAGTTATATAGGCAAGAGAAAGCGTTAATAGTGTATAATTTTCCATCACAAGGATTCGTAGTGGCAGTCTTTAAAAACTCTAAATTCGTTTACTTGCCGACCTGATAAAAGAATTTTTACAGAAGTTTGACCATGTGCCGCGTAATTTTTCAGTCGTATTTTATGGATCGCGAGGTAAAAAAGGTCGCCGACCACTGATCTAGATGATCCTCCCGAATCTGCGGACTGAAAATGATCTTTTAATTAGATAAAACAATTTTCTACTTTTTTAACATTATAAGACAGGTAAAAGAATCTTTAACGAGTGCCTTATCGATTTGTGATCTGAACTAATTAACATCGGTGTATTCTCACGTTCAATCCAACTAGGCACATGGCTAACATGCCTGGGCTCATTCCGATACAAGTTGTTTATACTAATATACAACACGGAGTGTTTTAATTAATGCGATTAGAGAATTACTTACTCTCGAAAAGTGACGCTTTAACTGCTCCCGCTGGATGCCGAAGCGATCGTGAGGCTCGCAGCGCCTTCAATAATAACATCAAACGCTCCGTTCGTACGTTGTTTTAAGGCGGCTGTCATCTCTTCATGCCAATTTGAAACATTAAATCGAGGTGGCGTCGCTCGATTAAAAATAACAGCGTATACCTTGCGGCCTACACGTATAAACTGATTATATGTATGTGCGTACACACACCCATCTGTTCCCTTAACTGTTACACTATTAATACCGGACTGGGCGAACATATGTTTCGCGTTGTTCGCTATTACGTTTATTGCGGCGTTTAAACGTGGAGGAAAAATTTGTTTGGGCTTGTTGCATTCGAACGTTTATAAATTATGATTCTTTTTCTATTCCATAAAGATCTAACTTTATGGAATTTCCAGTTTTGGAGTGCAGCTTTCGGTTTTAAACGCACACGGAGCTACCGACTGAAGACGTAAATTGCAAATTGGTTGAATACTCAATTCTCGCACATGAAGAGACGCTAAGAGAACCGGATACAAGCTTCATTATGCAGTATAGTGCAAAATTAATGAGGACGAAGCTATTATTTTTTATTATTATGATCGGAGGTATAGGGGCAGAAATAGGGAAAGATTTTAGGTTGTAGGCCAGTATATGGGAAGAAATGTCAACTGCAGAGTGTTCCAAGCAGCAAAAGAACTAGAAGTTTCTACTTCCAGTAAATGTTGTTTACACTCCCGTGTACGATGTTCAATTTTATTAAACATCCCGTAATTCGGAAGATTTTAGTTTTTTTGCAGTCACAAACCAATAAAATTGCTCTGTATGTAGCAGGTCTTCTAGTTGCTGATATGGGAATATTGAATTATTGGGTCACTAACTGGAAGGAAATCACACCCAGCAAAATGCAAATGTTTGAGGAGGCACTGTTGAAAATAGTGTAATCGGACCATTCTGCTTTGATGAAAGTCTCGAAATGGTGTAGTACCAAATTTAGATACTCTCTTTCCAGATATTAGCGATCTTGATTTACCAGGTTCAACCTTATGGTTTTAACAGGATGGTCCTCCTTCGCATTGTGTGGCTTATGTAAAGGAGTACTTAAATGCAATTTTTTCTCGGCGTTGAGTAGGTAAACAAGGAACAACAAAATATTCGGCCAAATCGCCTGATCCTAACTCCCTAGATTTATTTTGCGAAGCCACGTTAAAGTTTAGTCTATAAATCTAAATCCAACTGCTAAATGCTAATAATAGGAGAAGTTTCTCCAAAATGTACATGAAAAATACAAATAAAACTGTTGAAACGTTAAATATTGTTTTATTATAAAATTCTCTCAATGAAAAACGGAAAGAAAAGAAAGGAATTAAGAAAAACAAACTTAAAAAAAAATTGTCCGTTCAACAAACGATATCAGGCTCGATTCCCTACCGGAACGAACTTTTTTTCGAACAATTTCGCAAACACAGCGAATTCCAGATTTTCACTAACATTCCTCAAACTTTAACTAAGTCCACACCTATATTAATTCATTAATACATTTAAACATTGCACATTTCGTCAAGTTATAAAAGGTCAACGCAGCCTGTTAACTACCGCTTTCCTTGGTGTTGTAGGAGTCAATATGGACAGAATCTCATTAAAACTCACGAAATAAGTCAGCCGCGACTTGTAAAGAGTTTCTTGTTAGTAAACCTTACAAACTCTCTAAAATGCTTAATGGTGTCGTATCGGATTACCCGAAAGAAACTTTTCATTACCCACCCGAACAGCTCGCTACATTAACCTTATCAATTTCTTGCTTGTAACCGTACAAAAGACTTAACTTATTAAAATGCTCCCGAGCGGTAAAATCGCTTTAGCAGAGCGCTCTCTAGCCGCCACGAAAAAGAACTATTAGGTCGCACAATTCAATTGGCAATAAACGACGTGCGAATTTTACACAATCGGCCGTAGCAAAAAAAAAAATGTGAGAGGACATTATATGGTCGGGAAAATGTTAAAATGAGGACTAAAATTTTATTTTGCTTGAATCTATTTGTGTCTTGTTAAATTTTTAATTTCGCCACGATATTCAGTTGTTAATGAAAAAGTTCATAATCAATGAAAGTTTTTACTAACTTTTAAGTAAGTGTAATTTTACCTGTCTATCGATTTGATAATTTGATACTTGTCGCAAAAGTTTTAAGCGACGATGTATGTATATGCATAGGCAAACCGATCGACAGGTTTTTGCGGCTCGCCGTAGCAATATAGGGCGGGGGTACAAGTACGGAATAGCGGTGAAACGCAATAAACCGTTGATTAATATCGTTCCTCGCCGTGGAGTTTTTCCGACCGTTTTCGCGCTATCTTTTGTCAACCCTATTTAACAAATCGTCCATGAAGGCGTTCTTCTTTTGTGTCGTTGGGGGCCATTTTGTATCGCCAATAACAAAAATCCACTTTCACACTTCAGCTGTTTTATTATTGTTATCGTTTCCAAAGGCCACTTGCCGGAGAAGAGAGGACCGTCAGCGAGCGTAAATAAGAGGGACGTCGTGATAAAGTTGAGGAATTTCAGCGGGCCCCCTATATTCCTATCGTTTACGTTAAAGTCATTTACGTTTGGATTAATACACTCGCCGCTGGTTACGTGCCGAGTAAGATTAATAATTAGCTGCAATGTAAGGCGAAGGAATCCGAATGAAAGCCATAAAATTAGCAAAAAGGAAGAATCGAGTTATCAAAAAGGAAATCAACAAAGACGAAGTAAAGGAAATAATGACGACGCATTATGCCGGAAGTATGCCTATTAACTTCAATTCGAAATAAAGAGAATTACAATAATTTTACAGAAAGGAAATGAACTGCACTAGTTTAAGTAGTTAATATGGCTATATTCAATTCAATATTCATATTACAATTTCGATTATATAATAACATTGCTTGTCTATTTTAAATTAATTAACTAACGGCTTAATGCAGCGAATTATATACAGGCCTCGATAGAAATACGGAGCGTGTTAGGCTTTCCGAAAGTTTAAACTAAACCCAACGTCCTGTGATGACTAAGCAGAAACGAGTACACTTTCCGTGCGCTTCACGAAATTAGCAGAGACTCTCGGGGAAACCAGTAGGCCTTCCTTACGAGACGAATAGACACGAGTCTGTCTAATCTTTGCTAATTTCGTGAAGCAGAACTCGTTTCTGCAGGCTTAGTGATAACATACACCCCCATATTATAGTGCTGCCACCTCCGCGTTTAAGAGTAGAAACGACGAGAAATCTTTATTAAATCCGTCGTTAATTCCGCAATATAAGACTACCAAAAATGCTCAAAAAAGAATTATTCAGTTTGAAAGTAATGCCTTTTTTAATAACTACGTCTATATTCGATTCGTCGAATTTTTTTTCCAATTTTCAATTTCAAAACATTAAAGCAGAAAATGTTGATGTACCCTTTTAAATTGCCAAATGAGATGTTTACAGCCGTTATTGCATAGAAAATAACAATTTTTTTAATTCTCTAATGATTCTTTCAAACGTTCCTTCTTTGATACGTGTTAGATGAGCGCTGCAAAGATCGACTAATTAGTTCGAGAACTAATGAAATTAATAATGAATTTAGGTTACCACCTAACCACCATCTACAGATGCGTGTTTCGCTGTGTAACAGCTCATCAGTGCAAATTTGTAGAAGGTCAATCGGTTAATTGTCGTATAAATACGGACGACGTGGAAACACATATAAAAGAGAGAATGCAATTAAAGATATAATTTGTCGAAATATTCGCGAACACATCTACGATTGCGACCAGACATCCTTGGCATCATGATGTGTGAGGGGCGCAAGGATCGACTAACAGCTTAATTAGCCAGAGAATTAATGAAATTAATAATAATAAAGTTAAACTGATGAGTTGTTATACAGCGAAACGCGTGGTGGTCATGCTTGTCTAACTTCATTATTAATTTCATTCGTTCTGTGGCCAATTAAGCACTAGAACTAAAACTAAAGCTAAAGATGTTAATAATTATAGATGATAAACTTATTAGTTACAAATAATGAAAGTTGTTGCTACATCTTTTTAATAGAGAAACTAAAGGAGATAAATGATGGTCAGCTGAAGCATTATTCGTATTATAATGATAGATTTTGAAAAATAGTTCCTCACACCTGAATGAAAAAATGCTTGTTCATTGAAATAAACAAATAAAACTAAAATTCAACAATATTCAACATTAATATTTAAGTAATAGAATATGTTAAGGTCCAAAAAGTAATATTTGGCAAGGCGTATTCTTCCGGCAGTTGTACACATTTTTCATATTAAATCCAGTTATCTGCAATATGTATTCTACTGAGTTATTATTTATTATTATTATTTCTCTAATAGCATTTCTTTTCTATTCCAGACAGCCAAAATCATCTGAATCTCTTCAACAACAGGCAGCAGCCCAAGAAGAAACGAAAATCGCGAACCGCTTTCACCAACCACCAAATTTTCGAGTTGGAAAAACGGTTCCTCTACCAGAAGTATCTAAGTCCAGCGGATAGAGACGAAATCGCCTCGAATCTAGGACTCACGAACGCGCAAGTCATCACGTGGTTTCAAAATCGAAGGGCCAAACTGAAGCGCGACATGGAAGAGCTAAAGAAGGACGTGGAAAACTCCAAGATAATAACAGCGCACAAGAGTTTTCTGGAAAACGTGCAAGATTTAGGCTTACTGAAGAAGAAAGCGATGGTAAACGACGACGATTGCCCGAAAAATTTAGTGATATCGTCCGAGAAATAGTTTAGAGTTTCGGACGCGAACATTTACTCACCAATATTTGGTACGATTTAAGAAACGAGGTATATCGGAAGATAACGAGAGTCATTGTGTTTTTTCCTATCATCTTTAACCTTTTTTATATAAATATTTGAATGTGTATAAAAATAGACTTTATGTATAATGTTATATATAAAAAAAATAATTAAAAGGTCTATCTCAAAGTGTGAACTGCTTACGATGTATGGAACTGTACAAATTGTAAATAATTCTATGTATTAAGTTATTATTTAATGAATCGAAATAAATGAAGGAAGGAGACAGTAAAGTGATATTTTATCATTATGACGTGTCCATATTAGCGGAAGATAATGTAATACGAAGATAAATGGAATAAATAAGTCAAACGTAAACAAAAAGGAACAAAATGTTATTAATGTACAATAAATATTGATGTTGATCAAGCTTTTGTGTTTTGTTTTTTACAATTGTTTTTTACGTTTCATCTCTATGGAGTCTTGCGCATAAGCTTACTGCACTAGCCACTTTACACATTGCTTTAAAGTTATCCCAGTTACCAAGCACTTCCGAGATTTGCCACCATTTTTCTTAGATTGGACACTTTTACACGTAAGAAAAAGAAGCAAAATTTTCTCACGTGTTATTCCTCTATTAAATATTAATTTTGAGTATCTTGTTTTATTCAATGTTTATCGAAGTTCAAATGGAAAAGCAAGTGTCAACATGAATACGAGCAAACAGGCGCTCCTTGGTTGCGGTCTATATTTAAATAGAAAGATTTTACATTTCAAGAAGTTTCGTTAACCTATTACAGTGTTATTTTTACAACATTATTTACGTGATAGCGAGCCTGGAAATGAAATTATTTGCAATCTTTGATTTTTCTCTGCTCAGCTTTGCGATAGAATATCCATATTTTGGATAAGTTGGATAAATTACGAAGTTGTCACTTTATTTCGCCGGCACCAGGCTTTATTATGGCAAAAGTTAAACATTTCAAAAAAGATTTGCTAAAGTAGATATATAGCTTTATTTCTCAACGTAGACAAGTTATTATTTTTCCTTTTTCAAGACAGTCGATTATGATGACAACTCCATGAGTATTCCAAAAACAGTTGCTATCACTTTCCTGGACGATGATAACGTTCCACCACTGGTGCGCCAAAATTTTTAGTGACTGAAACCGGTGTTGCACAATCAAGCGCTTCAAAAGAAAATCTTCTCGGGTGGTGGTCCTTCTGGGTGCGCCTAAACCTGCTCTACGTGCTTTACCTTGATTTGCAATCCACAGATTCCAATACCGTAATACAATCGAATGATTACGACGAAGCCTACGCGCAATTTCCTGGCAGAATTGAAAATTTCAATTTTCAAAAATTCATTTCACCCATTCAGTGTTTTCCCACAGAAAAAAAATAGATACCTATATATGATCTGCATATAAAGGGGATCGCCCCTTTGCCTCCAAAATTTTACAAATATCCATCAACAAATAGATTCGTCAAATTTTCGTTCGTTCCATATTATTACAATTATAATAATCGCTCCAGTTATTTCGTTTATTGTCAATGTTATATTCCTCGCATATAAAATTACAAAAATCCACGGTAGGTATCTTATAACCTATCATTCTTGAAATTATCCAGCCAATCCTATATTTTCTTTTTCTTTTATTTCACTTTCCTCTTATTTTCGCTCTTCCAAGTAGGGGCTGACACGCCAATGCCATAAAGGCGAAAGGTTCGCATGTCGCGACCTATTTCGTGAAAAGTTGATGTAAATCTTCACCGAATTACAATAAAAACAGTTAGTTCTTGATTGAGGTGACAGTTTTTTCGGTTGTTTCGCGTATAAGTTGTCGTGTTTTCCTTTTTAAGTAGACATGTTAGCGAATTGTTATAATTAAATGACACGTGAAGTTTCCCATAAAGAATAGAGCGTTGGGGAAGTTGTAATTCGCATGTCAACCTTTTTTCTAAGATCGAAATATACAATCAGCTGTAATAGTACGGTGAAACTTGCATGGTTACCATGGATATAAGTGAATTTTGTAATAAACTCTGGTTTTATTGATTTCTCTCTGCATTTATCCAACTAATAGAGCAGTTTGTTGTTTCAAGTAATGCAAATACAATAAAATCGATATTTTATGAAAGTTCGATGAAATGGATCAATTTGTAACAAAACAAACAGTAAAAAAAATTGAAAATGACAATAAACCAGCAACTCAGTTTTCAACACCTCATCGCCATTGTTCGAGCGTTTGAGCTTTCGGGGGGCCTCGCTGTTACCGTAGGTTGTCATTGTTAGGCGCAATCGTAACGTGAAATCGCCACGATTATTTTTAGTTACGCGATTTCAATTCACACCTCACGTTTAGTCGGATGTATATGAAAGGTAAACCATGCGGATCGCTGATGGAATTGTGGCAAGCCGAGCGTGATTCTACCAGCATTGTTTCGACAAAACGCTGTCGACAAGTGAGTATTTGAGCATGTTATACAGTAGATTGGATTACAATGTTTTACTTTGCTTAAAGATAGTAGTGATTTTCTGGATTGGATGGTAATTGGATACTTTCAGAAGTTAATTAACGATAATAATAATTAACCACGATAATAAGAAACGAAAGAAGGCCAATTTCTATAGTATTAGGTGTATCAGACCGAAAATCTAATTAGCGTTTGGTAATATAAGGTTTATGCCTTTCGTATGGCTAAATGAGGCATATACAGTAGGTAACTATGAAACTCTTCCTGTATTGAAGCCATTGATAGAGGAAATAAGCAAAAAATAAGGTTTTATATTCAACTGACGTGTATCCAAAAAGAAATGAAGCTATTCCAAATACATTGTAAAACAAAATGAATTTAAATAGCTTTTATCGCCCTTAACTTAAGCATTCGCAAGTGCCACAAATGCCCGATTTTATTCAAGTCTGGAGACTGGGTGGACCAATCTAGAAGATGGAATCCATTTTCGTGTATCCACTCTTCAATTTTTTGAACCGTGTGATAGGGAGCGTTATCTTGTTGGAAAAGATTGTTTTCCACGCGCACCAGTGGTGGAACGTTATCATCGTCCAGGAAAATGATGGCAACTGTTTTTGGAATACTCATGGAGTTGTGTTAATCGACTGTCTTGAAAAAGGAAAAACAATAACTTGTCTACGTTGACAAATAAAGCTATATATCTACTTTAGCAAATCTTTTTTGAGATGTTTAACTTTTGCCATAATAGAGCCTGGTTCCCGCGAAATAAAGTGAAAATTTGTAATCTATCCAACTTTTCAAAATATGGATCCTCTACCGCAAAGCTGAGCAGAGAAAAGTCAAAGATTGCAAATAATTTCATTTCCAGACTCACTTAACTTAAGCATTCGCAAGTGCCGCAAATGCTCGATTGGATCCAAGTTTGGAGACTGGGCAGGCCAATCTAGAAGATGGAATCCATTTTCGTGTATCTTTAATTTTTCGAACCGTGTGCTAGGGAGCGTTATCTTGTTGGAAAAGATTGTTTTCCAAAAGCTTTTCTGGTGCTTGAAAAGAGTTTTATTTTATTCTACAATTACTTTAACGCCGCATTCAGAACTTTTAGGTACGTTTGGCTATTCGTACGAGTGTAATACGTGAACACTTCCCCAACGTTCTGTGATGACATGCATTTCCATATCACCTACGTGTTTAAGTGTAGGGACAACACAATTCCTCTTTAATTTTAAGACGCATAAAGCTACTTCCTGGGGAGCCAACAAGCTAAGAAATGTACTATAATTGTACTCTAGAAATGTGCATTATCGTGATTATACAAGTACTACATTATTAATTACCTGCTCCTTGCTCCCGCTCTATCGGACCACGACACCCTTTTCCAGTCAATTCTCTTACAAAACAATTTTCCGTTAAACGAGGAGCGTTAAAATTATAAAAAAAGAACTGACCGTGCGTTGATGGACATTCTTCTGCAGAGAAAGCTGCAGAACGGCATTAATATTCTAGTAATTTTTAATTAAACGAGTTTTTATGCTATTAGTCCCCTAATTTATCGGAAAACATTTAGAACTTCTTGCCTGAGCCTCTTTAAGGCAAAATTTACAGGACAGGTAAAATTCCGATAAGAATTACACGAAACCAATCTCAACAACCGTAAAGTTAATTCCTAATAAAAATTCTCGCAAATTACCAAAACGAACAGAACGAGAAGATATAAAACCTAAAACACACGAGCCGACATTTCTATACCGAAAAACGTTTAAAAACCGTATCGTCGGCCAAAATGTTCTCTCTCTCGCTCACTAAAATTACGAATAAAAGTTAAAATATGATCGGCTCCCGTATTCGCCTCCAATTAATTTCCATTCAAAAACGACCGGCTTAACGTCTAATTTATGCTTTACGGTTAGCGTCTGCACCGGTTTCGTAATAAGAAGTCACATAAATACATTTAGATAATATTAAGTGCGCCGTTGCATGTCCACTCTCTCGTATGTGTAGGTACGTCCGGGCGCCCCACTCCGCCGCTCATTTAAATGTTAATTTATTGTGGCTAACGAGTATTAATAATAATAATAAGGAGTTTATCTTTACATTAAGCGAGTACGGTTCAGCGTGTTTATAGAGCAGCACGCTAACTACTACCCAAATATGCAAAAGATTGTGAAGAGATTGAGGTAAAAAGTAACTGGTTAAGATCTAATTAAACGTTGTTGGAACCATTACTTCATCACAGAAGCTTTTCTTTTGCATTATGCAATTGAGTATTTTTGCAACTGCTTTCTATTGATGTTGTGTCTTTCGAGTTAAGGCTTCCAACGCATTTCTCACTTGCATTGTAGAGGAATCCCAGGACCGCCTCGCTTTCCGATGAATACGAAGAACAACATTGGTCCCAGGTCCCAAGTCCCATGTATACATGAATAATTTACAGTACATACGCAGACGATACAACTGTATTGCTCTTCTAAACAAATAGACCAATAGACCAACTCATAGAATCGATAAGAGTGTCGATACCATAGAGAACCTAACTTGATAGAACTTGCTCGTTCCTAAATCTCAGATCGCGACAGCTTAATGCTTTTGGCAATATGGCGCTACAGCAGGAATTTCAGTCGAGACTGCTTTGCCTCTGAAATGTAGTATGGAATTAGATTAAATTGGTTTTATGGTCCTCTGCGCCTACTAATTAAGCCTACTTTAATTTGAAGCTAGGTTTATGGAAAAATGGTTGAT
>LR737386.1:601492-713757 GCA_902655005.2 Marronus borbonicus
GCAATATCAAATCATCAGTTTTTAAAAAGATCGGTAGATGCAAGCAACTTGAGATTAACTAAATCAGTCTGAAAGACGAAAGATTGATTTAGAGAGATTTATAAATGCACCAAAGAATACCGTATTTAGCAAGAAGAAACAAAAAAACCTTACCTAAATTAAAAATTTCTTCCATTAATACCACGTCAAATATAAAATTTATTCGAAATAGAATGTATCTGCCTCGAGAACTTGCCTCCCAGTAGATACTCGTACCTTCTTACTCATTTACTCTCCATTTCTATTTGATCGTTGATTTTTCAAGTAGAAACCCATATAAAAGGGAAAACAAAGAAGCATTAAGCTTCGTTCTCACCTAGAAATAGCAAAATCAAACAAGCGCCGAAAACTCACACATCGTCCGAGATGAAAAGCCCACAAAAGGCAGATCTCCGACATACGAAAACCACGAGCACACATCCTTCTCGGAAATAATAATTAAATTAACTTATAATTGCACTACCAAACATCTCGAGATAATGAGAAAGTTTATTTAATTGTGTAATAAAAGCCAATTTAAAACCACAGCCGCAAGGCGATTATAGAGCTTAAGTATGTGGGATGCAATAAAGATAGGAGGTGCCATGGTATAGAATATGTATTTCAAATAAATCTCAAAGGCAATCCGCGATTGGCTTTTATGTAGAGTTTGGGCGTCTTAGTTTCTTACAAATGTAAATAACAACGTTTTTATGAGAGATATAATCTCTATTTATGACAAGCGGATAATAGGTAATAGTTTAAACATTCAAGTAAGTAAGACAAAGAGGATAATAGGTAATAGTTTAAACATTCAAGTAATAGGTATAATTGATGCCAAATCTCGCTTATATTGCTTTTACGAGGCTTTTTTGGCCTCGACTGAGAAACCGCGACGCCCAACTTGCGCAGTTATGTTAAATTACAACGCATTTCGATGATGATCTACGTATGTGATTCAATGTTGTCAAATGTACACTTCTCCATCGATAATTTAAAAAAAATCTTGAATCTGCAAACAGCCAGAAACACCAACTTTATCCTTAAATGATTCCATTTAATAATAATAACTACACTACCCGACAAAAACATAGACGCGGTATGGTTTCTATTTACGAAGCAAAGTTTATAGACATTATATAAAATGTAAATGAGGGTTATTAATACTTGTTATGTAAATAGTCCATTTATAGATATTTCTGGGTATTTATTGCTTTATGAGGGGTAATTGAGATTTTCCCAGATCAAAATGGGAATTTTAAATGCGACAAAAATTTAGACCCTGCGCATTTATTACATTAATAGAAGCAAAAATGTTTTAATTTGATACTTCTCTTTATATGCAGCGGTTGTGCTGGTAAAGTGTACACATTTCTCCTCGAGAAATTATATTTTATAAAGTGTTTGCGATATGGGTAGAAAAAAACAATTATCCTTGATAGAAAGGGGTAAAGTTCTAGCCCGACACCAGGATGGTGTTAGTAAGAAGGAAATTGCTCGTCGGTTACGAAGAAGCGATCATTCCGTTAGAAATTTCCTAAAAGATCCGGAAAATTACGGCAAACCAAAAGGCCAGGGGCGACCGAAAGCTGTAAGTGAGCGGGATAAACGCATGATATTGCGGTGTGCATCCAATTCTTCTGCGTCGGCGAGAGTTATTGCAGAACAGGCGGGGGTACAAACGCACGTGCGTAATGTTCAAAGGATTTTAAAAGCGTCACCGGTAATATCACGGAAGAAAATTTTGAAAAAACCGCCACTTTCGGCAAAACACAAAGAAGTGAGGTTGAGATTTGCCAAAAACCACGTATCCTGGAAGAAACAATGGGAAAAAGTTATATTTTCCGATGAGAAACGTTTTAATTTGGACGGACCGGATGGGTACTCGCATTATCATCCTGATCTGAGAAAGGAACCAAAAGTGAAAATGACCAGACAATTAGGGGGTGGATTTGTGATGATAAGGGCAGCGATTGGATTTCGCGATAAAAGTGGGATAGTGTTTTGCACAAATAAAATGACATCTGTGACTTATAAAGACTTATTGCGTGACAATCTTCCACGTTTTGGAAACCAATGGGCCGGGCGCAATTTTGTTTTTCATCAAGATAACGCGCCAATTCATAAAGCAAACACCATTACTGAATGGTTTAAAGAGAAAAAGATTAAAACTTTACAGTGGCCGGCACGGTTACCAGACTTAAACATTATTGAAAACATGCGGGGTGAATTGGCACGTCACGTTTATGGTGGAGGCCGTCAATATTTCACGGTACAGGAACTGAAAACTTCAATAGTGACTGAATGGCGGAATATCCCTCAAAATAATGTGTTAAATTTATATAAACCTATTAATAACAGACTATTGGAAGTGATTAAGAACAATGTAGGATCTACGCATTACTGATCACTCGTTTGTTGATTTTTGTTTTACATTTGCAACAGAGCGTCTAAATTTTTGTCGCAGAAATTGTTTAAACATCGAAGTAACAATTTATTATTTAGTTCATATATTACTGGAGGAGATATTTTTAAGTTTATTTTACTTTTACGAATAAAAACTTAATTAGATATCTTGCTAGTTTCGCAAAGAAATGTTGTAACCCTTAAAACCCGTAGAACATCTTACCACGTCTAAGTTTTTATCGCGGAGTGTATCTTTAGTATGGGCTCCTCTCCAAAAAAAAAACAACTTACACCAACCCCACACACTGTAATTATTTAGCAATGCCAACATGAAGAAAAAGTAATTAAACCTTAATTGATTGATGTTTACTCAACAAAGCATTGTACCCTTCGGGCGACGTCGAACGAGGTTCCTTTGTTTCAACCCGAACTATTACCTTGAACAATTCCAAGATACAAGAAAAAAGAAATAATTTCTTCCTTCTACATAAGCTTTTTCATCTAACCGATACTTCTTGGCTCTTGTTTACCGAAAATATCACGTGTATAAGTTACACAAACAAAATATACATTTTATATATTTACACTCCCAATTAGTTACCGTTTTTAGTTTTAGGTAGTTCAGAATACCTTCAGTAAACACCCAACTAACAGCGAGTAGTTTCAATATTTGTAGAACAATAAAAATGGTAACTGACTCACTGTTCAAAAGCTACAAAACACGAACCAACCTATTCTAAATACATAGAAGGAGGCATAACTAGAGGTATAAGGAATAAACATTTTAGGGGAAATAAGATTCAGCTTTCCTAACTGCACGCCGTGGTTAGGTGGTTGGTATTTACGAGGTTTCTTACGTACAGGGGTATGGTGGATGAGATTTCGGGCGAAAGACGTAAATTAGGTAGTTTTATACGAGAATTACCGACGAAAACCACACTAAAACAATAAAAGTTCGGATGGGGTGCGTAAAAAACAGAAACCCTTTAATATGTTTCTGTTGTAATGCGCTGATAAGGGTCAGTTTTTATTGCGTCTCTGTCTGGAGACGATTGTAAATGGTACGAACGATTGAGGAAGTTATTCATCCTTACATGAAGAAAGAATAACTTTTCCGTGAAAACAACAACATAAACGAACAGAAAAACAAGCATATTGCGTACTAAAGACTGATAATTTGCTTTAATAATTAAAGTAAACAAATAACGTCAGTTGAAACAAAAAACAAATGAGAGGCGAATGAAAAGTAAAAATACGAAATACGCAGCTTTTAATTACACTTCGACAATTGAGACATGTATCCTGTTAGCAGATTAGCAACTGTTGCGAGTACGTTATCAGGACAAGCTCTTCAGATGCCAATTTCGCAAAAAAAAAGAATAGATGAAAAAAAGTAAATATGTCCCATGAGAGAAGTGCTGTTATTTATTATTTGAGAGAAATTGTTTATAAAAGAAAGTTATTTATATTTGTTCATAATTTTGTGTTATTGTTCCGTTGATTTTTCTTAAATGTTAACCAAAGAAGAGAGAACTTGTATCGCGCCAAGCATTGCGTAAACTGGTTAAAAAACCCGATGAAACTGGATTTATATTTAAAAACCTAAAAAAAAAACAGTACAATAAAGACAATTCAAAACAGTTTTGGCAATCGATTCAACAGACGCCCCGAAGGAAGATAAAGGAAACAAAGTCCTGCCATTAAAATCAACATTCAAAGGTACCCTTGAAAATTTATATGAAGAAAAGTGACGGTTGTTCTTTTTTACTGAAAAAGCAATTTTTCGCACCAACAATCAAGTCGTTTTTGGGCATTTAAAAATCCAAACTGCGCTATTCACAAACGAAGTCAACGTTTTTCTAAAATAAATGTTTGGCGTCGAATTTTTTATGACCAAATTGCTGGCTTTGGAGCCAGGTTATAGAAAATGCGACGTTACACTTTTACGCAGCAAGATAGGTTTCCTGCTTATTCCATGCTTCTGGTATGGCAATGGTTAACAAGTCACTTGGGAGAAAGATGGATCTTTTCTCGTGGGGTGTCTTAAAACAAAAGATTTATGCAGATGACCTGTGCAATATTGAAAGCACGAATGGAATGAGTGTACCAGCAACGATTCATAGCGTGCCTATAGCGCATTTGTCGTATAAGATATCTTTATTATTTTATGGATCTCTATCGTGTGCGTTGTAATTTCTTCATTGTCGTCCGCTATAGTTGCTACTAAATTCATAACCGCAATTTAAAAGCTATAACAGACGTCTGAGAATTCCTGTATTAGGGAATCCCCATTTGTCATTACTTTTAAAGCAAGCTTAAGCTTTGTAGTGATTAGAAGATTACGTAGAACTATAGAAATTGCGCGTAAACTCAAGGAGATACAGTTCTTGTTACTTTAAGTTCTTTAACAGTATCCAGATCACTTTTGTAGTCAACGTACAAAGGACGAGATATTGGCGGGGTTGTATTTATCAAAAGACTAATTCGAAATGACAACCGGAAACAGGGCAGGCGTAACTTTCAAGTCGAAGGCGCTAATAATAATATACACTTACGTACGTTGTACGCGACGTAATACAAACCAGATAAGTCGTCAATATAATGCGCACGGAGCGTATGTGGCAGAATTCATGTACATCGTACGTAGCCATTCTAGGAGAGGGACAAGGATAGGGCGCAAATCAGAACGTACGGAGACGCGAAACAAAAAAAAATACCCCTCTGCGAAATATTAATTCCGTCTGTGACATTTATATAGTATATACATCCATACCAATCTATATAAATACATGCATGCATCGCGATACCCTCGACATGTTCTTATTTTCGTGATCCTTGAAGGTTCTGTGTCTTCGGCAATAAAATTCAAAGATCACAGACGGAAAATTGATAATTTGTTGTAAGGGAATTATGATTTATTCGCGTGAGTGTAGATAAACAGCAATAAAAGTTGGAGAGATGATGGGGGAACGTTAAAAGAGAGAATCAAGAATAATATACAGGCGGTATAGATCAAAGGATCGGCAGAAGGAGCTCTAAAGGATTTAAATACGGGGAATATATATAAAAAGGTGCTGTTAATACAAAATCGATTAATTATGCAATAAATCAATTTAATATGCAAGTGGGTTTTTCGATCTGTGAACTAAGGTTAGGTCTTCTTAAATATTTTATTGACGAATGTAAACAAAATTGAATTAGATGATAAGTTATTTGGAAACTTTTTAGATAATTTAGAACGATCGTAAAAGTGCTGCTGGTGATCTTAAAAAATTGCTAGTACATCCAACACTAGCAACGATTACTACGTAAAGTCAGATATTTAGTATATACAGTGGCGGCAACATAAATAGCACAGGCATCAAATTTCATTCGAATTGACCGCTCCAGTTGTTCCCGTTAAAATTTTTATTAAACTAGCGTGAGAGTCCCCGAGAAGATTGCGTGTACTTCCCCTAGCTACGTATTCTAGAACAATAATTCGGCATTCAATGAAAAAAAAAAAATTTGTTTCACTTTTCTGGCAGGCACATAAATAGCACAGTTGTCGGTTCTGTAGCGGAATCTTATTATAGTGTTACGGTTCGAGTTATTTTGTACCAAGAAAGTGGTATACTTACCACTTTTAAAATTAAAGTTTTATTAATAAGAAAAATGTAGGTGTTAGTATAATGGGACGAGGAAAACATTGCACACCAGAGAAAAGAGAGTTAATTTGCACCATGAAAGAGAAGGGCATATCAATTTCAAAAATATCACGAACATTGAATTGTTCACGTAAATTAATACAAAATGCGATAAAGCATATTCAGACAGAGAAAACTTTACAAGAAACGGAAGATTAGGCCTCGTAAAACAACCTTACGACAAGACAACCTTATTCGTCGATTAAGTCAAGAAGATCCTTTTCGCACAGCTACACAAATAAAAACCGAATTTAATAAACAATTTCATATTGATTTATCGAGAAGAACAATACGACGTCGGCTGAAGGAATTTAACTTACATGGGTGTATTGCAGTACGAAAGCCACTCGTGTCAAATAAAAACCGTAAAAGAAGATTGCAGTTTGCGAAAATGCGCAAAGAAAAGCCACTTTCTTTCTGGAAATCTGCACTTTGGACAGATGAGAGCAAATACAATCGACTTGGGTCAGACAGAAAAATGTATGTGCGACGCCCCATCAATCAGAGATTCAAGCCTAGGTACACCATAAAAACATTGAAACACGGTGGAGGAAGCGTAATGGAATGGGCTTCTATGTCATGGCGTGGTGTAGGGCCTATATTCAGAATTTCAGGAAAAATGGATCAGTATGTTTACCGCAACATTTTAGAAAACGTGATGGAACCATATGCTGATGAATTTCTTCCAGTAACCTGGAGTTTAATGTACGACAATTATCCCAAACATACGGCGAGGACCGTAAAACAGTGGCTAGAGCAGAAACAGATTCGAGTGTTAGAATGGCCTGCACAAAGCTCCGATTTAAATCCCATAGAAAATCTATGGGGGGATGTTGAGGTTGTTATAAAGTCTAAATCTCCAGCGCCATTAGACGAATTATGGAATACTATTGAAGAAGCCTGGCATAACATTCCTGTAGAGAGATGTCAAAAATTAGTTGAAAGTGTGCCGAGAAGATATGCAGCAATGTTAGCTTGCAAAGGGTTTCCAACAAAATATTAAATGTAAAAGCAAAAAAGAATTAAAAAAGAGAAATAATACAGTATTTCGTTATTGTTATTAAGTGTGCTATTTCTATGCCCGCTTAAAAAAATAATATATTTATTTTTTTAATTTGTTTATCTTGAAGTTTATAAAATATTGTGTGTTTATTATAAACTACTGCTACATTTTTGTTAAGCTAAGTTAAATAAATCACTTGTTAACATTTACAAATTTATCAATTCATCCACTGTGCTATTTATATGGCCACCACTGTATAACTATCCTGTTTAAAACTTTACTCGAGTAAATGTTCCATTCAACCGTTGTTGAGCAAAGCTATGTTAATTAATAATATTAATTTGATAAATACAGAAAAACCGTAAGACTTAGCATGTTGAATGAAACTAATTGTGAGTCTATTAGAGTTCTCAGATGTATTGCAGATAGGTTAAGCCTCAATCTTTTAATTTTTTTTTATTTAAGAAATGAATTCAATACATCGTGTTCGTTGATTTCGTTTTGTTAAAGCAACAAAAAAAATTATTATGTTAAATAATAGATTTATTACTACAACGAACAGCGTTTATCAAATTGAAACCTGCATATCAGTACAATAAGTACCCGTTTATTAACTTACCGTATGAGAAGCGAAACAAGCTTTAGGGATTTTTCATTAGAACTTAATAAATATATTCCTTATGCCAATGATCTATTTGTTCTATATAGTGTGGTTAATCGATGTTAATAAACAGCCATTTATTAAAATGATAAATTCGTTCGTTGGACGTTGCATTAAAGTATTTCTTTATTGTATTTTGCACAGTGGTCGGTTTATGCTTCGTCTCTTAAACTAAAGTGGAAGTAATAAAATCTACCTGCGAATCCTGCAATAATCCAAGCGCACGGCTAGTCATGTACCTCTGTTAACGATACCAAATTATAAGAAATTTAAAGTATCAAAATTCGTTCCTTTAGTTTGTATCCTGATTGAATTTACGTAGCACAAGATTGCATCTGGAACGCGGCCAATATTACACAGACACGATCCCAGTTACATTGTGGGATGGGGATTGAACAACCGCTGTTAATGTTTGCTATCCTTGGTCAATATTACCCGGTAAAATGTTTTTTTGTTTTCTGATTGACACCAAACAACTTTTATTTGGTACATTTGGTGACATGCTTATATTAACCGTTTTTGACATCTCTTTCGCCTCTACCTTTTTATGCACCAAATATTACTTTTTGTTGAAAATTTGTTGATAAATTTTCTTGGCATATATTATGAACAACTGCGATCTAAGAAGAACTTATTATCTTCTGCTTCTAATGCATCGACAATTTCCCTAAGCGCAGTAAAAGAACAAATTGAAGTAGATTACCACAAGAGAACCAATAACTTATCCATCGCATACCATCTCCGTGTGCGCAGACACTCGCATTTAGAAGCATTTCTAACTTACCAACCGACAATATTCGTTACGTTTCGAACGCTGCAGAGAAAGGAACGAAACGCAGAAAAGAGACGGTCTAAAGAGAGCCTGTAAATTACCTAGCAGTGTTTTGTCACGGGAACAATTGGTCTCACACCTAGCGACCGCTTTGATCTCGCCGACACATAAATCTAACCACTTGCCTAATGAAGGTGCAACAGCAACGAGCTTTAGCTCCGACACTCCGCGTTCGGGCTCTACGGGCCGGACCGCTCCGCGGACCGGCTAATGCTGTCGTAAAGATGACGTCAGCGAGCGGCATCTGACCGCCAACTTGGTAACTGATCGCTGATTTATCGATTTAGCAAATGATTAGCCGTTAATGTCGAAAGGGAGAATGTTATGGGAATTCTTCTTTGTTACCATTAGGAGGACGATATGGTGCCGCTCTCCCGTACCTCTTCGGCACTTCGTAGTGTTTCTACGTGTATTTGTGTTAGTTTGCGTGAAGGATGTGCTTCATCGATGATTTTAATGGTCATCAATGCTCGCATGTATTGTCTATTAATGAGATTTGATGTTCATATTGTAAGAGAATAAAGGATAAATTCTGTCATGGATAAAAATTGATGACATGGGCTATTAATAATTCCTGTTTAAAATAAAACGTTCGGAATCTTTTACCGTCTCTTGGTAAAAGTAGACTTTGATCTTGGGAAGATTAATAAACATGTTTGGCAAAATTTGATGATGTTGGAAAGTCGTCAAAGTACACTTGCTATTGACTTATATCACTTACATGCTTACGATTCAGCAAATAATAGCCATAAATGAGCTTAAAGAACAATGAATGATAATGCAAAACAATGCACCGGTATTATACCTTTATACATAAAAGGAGATAGCAAAAACTGCCAAAATTATAGAAGTATAACGCCAAGCAATACGGTAACGAAAACATGCGCTAGAATATTAGAAAGAAGAAACTTAGATTTCGATAAAATGGAGGAGCAAATGATGCAACTTTCATAATAAGGCAAACAGGAGAGAAAGCAATTACAGAAAAGAAAAATACACATCTATGCTTCATGGATCTGGAGAAAACGTTTGATAAGATTAAAAGGGAAGAATATTGAGATAGAGGAACATCAGAAACATCAATAAGAAGTACAATCAAAAATGTTTGAAACAGGAATGTATCCTAAGTTTTCTACTATTTGCGATAATATTGAACGAGGCGATAAAGAAGATCAAAATGAAAATGGAAATTAAGCCATTTAAAGTAGCTTATTGGAAAATGGGAAAGATATTCGTATTAGAGCTATGCTACGTGGATGACATGGTAATTATAACGAAGGACGAAGAAGCACTTAACAGAAAAAAAAGGAAGCATTTAACAAAGCGCTAAAGAAGATAAATATAAAAGTCAATGAAAAGGAAACGAAAACGATGAAGATGATCGTCATAGGGAACACACGTGGAACTACCGATTTACTAGTTCCACGCGGATATGTACATACTATGTTACGATTGAACAATTTTCGAAAATTAATAATAAACTATCACAGCCTATTGGCTTTTTAATGATTAAGGAAAGGCTCTTCCTGAAACCTATAGTGAAAAAAAATAGAAGGCGCACAATTGAGGTGGACACGTAAGAAGGATAGTAGAAATGTCTTTCGGATGATGTCGCGTAGTTAAAATTTTTACTCAACATTTCGCTGACCATGCTGTCAGCTTCTTCAGAAGATTTCTAAAGACAGTCTTTAGAAATCTTCTGAAGAAGCTGACAGTATGAACAGCGAAACGTCAGGTAAAAATTTTAACTACGCGACATCACTCGAAACACATTTCTACTATGGATTACGGTCGTGAAAGCCTACACTCAATGTAAAAAGGATGGCAGAAACCAGGGTACCTAGACGAGTGTTCCAAGCTAAAACAAGCAGAAAGAAAGCAAGAGATCAACCAAGAAGAACATGATTCGAAGAAGTAACGGCATCTGCGGTCAAGAGAGAAGAAATTGCAACAGTACACGCAAAATAGAAAGCTGGGGAGAGAAATTTATAAAAAACCACTTCTAGACACAAGGGCAGAATGCTTTACATGATAATTTTCTGCGTACAACTAAATATCGAAGGCATCAAAGATACTTCCCTTATTTAATTTCTATACTACGGCTTTTCCATCAATTCCCAATCATTAAGACGACAACCGCATCAACTACAAGTCAACGTTTGAAAACTTGCTCAATAGGAAGAAGGAAAAATTGCTACCGAGATAAAAGATTACCATTTCCTGCAAAGAACGCCCAGAGGAACAATAGATTTGCTCGCTTGCTACAAATTTATTAGCACTGAGAAATTCGTTAAAATTCCAGACGTGCATTCACAGATTGAGTAACAAAGGCTTAGATTAATATTAGAGTTATCAGTAATATTGTTCGCGTACTTACGAATTTGTACTCCTATACGGAATTATCTGATCTTTACGCTTAGATAGGGCATAATAGGTAAATTATTATTTTATGGGAGCTGGCCATTGTGAAATTAATACTAATAATGGTCGGTTTGAGCTGATGTAATAGAATGTGGTACACAACCATTATTATTGCGTCTATAAACGTGATATTAACGGTTATATAAAGATAGTAACCCTAGAATATCGATTCGGTAAATTGATTCTATCACGTGACCTATGTCGTATCATTATTTCATTTATCTCGTTTCGAATAAAGGACAAAAATCAATGAATGTGATCTAACCGAGTAAATGAACAATAATGAACTTATTTAAAATAATGGAATCTTTGAAATATTAACAATGCTTGTTGTGGGAATTTTTTTTCAATATTTATGACGTAGAAAGGTAACTTGCAGAGTTATACCGGAAAACCAACCTGGAATTCTTGTAGTTTAAGCAAATCAAGGTCTCTTTCGCCTTGGATCTTGTTTTCGAACAGGAAGCTAGACTATGTTATGCGAAGCTTGATGTGAAATATAATAAACGCTATATTTGCCAATGATGAGTTTTAATTATCTAATAACCCCACTGTTTGTTGTGCAATGTTGTAACACTTGACTTTAGCAAAGCTTCCTCCATTGATATTTTGGAATTTTCGAGAATCAGCTCGTTTCGTGCTTTCACTTGAACTATTGCAAAGATATCTGAGATAAAATCCAGCACTTATTACAACTGAATTATGTAAAAAAAGGAAATAACTCCAGCATGAAAGGGTTAAATTAAAACATTCTACCAACCCCACTAAACACACACAAAAAAACCCAACCATAGCGCCTACCTACCGTACATCCTAAAAGGGTCCGCATCCTAACACGGTATAAACCCCGGGCTTGTCGGTTTCGATTGCAAATTTGAGGGTATTAAAGTGGTTGGACCTCCCCGGCCCCCCTCTTCGGATGTCAGTAGGTGTCCGCGGCACACCAAAATTACTAGGCGCAGCCGGGGGCGGTAATTTGGAACGTACCCATTTGTCTAGTTATGTTCTTAATGACGGACTTCCAGCTCTAATTGCAATATAACGCGCCGCCTTGGGTCAGACCACACCATATACTCTTCGCCGAGATATTGACGGTATCCGAGAGATGCCGTCCGTGACAAGAATAAATGTAATGATGATGATAAAAGTAAAGAGGTGTAATTGCTGTACTATGTATGGTTCTTGTATGTGAGAGTCTTATAAAGCGGCTCATAACTATAAAGAGTGTGTCGTAAGTCATAAATATCCAAGTAGTATCAAGACTTCTTTTAAGCGAATAATCAAGTATGATTAAATTTCTTTGTTTAAGCGTGGGTTAATGCGTATAATCATTATTTGATCTTGCAATTTGAGATTTTCTTTTTTTTTATTATAGTTATTGATGATTCATTAATTTTTGGAGGGCTAGCATATCACATAAATTTTTGAATGAGATCCTCGTAAGTCAAACTAATTCTGTTTGATTTATTACTGAATGTCTTCTAAGTGCCCTCCATCAACTTGAATACAATTTTCAACTCTGGATACAAAATTATGCATCACCCAGCGAAGCAAAACTCCATCTATTCCTGTGATTTCTTCTCGAATGCGGACTTTTAGCTCCTCAATTGTTGCAGGACGACTTGCAAACGCCTTTGTCTTCAAATACCTCCACAGGAAAAAATCGGATGCGGTTAGGTCGACCAAGGCTGTCTGTGTGAGCTGTTGCTTCATCTTGTTGGGACAGTAGACCATCTCCGTCTAATCAATTGCGGGATGAGAAACGTTTATACATGTTTACGTAGCGCTCGGAATTGTTTGTTGCGGAAAGGTTATTTTCATCCTCAAAAAAGTAAGAACAAATGATACCAAGTGCTCCTGCCCAACACCAAACAACGACTTTTGTACTACTTTCAACTCCTCGATATCTAAAATTGTGTTTATTAACAATGCCATCTAAATCAAGATTTGCCTCATCGGTCATTAACAAATTATGCGTTGATTCTTCATACAGGTTTTGAAAATTCTTGACAAAATTATAACCTCGTTTCCTTATCTCGATTGCTAAGTTGCCGTGGCCGTTTGGTATTTGTAAGAATGAAATTCTAAATCTTTATAAAAGATATTGGATATTCCTAGATCAAGTGACCACCCATCTTCCACATCCAGGTTTTTTAATGCTCTGCACAGAACCATTTTCGCGGCAGTGACGAACCCATGCCATAACTGTTCTACACGCTCTGGTGTTGTAACCAAGCTGTTAGCGAAATGCACGTCGAACTTCTTAGATTTCCTCATTACCTATTTATGCTTTAAATAGATTCAATCTTGCGACTTATGATTTAAGCAAGATTTAATTGTCAGATGCAGTTGTAACCAACATAAAAAAACAAACGGCTCTCTTGATAACGTTTCTTAAGTAGAAGTTTAATAGCAGCACAATTTTAAGCTGTCTGTAAGTCTACTTGATGTGCCTAAAATCACGTTATCATTTAAAAATTAAATAGCTTTTCCGCTATTATATATTATTTATTGTTTGTTCCAGATACCTCAAATACGTCTGGAAATAATCCCGTTGGCCTTCCAACGATATCGACCTTTATTCGGGGTTTTGTAAAATCCCGTCAAAGATCGTCCATGGAAAATCTTACCAGGGAAAATATGCAGGGCAGAGTACTGATGATGAGCTAAGAACTTCAGCCGGCGGCGTTCTCAAGGACTTGGAATTACCCGCAGTTCCTTGAAGCCAATTAGTATAGCAGGTCAAGCGGATAGATCGTCAAGAACGGCCAAACGATACTGTGCGTATTCAAGAGATACTTAGAAAAGACCCCAACTTTATTAGCAAACTTATTACACTTACTCTGAAAGCTACGGTTTGATATAGGCTTACATCAGAACGTGTGATAGGTTGGTAATCTTTGAGGATAATGGCAAGAATACAGGCACAATTATCGCGCAATGTTGAGAAATTTTATGCATCCCGCTGTGTAGATTATGGTGGCAACAAGTGGAGTAACTGCTCATAGCGCCTGCGAGTTTATGCAAGAATTACGGCAAATTTTCGACTTTAGAATAATTTTGAGAAATACCGAGTTGCCTTGTTCGCTACATTCCCTTAATCTGGCGGCTTCAATCGCTTTCATGAATATGAGTGTTTGTTAGCAAACTCCGAACTTCAACAAATTCGTATATCGAAATAACCACGTTGCGAGAAGTTATCGCTAATCTTATTAGGCCTCGCCTTTGTAAAGAAGAAAACGGACGTATTTTTCATGCTTAAGAAACTCTAAGAAGTGTATTTTATAATACAAAAAAGAATGTTGTAAAATATACGAAAATAAAACTTTTAATTGGTTTTTGTCCCACCCTGTATTAAAATTGCTTGTGCAAGTTACTTAAATTCCGAACTATTCCATTAAATTGAAAAAGCTTGCTTCTTATCCAATTTCGACGTTCGAGATCAACATTTCGCCACAGAGAGACGTTCGAATTGAACTTGTTCCAAAAGGAATTTCTTTCTGCAAAAAGTGTAACCGCTTGTTAGACAAACCTTCAAATGTTGACAACTGGAACTGGCTTGCGTTTAGACCAGGATTACATTGATATCTAAATAGATACTTAAAACTGCTGAACTGCCTCACTAAACATTTCCTTTTTGCCAGTGCCAATGATGGTTCCCATTATAATTACAAGCAACAAAAAACAAAAATAATTTCCTACCCTGATTTCTCTTAAATTGTACGTTACCGTACTGCAAATGAGCAAAAGGATACACAACACCGGAAACATTAAATCAGATCCAACTCTTCACGTGCTAAAAAATTATTACCACCAAAATCCATCAGAGAGAGCCCGCGGCGTCGGCTTCATTATTAATAAACCTTCAATTAATTTACATAAACTCGCCTATCTTCCACCGTAGTTAAGACAAATGAAGATTTATCCCCTCGAATCGCTCACTACCGTCAAAAACATACGCATTAACAGTTCGGCGGCATACCATCAATGCAAAACCTCAATTTTTCCGCGAATGAGAAGTTTTCTACGTATGCATGTAATTGCACGTTGGCAAACTCTCCCGATGCACGCTGGTCGTTAGAATAATCCGAGCAATTATGAAATTAATAATAAGAGGGGTAGAATTAAAATTAGCTTTATCACTATGCCGGATCGCACGGGTCCGAAACCCCGTTCTGACGTAGCGAGCCTAAATGATCGGAGTGGGGCCTCGTGTGGGGTAAATTACGCCCTGATATTGATGCCCTGTAATTTTAGTACCGAAGACACCTTAAGGATCCGCTACATGTGTTCGAATGAAAGGGTATAGTGTAGGGAGAGGGTTTGTAAAATATACATTTCACTCCTATATGGCACTACTACTACTGCTAGTTCTATCACTAGAGGGAGCCGGAGCAGCAGGTCTAACTAAATCACCGATTTGTTCCTTTCCTTTCTCGTTATTATTGCTTCTATAATTTAGTCGATGGTATTTCAAGCATTCTTAGATATTTTTGAAAATCGATGTTATTAGAACACGTTGCCTTATACGGGTTTTTGGGGAAAGTAGGGTACAATTGGTGCTGCTGTATTAAGTGGTTTAAGTAATTTAATTCCATGATTAAGTAATATTTTTTATGATACGCTCCAGAAAATTATAATAATTGACTTGTGGCTAACGGGGCTTGAACTATAATTCGCTTATTTTACAGCTAATAGTTCATTTGTTTCTTTAATGTTAGAACAAATATTGTTGTGGAGCAAAAGGAAAATTTTGTAATATGAAAGTTAAAAAATGCATTGATCCAAACATGTCTTCTTATTCTTAAAAAAATAAATAGAATTTTTATAATTCTAAAGGCAATAGAAATCAAATCGTTGTTCAGACGGTCAACGTCTTCAAAATAAATGTTAAACATGGGTGTCATTCAGTATCAAATGCAATTGCTATTGGTGTAGATTTTAACCTGATGCACACTTGAGCTTATAAAGTAGACCATTTTGCGTTGTTATTGCCCCATCATCAGCTTCTTAAAAAAACGAAGCTTACATTTTTACCATTTTACCTTATCTCTTTCCCAGAAATAATATCACTATTCCTTAGACGAACTCACCATTTCTACCTAGCAGATCGGCTGTAAATTTATGCTTGTATCCATTTAGGAACTGCCTTACCTACTTTTGATCAGGGATGTCTTTTCACCAGTATTAAGACTCCTTTTTAACCAGGGTGGTTCGTCTACATCGCCGCCATGACAATACATATACTTATAGAGAGACTTTCAAAAATTCCCATCATCCTATATTACGTGCACGAATAAAATGAATGTGCACAGGTTTAATGCTACACCATCTGGATTGTATTCCTTCTGAGGTTATTATCTTTTATTATGGTCGATTGTTTGAACATTAAATAGGAATTCAAATTAAACACTTTTCAAGTAAATGCAGAAAGCGCCATTAAAATTTCGTTTTCCTTTTTCGCCGCGAAACACATGACGTCCCATGTCGAAGCACCTCAATGAATAATTTATCGTATGCGTCGTGATATAAGCCATATCTAACTCTACATTAATTTGTTTGTGTATTTATAGTTGGGAATAATAGGTAAGGACTTGATTATTTCAATTCGCTGGAAATTTATTCTTACATTGAAGGAAGTTATTTCGATCGGAATCCCTCCGCTTACATCTATAAATAGAAATGAAAAAGGTTTAGATGAAGGTAAGTGGAAAGTATTTTTAATATTTTTAACGCTAATTAGCAAAGTTGCAAAGTTATAGGAATAATTTAGTTATAAATTTTACATACTAATACGTAGGTTATTATTTCGACTTCAAATGTATATGAGTTAGTATTAAAAAAATTATTTATCCAACGTCTCTGTATTACGAAGCTGCAGCTGTACTGATCTTGAGTAACTCACTAGTGAGGTAAAATAATGTAACTTACTAATGTGTTATAGATATTACCACCGTGAAATATTACGTACACTGCCGTTCAGAGAAGTTCGGTCGGTTGGTAAAAAACATGAAAAGGTTACAGAAACAAATGCAACTAAAAACAAAATGCAATTTTATTGTATGTACAGGTAAGAAAGACAAAAATAAATAAATAAAAAGTTATTCTGGCCTAATATAACATACTGAACATTATATTTTTTTTTCATTGAAAAAACCTCCTTCGCTGTTAATCACCGCTCGAACTATTCTAGGCATTCTTTCAATAAGTTTTGTTAAAATGGATTGTGGAATATCAATCCATTCATGTTGCAGAATATTCTGTAAATGTTCTTGTGAAGTTGGGCATATTTTTCGGATCCTCCGTCCAGTTCATCCCATAACAACTCTATCGGGTTCAAATCTGGGCTGTGTGAGGGCCATGTCATTACTTTCGACGTGTGCTGTTCTTCTTGCTCCTTTAGATAATTCTTACACAGTAATGCAGTGTGTTTTGGGTCGTTGTCATGCATGAATGTAAAGTTACGGCCTATTACACGCAATCCTGATGGCACTGCATGATTCTGGAGTATTGCAAAATAATTTTCCTTCCTCCTTACACCCTGCATTCTGCATAAATCTCCCGTCCCAGCAAAGGAGAAACATCCCCACACTAACACAGAACTACGCCCTTGCTTCACCGTAGGCACAATGCAGTTCGGGATCACTTTTCGGTTTTAGATCTTCGGACATAAACTCGTCGATTTTGCCCAAAAACCTCAAACTTTGACTCGTCACTCCAAAGCACGTGTTTCCAATCATCTAACGACCAATCTAGATGAGAACGTGCCCACTGTAGCCGTTTTGCTCTGTTGCCCCGACATAATAAGGGTTTTCGAATGGCAATGCGTCCATGAAAGTCGGCTTGTTGAAGTCGACGTTTTACCGTACTCGCCGAAACTTGTTCTTCACGGCCGCGATTGAATTCGGCTACTATTTGTGGCGCTGTTAATTTTCTATTGCGTTTGCTTAATAATACAATTCTCAAATCTTCAGTTCTCGTTGTTTTCCTAGATGCTCCGAGACGAACACGATTTTCTATAGTTCCAGTTGTCCGATATCGCTTTATGATGTCACTTACTGTTGAACTTCTCATATTTATTTTTTCAGCAATTTGCCGCCGCGAAATATCCTTCTTCAAACAGCGTAATAATGCGTGAACGTTCTTCTACACTGATAGGCTTGCCACGTGCCATTTTGAAGTAAATTTTCTTAAAACTTTCGCGCAAAAACGACAGATGCACACCAACACACGTTCAAAAGTAAAATGAAGCAAATTTATATCTTTACGCCTGGGATAAATAAACAAGAGTGATACTGCGGTATATTTCCTAAATGTATTGTTCGTTAATAATCCCCAAACGACCCGTTTCAAAAAATCGGTGCTTCCGAGAAATTCTTGGAATGATAATAAAAGGGACTTTATTGTGGTTGTCGCAATATTTCTACTTTACATAATAATTTACGGCTTTAATCCCTTAGAAAAGAGTGTATGCTTGATATTTTTCTAATTTTATGTATTAATGATTGTATACAGTGTGATATAATAGATTTTTATTGTATGACCGAACTTCACTGAACGGCAGTGTATATCACGTCTTATTCAGACCTCGTATTCTCCTAGCTATTTCTACTTTATTCAAAACTGAATCTTGAATGTAGCCGTCATCTACGGTTTTGGACTACCATCCACCATTACGTTTTACTGGAAATAACATTAGTCCCTGCATTTGCCAGGAATGTTCTTGAGGAACGTTTCATATCGTGTCGTGCACCTGATGCTGCATTTTCTATTCTTATAATAAACAAATAACCCACAATGTAGGACATTTTCTGCTCGGAAACGTATTTTCCGTAGACGTAGGTGTAATTACAACAAATGAGCTACTGGTTTTTAGAAAACCGTGAAGAAGTGAAAATGTTCTTCCTTGTGTGCCTTTTCTCCAATGAAGATGGAAATGCATCAAAACTGGATATGTTATGTTGTCTATTCTTGTAATTAACAAAGAATTTCTAAACTTTCCTATACTGGGCGATGCATATATCGTAGAGAGGGTCCTATCGACAATTCATAAACTCCAAAGCTGCGGCCGAACTGTTCTTCTACTAGACTTGATAAACGTAATTCCCTTTCCAATCTAATTTTTATTACCGATTAGAAGCCATCAGGAAGTAGACTAAAGAAAAACAGTAGTTTTTGATGGCCTTTCTAGACTCCATTTCAAAATGAAATTCACTATAAAGCGCTTGTTTTGTTTTAGCATTTAAGTCTGTAAATAGCATCCTCTAAAATGGAAAAAAATACTTTAAATAAAACTTGATCTATTAGTAAGGCAGTTACAGCATCTACTAGCTCGCTGTATATCTTCTGCTGTATATAGATCGAATTAGAGAATCATCGTGAATTGGTTTTTATAGCTGTGGGAATTTTTCGGTTCGAGGTGGTCCGCTTTTTTTTCCGGCCCAGTCTCTTTAATATTCCTTAGCGGCTAATTCAAACAAGATGATCGACGGGACGTCGGAGATTAATATGTAATACAGTGGAATATTTATAGGAAATTAAAGTAAGTGGAAGAAAAGTTATATTGACCAATTTGAGAGCGATATTTGGAGAAGTTCTTTCTTAAAAGTTATTGAGGAATTAAATTGGGGAATTTATCTCGGAAGCATTTAATATATAAATAACGATTAGGAGGGTAGCTTGAAAATTTTTCAGCCTAACATAGGAACAAGTATCTCTTTTTTGACAAATTCAGTTTTATTTCTCAGGCTTTCCAGCGATGCTTCCATCTCTTTAATTCATCCAAACTAGTATCTTGTGCAGCATTTACGAATGTAATGGTCTTCTCATTCAATGAAAATATCTGTCCTCTGAGTAAAACTCTAAGTCACTCTGGCTGACGCTAGCGACCAACAAAGACGGTTCCACAAGGAGAAGTTATTGCGACGATTCTTTGGAATTCGCAAAGTATAAGGTTAATTGAAGAAAACGATTATCTCTCTTCATACATCACCCACAGACCAATCTTGGAGGTTACAAACAATAATGGACCCATGACTAGTTCTGCTTCAAATGAACCACCACAGCCGTCCTTCGTAATTGATGGAATTCACTGTGTAAACCAAGCAAGGCCATCTAATATCAAGACACCAGAAATGATCAGACCATTGCCAAGAGCTGCTCATGTTATTGTTCATAAATTACCGTCTCTCTCTAATGTTGTTGGGACTGCTAGAAACAATAATATATTGCATTTTCCAGCATCTTTTACCAGTTTTGTTTTAGGCTAAAATGTTACCAGTTATTTCTTGTTATTTTCTAACTTCTCAACTCAGTACGACACCATTGGTAACATTTTTCAACGGCAAAAATACGAAAATAGTCAAAAGCGTCCTTTAGCTTGCTCTGCAAAATGATTTAATTTGGGAAAGAATAAAAAAGTTCTCATTTGGTGCAGACTTTCACGGACACTGTATAAAAAAATAGTTTTTTTCCTTCATTTTTGTCCGAAACTGTAACTATTACTATATCTACTCATACAATCGTCAACCCCATCGGGTAACAGAAAAATCGAAGCCGAACACTAGAAAGAAGTGAAGGAGATGAAAAAAGCGACCGGAGAAGAATCAGAACAAAGAAGAAACATCGTCCGAACTCATTCCTTCCTCCGCTCACGCTCATGCTCGTCTCGTCTCTCATACACCGTGATGTTTCGCATAGCACCAATATAATAAACTAATTGTTATATCAAAGATCAAAGCCTAAATTAGTTTTGATAATCGTTAATAAAGGCGGCAGCATCTCCTGCTCGCTCGATTCGCGGCGGCGCTTTTGATGCTGTGTGTGCGCGTCGATGCCTGCCCGAGAAGAGGGAAGGAGAAAAACGGTGCGGTTTTTTGGGGAAGAGGAGTAAGGAGAAGGAGGTGGAACGGCGAATGTTAGCCGGTTACGGTGAGGCGGCGTAAGGGGCTGCGGCTCGCGCGGCGGTCTCTTTGTGCCACCATATAAGGTAACTAATTACCGTCGACCGGCACAATGAGAGAAGCGAACGTCTTGTGGCTGGTTCACCGCACCGTATCGAGCTGAAGGATGCGGCTTAGCAGCGCGATGCCCGTCGACTCTCCGGAATCTTTTCCCCCTAGCTGCGGATAAATCTGATTCTTTTTATGTTGAAAATCGATGATGATAATTGTAAGATGTACCGCAAAAAAACGAATTAAATTATATTATGTTAGGTATCTTTTTTATTTAAAGTAATTCTTTTATTGGAAATTTAATTAAACTCTCTTTTCCGTTCATTTAATTAATTTAAATCTGGTTAATTGCTTTATTGGTTTATTAATAACAAGGAAAAAATTGTATTCATAGAGAAAGAAATGAAGATCTCAAAACTAAATTAGAACTAAATTAAAAAAAGGTAAGCACTAAAGTATTTCTACGCTCTGCACCATCAATTGGTTAATTCAGAACAATTGTTTCGGAATTCGTGGATTTAAATGGCGCGTGAAAAATATTTTAATTTTAACATGCCTTCTCCAAAAGATATTTTGAAGTACCTACTTTTTTTATTTTTTCAACCAGTTGTCCAATAGATGTCATCAAATTTGGACATTATTTCCTTGTAGTTTTATATATTTAGTCCAGCAATTTTAAGCCATTCAAATAATAGGATTTAGCAACATATAGCCCCTTATTTCGGCAATGAGCGTTTCATTTGACGTAAACCACTTTCTGCCAAGCCATTTTAGCCAAGTTAGAAAAAAGAAAGAAATCACTGTAGGCCAAATCCTGCGAATATGGTGGATGGTGCACCACTCGTGATTGTCCTTCCCTTCTCCAAATAATCAATTAAAATTCTGCCTTAAGAATCCTAAAAAAATCATCGTTATAACTTTTCCGGTTCTTCGCCTTCCTTGGTGCAAGTTGCTCAGGAGGAAACCATTTTTCCGACTGACCTTTGTTTTCTGACGTGTAGTGTGTAACCACGTCTCACCTACAGTCACATAATGCCGCAGAAATTCACTCATATTGTGCTTTGGTCATCAAATGTGGCACCTATCTGGTCGATAGCTTTCTCATACTCAATTTTTTATTAAGGATGTTTTGCACACTTTTCATTGAGATGTTTATCAAATTACTAATGTTTCTAATCTTCATTCGGCAGCCTGCTAACACGATATCATGAACTTTGTTGATTAATTGGTCCACGACCGCCTCAATGAAATGACCTGGCCGCTCCTCATCAACGCTCAAATTCCTTTGATGTTTGTGTACACGTTTTGCCATCAAAAAAGACAGTATTGCTTTTTTCCATGATGCTACAAATATATAAACTTGATCACTTTCAACAGCTGGCAAAACAACACTGCTCAATGAATCTCTCCGAAATGCTGACAGACATCGATTCACAGTCGAAAATGCATATTTTGACAGAAAGCTATTTATCTCTACGGGTACTTCCCATAACATCTCCGTAGATTGTACATCAGGATCATCTTTATATTTGCTTTTTGAATCTGTTTCAAGATGGTTTCTTGTTTGAATGTTAGACGGTCATTACGTTTCAAGTTGTAAATTGTGTCAATAATCTTCTCTTGCAATATAAATACGCGATTTGTTTTTCTAGCTCGGCCCCATGTTAGAATTCCATAGGCCATATATGCATATGCCAATCCATGATAATTCTGTAAAAGTTCCGCTGTACAAAACATAGATTTGAAATTTAATATAGTACAATGGGCTCATATCGACATGTTGACTCCAATTGAGGTGCTGATCAACAATTAAGCTCAAAAATTGCGTACAGACATCCGAACACTCGATTTAGAATGGTAAGGGGCTTTCTTTTTGGAAAAATAAAGATGGACGTTTTTTTTTTAATTTAATATTCAATTATCACCCACACACTAGCTTTCAATTTTATATGTAACACTTCAATAAATCTGTGCAACTTGTCAAGATACGCAGCGTTCACAGCAATGGAGGTATCATTCGCGAAACTCACAAGGGACTCGTCGTCTATGTCCAACGAAGGAAATTGCTACTACGAACGTGAGTCAAACTTCAAAATAATTTTGAAGTCCACCGCGTTGGAATTTATTCTTAAAAACGTTTTTGAAATTTATTCTTCTTACAATAACCTAACATCTCAACACATAAGACACTTATCCACACTACAATATCCTCTTTCAAATTGATCATATTTAACACAAGTACTTCTTAGAATAAAAATAAAACTAAATTGGTTTTAAGAAAAACAATTTCATAAAGAGTGCAACATCGTATTAAATTATAATTAAGCAACAATAATATTATTGTTTATAATTGTCTAATTGTTAACGTAAGTTACAATTTCAGGTAAGATGATAATTCTCTTCATTTCACTCCGGCGCAAACATTTAAAGCAACAAAATTAAGAAATTTTCATGTAAAAAATATTTTGTCATATAAGCTTGTTCAGTAATATTGTAGGGATGTAAATAATTTTAAGTGAACGTATTGAAAATTAAAGTCCCCAAATTTAGTGAAAAATACTAAATTTAATTTAACAAGAATAAAAAATCTCTATCACATTGTAGCAATAACAAATTCTTAATTAGAACTTTTATTCAAAGTTTGCTCTCACATAATTCAGCCGTCGGTATATTGTACCATTCAGTAGCATTCACTTCATAACATACGATGCAAAATAGTACATATATGCAGCAATTATATGTAACAGTAAACGCTTTAATTCATATATTTTTGTTCAGTTCTGGCGTCCTCCAGGGATCGAATTTAGGCCATTATTGTTTGTGCTTTGCAGCTTCCCTTGCTTGTGCAGATATTCAAATCTTCTCTGAAATATCTACAATTTATGACACAAAGTAGTCTTGAAAAGCTAAAGAGAGAACAAAGAAGAAACTGAATATTTAAAAATTTCGTGTACTTATCTATTCCCGTTCTTGTTCATCTTACTTACGCTCATTTACTCAGAGACTGACAGAAGTGCTCCACAAGATGGATTACTAGTAAGGCGTGACATGCTGGTCTTGAGCACGAGAGATTACGTCGATTACCCTTTTATATTAGAACGAATGAATTTTCTCGTGCGACGGTTGAACTCAGGGCAGAATAGCAGCTTAATTCTTCCATTCGTTAATTCTTCCATTAATTCTTCCATTCAGTACTAACGCTATGAAGCGAACTCCGACACATACCCTGTCCAAGGCTGCTAACAGACGATGAGATTTCTTTTATTATATTTTGTTTCATTCTGTTGGATAATAAACGTATATTATTAGTATTATTGTAACATACATGAACACCTAGCGATGAGAGAATGGTATTAAATGGGCCGATTACTTCATATTGTAATGGCACTGCACATGCGCGTTTCAGATTTTTGCTGTTGGGCTTAATTGAGCAATTGGCTTACAGCTCTGAAATAGATACCTTTGAAAGGAACAGCTTATTTTTTATTGCGCATTTTTATATTCCTCATCCTACACGTTTATCAAATTAAAAGATATTAAGATATTAAGATATTAAATTAAAAACATATATCTAATTGATTGAAATCGCGAAATAAATTTTATAATTAATAATTTTTATAATCATTATTATTGAGGTAAACAGGCCACTAAAACTGAACAAATTAACACGGAAATTAAATATTTTATTGCAATATTTATAAACCACGCCGTTGGTAGCAAATATATGTAACCAACAATCGTACCATATGTACTTTCCAAATGCAGTCAATAAAATTAATTGTGATTAGCTAAAAGCATGTAAATATATTTGCTTATAATTGTGTGCGTAATTAAAATAATCATAACTGATTCGTAGTAATTAAAGAATATAAAATATTTTATAAGCGGGCATTTTACATATATTGTACCTATTGAAACAATCTATAATTACAATTAATAACCTTTAAATAATTATTATTAATTGAAACGCACAGAAAAATTTACGTTTTAGGTACTTTTAATTCCAACTCCATCTACCATACGACGAATATTCGAACAATTCAACATAATATACGAAAATTTCCAATCTTCGCGCGATAATCAAGTTAGCCGAGCAGAGTTAAACGTGAAAGGCTCTGAATTTCTACAAGGTGTCGGCATTTGTTTCATACGAGTCACTTATTGGGTGGGCAGCGAGCAGTCGTCGATAAAAAAAACACCATCTAGAACACCTGAATGGCGTTGCTATGTAGGAAGCCATGTTAGGTGTGATTCTTTTGTTTCTGGGTGGTAAATAGAGACGGATATACGTGGAGGGTGAGCGTACGCGAGAGAGACGCTCTGTTATCGTGGGTGTTTGACATATATAATTGAGAATTTGATAGAGTGTTTTAGAGTTTGAAATGTTGCCCGGGGCGCGGACCATTTCGACTTTTATAAGCGCTTTTCTGCCGTTTACGGACACGTCGTTTCGCTAATAAAGTGACAGATAGACAGGCGGATGTTTAACGATGTGATTTTGTATTCCTCTTTACATGGTATACGATAAAAATATGATTTGTTGCGTTAAGATGATAACAAAGTAGGGAAATATTAAAAAAGTGATTTTCAAGGGTACTATTCACAAATTTGAAAAGAAGTAGCTTGTGAAGCCCCGGAAAGGGTATCAAAAAAAATATTACAAAGAGATTGTTTTAAATTTTCCCAACTTAAGAGAAAAGAATCACTATTGCGAAATTATTGGAAAATTTATCTTATACACGTCGTACAACATTCTCCGAAAATAATTTCCACTCATAATTATAGATTATATTAAATTTTTGTTAATTTTCAAAATAATAAAGTATTGGGAAAATAAACATTGCTCCTTAAAAAGAAGACTTTCTTGTTCTCCTAGTCGGAGAATTTGATGTGACCTTACTCCATGTCCTTACAATTTTTAAATTTTGAACATTCACTGAAAATAACTCCCATCGATAGCTAAAATTACTTTATATTTTTACTAATTTTTAAAATAAGAAAATATTGCCAAATGAAACAATATTCGTAATTGTCTCTAACCCCGAGAATTTTATGCAACCTTGTTACAAACTCTTGCAATTTTTTAATTTTAAACGTTAATCGAAAATAATTTCTGCCAATAGTTAAAATTTGTCTAGACTTTACTAATTTTCAAACTAATAAATATTGCCAAAATATTTTTACTGCTCTTAGTCTTTCTTTCAAATCTATTTTCTTACACCAAGAATTTTACATGATCTTGTTCCATGCTTACAATTTTTAAATTTAAGCGTTTATAGAAAATAATTTCCATCCAACAATAAAATATTGCCGAAATAAATAATATTTGCTACCCACAATTCAAAGAAAAATGTTTTCTCTCTTTTCCCACCCCGAGAACTTTATCTTGTGATCTTGTTCCATGTACTTACAATTTTTAAATTTTCAATATTCATCAAAAGTAGATTCTATTAACAGCTAAAATTTCTTTCCATTTGTACTAATTTTCAAAATAATAAAGTACTTGTAATGCCAAACCATTTTCTTCAAAAAAAAAAAAAAAACAATTTTCTTGTCCTCCTACACCGAGGATTTTATGTATCCTTGCTCCAAAAATTATACGTTTCAATTTTTTCGTAGTTTCTTATTAGATAAAATTTTCAATTTAACTAACAATCTATTTATCGCTTGTTTTTATTTAATACTCAATGGATACTTTCAATTTAGACAGGGTAACTATCAAAAATATGCCCAGTACGTATTTGAACAGCCTTATCGATAGTGACAAAGGTTGATTTGGTATGCGATAATCTTAGATTATCTTACGATTAAGTCTGCAGAAACGAGTACACTTTCTGTGGGCTTCACGGTATTAGCAGAGATTAGACAGACTCGTGTTTTGCCGAGTCTCGGGGAAACCAGTAGGCAACGCGAACCCATACTCGTGATACGAATAAACACGAGTCTGCCTAGTCTCTGCTAATTTCGTGATGCGCAATTCATTTCTGCAGGCTTACTGATGATTTTGTGATCAAAATTATGCAAAACAATGCGAGTAATATAAACACTATAAAATTCGAAAAACCAAGCTCTCTCTCATTAAGTGCATGTTTAATCTGTCCGAAGACTTCGATCTGAGATACATCATTCGTTTTTACGCCTGGTTCTTTTCAAAGATGTACGTTTCTCTGGTTAAATTTACATTATATAACCTCATAGGTTCTAATATAACAAACATTGGTGATGAAGTTAATGGTTATGCAATTATCGTCAATTCTGCAATTTTCTAAAATAGTTAAAGTTTGCAAGTTTGCAATGCCCGTATTATTCTAATGCAATTCCATATGCTGTCGCGGTCATCTCGGCAAAAATGGTGTAAATGAAATATTATCAATTGATACAATATTTGAAGTACAGCAATCAGCTTTTCGTAGGAAGGAAAAAAAAAACGAAAAGGAAACAATGAAACATAAAAAAAGGTCAGCTCCATTTTGATAAATTTGGGACAATTTGGAATAGAGAAAAGGTAAACAATTTTCCAAACTATACATTAAATTAAATTAAAAATTAAATTTGAACTGTAAAAGAAACAAACGCCCATATTGTCTATTTTCATATAATTTTAATAACTGAATATTGAAGATCCGTACATTTGGTTTTGAGATCATTTTGTTGGTACAATGCAAACCTTTGAAGATCGATAACATTTATTGTACAAGGACGTTAGGACTGTTCATGTAGATTTAAATTTAATAAATTGTATTTATTCATTTTCAAAACTTATGGTGCCCTAAAAATAAATAGAATAAAATGTTATTTTTCCATTATTATAAATTAATTACCCATTAAATTAGATTATATTATACAATTAAGAGTATAAATTGGTCCATTAGGCGCCTTCTATGAATAAGAACCTGAACTTCCTTCAATCCTACTTTAGAGTTAATGTAGCTTTCCATAAAGTATGTTCTTGGTATAACTATTTCATTTGTTAAGAATTAATTGCCAATAATAAATATAAAATCTGCTGCTAAGATCATTAAACATCACAGTTAAATTAAGCAAAAAACTCTCTTGAATTTTCATAGAAACAACCTTCCCGTTAATATTATAATCTACACTGAAGATCCCTCCTTTCACTATCCGTTAAAGGGGGGCGCCACCATACGATTAACCATCGATTCATCAAATATAAATTTAATTCCTATTAAATTATCTTACCGCATAATTTCCAAAATCAAACCAGTCCATTTCGGAATTATAACGTAAATATTTGTTTTCGCGAGAACGTATATTAAAATTTTATTATAAATAAATTCCCATATTTCATGCGTATCGTTAATTTGAAATGGGCGTCAAAATTCGTCGCCGTATAAATTAGAGAATGACGAAATTATAGGCGAAAACATCGAATTTTGTCTTCCATGTTGCGTAGTTGAGTAGATATTTGCGGTTTCGGATTTAATGCCCGCAAATCTTAGAGCTTTTAATGACGGCTATCAAGAAAACATCGATTTAAAAATATTTATGTTACTGCATGTATAGTAGTAATAATACGACATATTTAAAATATATATTTATCTCTATGAATATGTGCGCGGATGTAAATTAATATGTTAGAATTTATTAATTCGGAAAAATATATGTGACGTAATTTAAAAGAATAATTAATTTATTAAATGTTGGTGAGGTTTATATTTGAAATGTGGTAAAAATTAATTCCCGCAGATTAAAGATGCTTGTCTGTCCAAACCTTCTTCATATTTATTCAAATTTACCATTAGCTAAGCAATGTACTAGATCATTATTGACCAGTGAAAAGCATACTAAAATTTCTTGTTTTAAAGAAATTTTAAAGATATTATATCCGCAGTTTAATCTTTGATTCCCTTTGACTGTTAAGAAAGTACTAAAACAAGAGAATTGTTAACAAGCGCATTTCGCCATTTCCACAATCACAGAAAAAATTATGCTTTATTTACTTTAGTATTTGGCAAAACGAAAAAGGCGCTGCCGCAAATCTTCAATATCGCTCAATATTGAACAGCACTTTGGAAAGATAGAATTGAGTGTGTCATAATTCAAAGTAAAGATTTGTTTAATTAACGCAATACCGTTTGAGATCTCTTGAGATGTTTTCTAGTGATGACTAGAAAATTAATGGCAAAAAAATGCATGTTTAGTTAGTAATAAGTAGAGAAGGAAAATTCGGATGGGCACCATCAGCGCAGCTAACGGATGTACTCTTGCATGCGAAACACTAGTCAGTATCTAGTTCACTGCCGCCTGGAGCGTACGTAATAGTAACAGCGAAGTACTCTGTGTTCCGTTTTTAATAAGGTCGAAGGTACGTAGATTGAGCAAACAGCTATCATTAAAGACAGTGAATAGGTTTATTAAGGATTATCCAGATTTGACTTTCGACGGCGTAAAAATTAAATCTTTAGTGTGCGATATATATCTAACGTGTTGGTCACAAACACATTGTAAATGGCATGTGCAAAGTGCAAAGCACAATAATATCAAAACCGGTGTCGCAGCAAAATACGAACAATTTTTATTTGATTTATGCACAATGATGATTCAGTGTTCCAGCGTTTACTTTGTTAAACAACGATTCATTTATTTCATTTTGGAACAAATACGCCAACATTAGATTACCGAGCAGGACCACGTTACGAAATTATTTACCATCTGCGCGTATACATTTAGAAAATAAAATTAAGGCTGAACTGAAAAATAAAAAGGTAAGCTAGTGTGTGGACGAAACAACTCATTGCAAGAAAAGATCTGTACTTAATGTTATGGTGCGCAAAATGGAATCACATCAATCGTCATCTTCAATTTTATTAGCTTCTAGACCAATAGAAGAATGTACCGCCCAAGTAATTGCAAAAGTGGTGTTAAGCGCATTGGAAAAATTCGGAATATCCAGAGATCAAGTCTTAACCTTTATGATAGATGGTGCCGCAACCATGCTTTCTGTAGGCCGGTCTCTTAAGGAACAGTGTGGTAACTTTTTACATATTACATGTAAAATACATGCTCTGCATCTTGTGGCAGAGATAATTCGTAGATCTTATCCACAGGTGGATGCGCTAATTGCGAGTACAAAAGCAGTGTTCGCCGCAAAACGTATTCGCGAATTTCATAGACTGTGTGTCTCATACCCCTGAACCACCATAACCGATCCTTACACGTTGGAGAACATGGTTACAAGCGGCATTTTACCATCATAAATATTTTGAGAGTATACAGAAGGTGGTTCTATTAGTCAATCCAAAAGAATGTGCAGCTATCAAAGCAAGTCAGAAAAAATTTGAAGATAGTCAGGTTAAAAGTGATTTACAAACTATTCACAGTGATTACATCGGAGTAGTGCAAGCAATAGAAAAATTACAAAATTCTTCACTGTCGTTAGAAGAATCACTGCAAATTGTGAAAGATGCTTCAAGAGTGTATTGTATACGTGAAAATAATATAAAAAAATTTATGTTCTTATCCAATTTCTATTTCATTAGATAAATTATAATTCTAGAATTACGTTAAGTAAACAATCTGTACGTATAAGAGCCTTCTTTTGGACTGCGTTTTTTATATTGTTTTATTGCGGATTTCCTTTTATTCTTTGGGCTGGCCTTTGTTACGCGATTTTATTCCGCTGTATTACAAGCACTTTCTGTCAGAGGTAAACAACGGAATCAACGTAGATTAACATTTTGGGGAAACATATTCCTTCCTCGGAATATACTCTCTTTTGCAACATGCTGCTATTAATTTGTTCCATCGTTGATTCTATTGTTGGAATGAGGAGGAATTGTAATTTATCTAACATTAATATCAGGTAACCAAACAAGTTCGTGGGGTTCTTTATGGTAAAAGAAATATATCTTTTAAAAACCAATAATCAATGACCTTTCGCCAAAGTAACGCCAATTCCGGTATTGTACAACTCTACGGATTTTGAGTCAAAAGACTGATGGACTGCACTTATTACATCGACTAGAGTTGGAACTACCTACGTCTCATACGGTTGTCAAGAGACAAAGAGGCAGTAATCACTTGGCGAAATATCAGGAAAATAGGGAGGGTATAGTCATGTTGCCCGGCAAAATTTAGAAATTCTTTCCCGAGTTACTATTACGGTATGGGGTCTGGCATTGTTCAGTAAGAATAGCACTTTGCTGTTCGCTTTCACTGAAGTTGTTCACAAAACAAGTTGGCAATGATGGTTTGACCCGCTACCAAAAACTCATAAAAGAGCCTTCTTTTGGACTGCGTTTTTCTTTTTGTTTTATTGCGGATTTCCTTTTATTCTTTGGGATCATTTTAACAACATTCTTTCTCTTCCTGCTGGCCTTTGTTACGCAATTTTATTCCGCTGTATTACAAGCACTTCCTGTCAGAGGTAACAACGGAATCAACGTAGATTAACGTTTTGGGGAAACATATTCCTTCCTCAGAATATACTCTCTTTTGCAACATGCTGCTATTAATTTGTTCCATCGTTGATTCTATTGTTGGAATGAGAATGGACAATTCCGGCTAAGATCACAATAAATTGGACAGTGAATTGATCAGTGTGCCTCTTCAACCTGAACCCGATCGAACATGTGTGGGAGATGCTAGGCAGAAGTTTTAAGCCAAGAATTCACGAATTAGCATTGATCGAGAAATGAGACAGATTGCTTCAAGAACTGAACTATGGCTTCATCAGAAGTATGGCAAGACGACAGCTGCAAGGGCTCGTGGGAGGGTTGAGAGAGAACGCATTACATGATTAACCAAGTTCAACATGTATAATAAAGTTATTCTGTTTAAAACTCTGTTTGTTTTCAGGTTTTAATTTATTTATTGTTAATTTAAATTATTAACAAAAACATTGCGAACTTTAAATTTGCCCGGTGTGCGTATTTTTCTTTATGTATAACGAAAAAGAATAACCAATTACTGGTGCTATGATTTGTTGCAAAACTAAATCTACTTTACTCTCTTAAAGTTACATAAATCACTACAACAATGAGATAGCAACTAGATCATTTCGTACGGCTTATTCTGAGAGACCGGATTTTCCAAGAGCTATTACTGCATCAACTCCACGTTATTAACTTAATCAACAAACGAACTACGCCTATCTACTACATCCACGTCCCGAATATAATCATTTAAAAAGGGGCATCCAGACGGCGACCGAATCTTCCGGTATCCCAACTTCAAAACTACTACCACTACACGCATCTTTCGTTCCTAATGCGCGCCGTGGATGCGGTCGCACGTGTGTTAGTGCGGTAGGAGAAGAAGAGACGACGATAGCTAGCTGTCGAACAATACAGGAAACTCGTCACTATCTGTTTACGCCCATATAACCGTTTAAAGAGCAGTTAAAAATAATACAGCCTCCGTGTTTGATTATTTTCATAAGGATATTACCGAATCGTATTGGTTCATAAAATGGGCAATTACAAGCGGACTTTTAAACATTTTTAATGCTCTCGTTCATCGTCGCATCAGTATTTGTATGTTGAAGCAACAACGCACTGTAGTGTGTAGCTTTATCGGATTACGTGCATTTAGAACGCCAGTTTACGTTTCGAATATAATTCGTGGGATTTATGCACAGGGCCAGGCTTAGGACGAAAAGGCATATTCATCAAATAAATCTTTCACTTCACACTAAGTACTTAAGAATTGACATAAAAAAGGAGGTACCTATTAATTTTTTCATTTATCGAGAATTGCTTTTTTATTTACATTTTCTCAATATACACTTCCGAATAACACTATTAAGTTGACAAATTTTCCCATTAGGAAACGCAATCACCCTATTAGCACAGACGGTTGGCGCAACGTTGGCACTCGGTCACCGATAGCTTGGTTCGGCGTTGGTAGCAATGACGTAGTCTCAAATATTTACTGATTGTTGACCAACCCTTAACTGATTTTGCTGACCAATCAATACAGACACTCTACCAACCATGGTTAACCTTTCACTGTTTTTGCGCCCACCGTACGACGTTGTACCAACCGTCAGCCAACCAACAGTGCCACTAGGGCATCTACTAATACAAGGATATTAGTAGCTATATGAAATCGCATTCTTCGCGAGTGATCCCTCTACATAGGTTTCGGCTTTTGGGTATTCCAAGCCAATTTCTGAGAGCCGTATTCCCGCCAATGCTATACAGTCGTACAGCACATTGACGACAGTCTCTTCTTCCACCTGGCAGAATCTGAATGCTGTTTCCTCTGTCAGCCCCAGATTGCTCATGTGCTTCTTGAACATCCAGTGTCCTGTTAATAGGCACACTACTTTCTGTTTCTGCTTAGTAGGTCCGCTGTAAATGTAGGCTTGTGTCCAATCAGAAATTGCTTGATCTGTCTCAGACCTGGAATAATCCTCTATCAGTCATTTTCTTATTTATTTCTATTCTTATCCTTCCATTATTTAGTGGACCGTATATACCATTCCCACTGAATGAATTTTCGCCATTGACGAGCCTGCTCGGGCTAATTCGTCTGTTCTTACATTCCTTCAATGGCCTTCGTGTCTCGGTACCTAGGCTAGGGTCACCTTAGTTCGGCTTCCCAGCTTATTGAGCGCATTCATGCAGTCCCACACCAGTTTCGAATTCGCCTTGACTGTCTGAAGAGATAGCAATAGATCGATGCTTGTCGGTCTAATTCCTCAATACACCTCATCATGAGGCACACAGCATCTCTGGTGCAACAATCAACTTTGGTTTCGAAATTGATTATTGATTGACAGAAGCAAGGCCGAGAAGAAATTCTGCGAACTAGTTGTAAATATTTTTCTGAAGGTTGTTTATGCCAGAAGATGAACGACGCGGTTCGAGAGGTTATTGTTGTAACAACAATAACAAACGTCAAATTCCATGAAGATAACGATGTCAATTCTCAATAGCTCCACTTAGAGGTCGTTTGTAAAAAATTAAGGCGCCTCATATAAAGCAAAGCAACTATGTTTCTCGTCACATAATTTTTTCGGCCACTATCCGATGAAATTTTCCAAAGATCAACAAGTAAATTTGCATTTTTTAAATCAAGATTTTCTTTCTTAACGGAAATGATTCGATTTATTTTTCTGAGTAAAGTTTTGGATAATATTTTCGAAGGAAATATAATTTTTCCATACATGATTTACTGCTCATAAATAATATACATAAATTACTTATGCTTCCATATACATATGAAATATGTTCGTTTATTTTTCTGAATCTTCTTTGCGAATACTACGAATATTTTCTTTTCAGGGTATTACACTGTCATCTTCAAAAATACTTTACTTCGGAAAATTTAGTAATTACGTAGCCAAAATAATTTTTTTTTGTTAAAAAGGTATCTTGAGTAAATTCTTCTTTAGACCCTCTAGAGTCTGATATTTTTGCACAACTTAAGAATGTAGAAAAACGTACCAATTACAATTTGTTAGATTGGTTTCTAATCCAAGTACATGCATGTGTGTGCCTTGCTAAGGCGTAGATATGTAATTGACATTCAGCTAAAGTAAGTCTCCAAGACCGTCGGCTCCGTTAACATAACAAAACCCCTTTAAAGAGTGGTATTGTTGTTAAACGGTGATAACCAACTGGAAGTCAGTGGTGCGAGAATTCCAGTCATCGAGGGGCAATTTTCCCCGGACATCGTCATCAAGGGCCACACAGTAAGGAGGGTAAAAGTTCTTTGCTTACATCGCAGGTTTTTCGCTTCCTTCTATAGCTGATAATTTAAGAGGAAATTACCAGCAGAGGAAGTCGGATAATATAATAGCGATGTCTATTTTTAACTTTATCAACTCTACATCTCCTGGAAAGTTTTATAATTGCAATAATGACTTATCCAGTGAATCATTTCCCTTCAAATCAATAATTAAAAAAAGGTAGCTACTGCAAAATTATAGACGATTAGTCAAATTCATTGTACATTAAACATTTTTTTTTTACAACGAAATCTCCGGACCAATAGTATGGCGCTGTTAAGGTTTACTTTACAGAATGTTTTATGTCTTTTTCCAGAAGCGAGTATAATTACCAACTTATCGTCTTTTAAACATCCTGCAGGATAAGTACGTAGCCTTTAAAATAATCGATTAAAAACTTTGAATTCTTCCAACCATCATCATTTAAGAGCCCGTGCCAAACCAAGAAACTACTTACACAAAACAAATCGATTCGAAAAAACGAAATTCTCAAATACGACCGTGCGTTTTTGATGGCCATTTCTTATTATTCGACAGTCGAAAGCTATAAAAATGGCAGGATTTATACTACTTCGTCGTCTCGACAGATGCTATAGCTTCGGTTAAATTTACGGAACCAATTTTCTTGCATATATCTCATTTACTAATAATTTTTGTGAAATTCATTCAATTTTTCACGACTTCGGTAAAAAAAATACCTTGAATCGCTTTGTCCAATTTCTGGTAGTGAACCACCATCAGAAGAGACTGTTTGCAGAATTTCTCGTGGTCGTACTTTCGTTATTTACGGATTTTGTGAAGATCGACCAAATTGATTGTTGTTTCAAAAGACATCAATGCTGTGAGTAACATGGTTGAAGAGGATTGGCATGTGACCGCGAAGTAGAGGGATCCTTAGGGCGTACTGAAGACTGCAACCTTTGACTTTGCATAAACATGTAGGCGTGAAAAAAATCTGTTTGTAATTTGATCCAAACAAAAAAAAAAAAAAATTCGTAGGAATTCATAGGAGCCGGAAACTATGCGACATTCAATTGTTCGGGTGTTCCCAGATGTGCCGAATCCAACAAATGGCATATTCAAACGAAATTTGAAGCTTCAGATAAAATTTAAATATCATTTCGATTGATAGGACAATTTTCAAAGTAAGAAATATTGCTGGCGTTTCTTGACTTATATTTATCGAAAACGGAAGGAGACGGAGTATTGTCTTTCGTTACTTTCAGACCCGACAATCTTCAGGCACCCTTCCAGAGGGGCGACGGATATCAGATAATGGTAGCCAACATCTTTTGATAATCATGTCAAAAGGTAGTAGGTGCAGATTTTAATGGGCTTCCAGCACTTAGGCAAACAACTTTTTATATCTGCATTACTTTTTCGAGTACGACCACGTTTTCCATGACGCGTCCATGTGTTACCATTGATTTGATAACTGGAGTGCACATCCACGTCATCACTTTGCGAGAGATACACCAGGTTCTCACCGGCATGTCTAAATGCAAGATTAGCTCAAAAAACAAAAAAACAAAAAAGGAAGGTATTTTTCTCTGAACTTTGAAACACTCCTGACAACATGCCGAAAATATACTCCCAAAGCTGTACACGCTATAGCATCCCTGCGTAGAACCAAGCCACGAAAAAAACGAAGGGACATAAAATCTAACGAAAGTTATTCCGAACCAACTATAAAATTGACAGATCCTCGCTGCGATTCTTCTGCGAGTTTTTTGTGTAAATTTTCGTATTGTAGCCGAGCGTACGCGTGGAAACGTTATAAGAAAGGAGAGACCGTTACATTATCCAGCCGAGTAGAATGCCATTGGCAGACGCCGATGCTACACGAGATAAACATAAAACCCGTACAGCGTCCGATCCTGCGTGTTGGAAAAGGTAAACAAGGATGCGCGTATATGCCTATGTACATATGTTAAAGACCATTCATCAGAATATTTCGATTCATAAGTAAAAATTATTTAGTGCTCGCTCATAAACATCGCGTTCCTCCTTCTTTCCGTATTTATCATATGCGTATTCCGAATGGCGTTTATATGTGCGCTCGCTTGGGTCAAAAAACAGATATGCGTTATAAAAGTAAGGCTATGTGGGTTGTTATGGTAGTAGTTTAAAAGCCAATTAAAAGATTTTTATATAAGATGAGGGAAACAGATATATGTACTCGTATATAAATAGAGGGTCCGGTAAGCTTCCTCTAAATGCGTTTTATTTAGGTCGGGGGTTTGAAAGGAGCTCTAATTCGTTCAGAAATTAAGCTTGATCATTACTATAAATAATCATTTCTTCTGTGAGGACTAAGTTTATATTATTGGGAATAAAAAAAGACGGTCGATATATTTTAGAATTCTATCTAAAATAGATTCAAAGTAATTCCTTTCAGCGATAATACATTTGACCATTCTCTGCTTCCACTTCAAAGGTTGCCAACCAATCATCTTTTAGAATGTTTGCAAAATACTGTTGAACCAACTTTATAGTTGGGAGTGCGCCCGTCCGGCAAACGGATAGATATGGCGGTAAAATCAAGGAAAACTGGTTAAAACAAAGACAGAGATGTTATATTAACTAATGAATTTATTACAACAATAAACTGGGTTTATCAAATAGAAAGTTATTTATTTCAAGGAAATCGCCCAAAATTTAACGTTTTTACGCTCTAATTTTCACAATTGCGATTGGGTTTACTTCACACAACGAGTAGTAACTTATTTTACGATCGTTTAGCTTGCCAAAATGGTTTCAAATTTGTTAGTACCAAAGACTTACTGATTGCTTGTAAGACTATGTTTACAATTCATACAATTGCAATGTACTAGTTTCGGTAATTCAGAACGTGAAATGGGAAAATCGGTGGTTTTCTTTGGTTTTCGGACGTAATAAAATTTTTGAAAAACATCAATTTCATTTTAACCAGTACACCATTACACAGGATCTATGTCAGGAACGAATCACTTCTTAATACCTGGTTGTGATTTGTCCCTGACATGAAAATGGTTACCACGCCTGTCCCGCAAACAAGAGATATCAGCCGCGAGTCCTTGACGGGGTTTTTCAAGAAAGAGAACTTTTCCTTGTAATTTTCAAAAGACACCTACGGAATAGTGTTAATCTTCGCTTGTTTCTATTTATAATGCAGAAAAGTTGAATGCTACAAGAATAGAATGTTGGTGTGCTTCAGAAGAAGTTCAGAAATGGAAAATAGAAAGCAAGGTTGAGAACTCAAAAGACATAAAACATTTCTTTCCAAGTACTTCTCATTTATGGTTTACAATAAGGATATAAAAGCAAGGTTCTTTAGATGGATTCGTTTGTGACCCATTTCAAGCCACCTCATTCCACTCGCGACCAAAAATAAACCGGACGTTACTACTCCCATCCCACCCGTACATCTAAATACATGTATACACTTGGTAAAAAACAGATATGTGCAATAAAACTCAATTTAAATCGCTCGACACACGCACACACACGGCGAACCCAAGAATACAAGCTCCAGCGTACACCGAGTAGATTGTGTAAATATTGAGTGTAGGCTCTGTTTATACAGCTTCAATAATACGCGGTCTTTCTTAAACCGACCAAACAATCCGCACGTAGGACCATTAAACACTATGTTAACCTAATAATACATTTTATTTACTGAATGGCTCGTCAACGGGCTACTGCAGCGCCGCGTAGCGGACTCCAATCCGAGAAAGAGGGGAACGCCAGGTCCGCCAGAAGCAGAAGCAGCAGCCGCAGCATGAAGAGGAGGAAGAAGATGCTGCGCTGTTAGTGCTGACGCTTTTCACTCTAGCGGGTCTCCTTCTTGCCGCGGATGGGAATTAAATAGGTTGATGTACACGGTAGGAACACACATGCAACCTTTGGTAGGAAGATAATGTACAGTGGCACTTCAAGAATTTGGTGCACACTCATAGATGCCAAGGGAATTTTGTGGTGAAAAATATATGTAACTTAATGATGGAGTACTTCAGAAGCTGAAGATTAGCTCTCGTAAGCTTTTGTGAACAACGCATTTTTCTATGTTAAGACCAAGAGGTGGTATTTTTAATATTTTTTTGCTTCTGGAAAGTAGATTCCCTTCTTCCTGGGGTGTAAATTACATTTTTGCAAGTCATTGTAATACGAAGGTAGTCTGAAGAGTTTTAGAACCCAAAATTCGCATGCTTTGTTCATTCAGCGGAGTTGGGTTAACAGCTGTTTATTTTAGTCATTGTTAGTGTTTCTATATAATTGGAAAAAAATCGAAATTGAGCTGCCACTATGTTCTTGCATTTCAAAGGCAATACATCTACGCAAATTGAAGTTGAGTTGGATGCTGTTTACTTGGATTCTACAGCATCATTTGCCATAGTGTCCTACCAGCTTGTTTGACGATGAACGCTCGGGACGGCCAAAAACTGCAAGAACTACCGATAATATCAGAAAAGTCCGCAAAATGGCGCTGGACGACCGTCGAATTAAGGTTAGAGAAACAGCATCTCAGAGGGCATCTCGAAACAATATAATAACTAAAGATTTGGGCATGATAAAGCTAACCATCCATAAACCTAATCTTACGCACATGAAATTATTTATCAGAATGAGCCGCTCGTTTAAAACATACATTTTGGACTCTTGTGAACAGAACTAAAAGTTGTTTCATTAGTTTGGTATATGTATTAGATAATAACCTATTATCACCTCTAACTTGTTAAAAACATTTGCTGAAATAAGGCTTTTGTTTTCTATTAGTTTTGCTTCTTTCAAACTCACGAACAGTGGTGTACACTCGCTTTTCCCATCGAGCTAATACGCTAGCTAGAACAAGAGCATTAGATCATTTAAAAAGAGTTAAAGTAATTCAATCGTTTGTTTATAATGTAATAAAAACAATCCGTCAGTCATCTGTCTTTTCCACTGTACACTGTTAATGTACGATGTTCAGAGACCTGCGGGGCTGCTCTCGCTTGAATGATGCGAGTAGGTACTTTTCGCGAGGAGCTATGCGTAAACATGGGGTTGCGCGTGTATTGGCGTGTGTGTGCCTATCTACATGTGAATGTAAGGAAAAAATATATGCGACGTCAAAATTTTGATTTATTAATATTTACATCTGAAATGTGTAATGAGCGGAATAGAATTTGTTTTTTCTTTCCTTCGGTTAGGTTTAGGACGGCAGTAAGTAGATGGTTAGCATTTCATTTTCGATCTTATAAATAGTGTACGTTGAATCTGTATTAATAGATGATAACGTATTAATAAAATGACCTCTTTCGCTAATTTTATTCGCCACAAATAGCTTTTAACTTTATTAGGCGAGAAGATCCTCTGTTTTTATTTTTTTTTTTAAACTGCTGACGCTTATGAGTTGCGTTTTAATAGAAACAGATTGTATATCGATGAAATGCGATATATCAGATAAAATAATTTTATTCTGAACATAGAAAGATGGTATTCGTCGAGACGACAACTAGAGAACCTGAAATTTCCTCTTTAAGAACAAAGAAGGTTAGCGTCACAGAGGAGATAATAGTGTTTTCAAAATACAATTCCTCGAGACCTTCAAAACAGAATAAAATTCACAAATAAAATTTCGATGTTAAAAGTAAAGCTTCTAGGTGCAGTTACGAGACCACAATGGGATTATTCTTGAAACTGCTAGTTTGATTGAAAGTTAGGAATTTGGCCATTTGCTTATGGAGAACCTATCAAATGCCGTTGCAAAAATCGACCTGCAAGAGCATTTGAAACAAAGATCATCTTATTGACAAGGAAGAATACAAGAAAATGTTGTTGTAAATACCTCTCCCAGCTATTCAGAGCAACACTCTAGAAGCCTCACTTTAATCCTAATGTTACCATTGTTTTCCCAAATTTCACTTTCAAATTGCTAATAAACAAACTGGAGACAGATGGAGACCAATGCCAAGTGCTAGTATGTGCACGTATCTAACAGAGACGAGAACACTTCTACACGTCATACCACCTAATATTCCAATCACAATATTTTTTTCACTATTAGGTAGATAGTTATTAAATGCATTTGGGTTGGCAACCGGTATGTAACTTGCTGGCGTTATAGATTAATAGTGTTCACAGAAGTAACTTCTCAAGGCAAAATGGCTAGTTCAATTTTCATTAAATAATCTATGAGGACTCTGTATGAGATAATGGTTAGGTTGGGAAAGTTGAAGAAATGATCCAACATTTTGCTCACAAATTTTCTTACTCCTAATTAGACGACCGATTTCGTGTCTAATAAACACATCATCAGGCCAAGCTAACAGGCAATACCTGGACGGGTTCATTGAAGTTAACGTAAATTGTGATAGCAAAGTAAATATTAAGCAACAAAAAATATTGTGAATAAAAGAAGAAATCACAGTTAATAAAGTAACTAGGTTAAGTCAAAAATATAAGTATATGAGATTACATTAACCACACATAGCCTATAATTTCGTCTTAGCCATTTTTTTTTTGAGATTATCAGATTTAAAGCCCAACCAAAGGATCTGGTGTTGGCTAGCGATAATTTTCGATTTAACCTTCTTAGGTAGAGACTTTGTTAGTGAATGACGAGATAAAATTTGCGATAAATACTCCCGCAACTTAAACTTAGCTCATTGATAGATTTAAAAATTGTCGAAATGGTCTTTCAACGAAATCATAACATTCGCATTTAAATTTGTCAATTACGATCCTGCGCTTTTACAGTGTAGGTAAAAGACGGCCCGACCCGTCGTCGTTGTTTATGTATTTAAGTAATATTAAAAGCTCTAAACGGGCGGGAGGAAAGAGTATATTCAGAGTTCGGATGTTTCACGGACGAGAACAGACTCACTCACTGGGCGAGCTTCAGTTCCGAATTATGTAAACACACGGTGAGTTTATGTGCGCTGAGCTGTGGCCAAGATCTTATTTTTTCCGGGCTCGTTCTCGGCAACGCTACCATCCAACGAAGAGTTGGATCGCCCGCGAGCGATCCCCCTTCTTCTTCGCCAGCTCCTCTTTTTCCCAACGCCGTTCTTCCTTATTAACACAAAACCGCAACGTACTGACGACAGGCCGTATACCCCAAATTCCCAAATTAAAATGATATGAAATATGTACGGCGCATGAAATGCATTGATGGCGTGCAGTGTACGCTCATATATCTGGATGGATCTTGCGTGCGTCGTATTTATAATAATGATGGCAGTAAAATGTCGTAGTCGTCGTCTTGCTGATGCGCATCTGGTATTTTTAAAATAAAAATCTATCCCGTATAACTGCAAGTAAGCAATAAGTTCGGTAAGCATGCGCTTCCGTACGGCGGAGATGTAGATTTGTAAATGGTCGCGATGTTTGGTTAACATTTGGGATAAACATGTGTAACTCACCTTCTTTTTTTGTTTTGACATTCGCGAAGACTTGTTTGAAGCCGTTGATAGATTTATTTTGTAAAGAGATGAAGGAAGCTGTAGTTATTAATAACGATGAAAGATTTTAGTGGGGCGATATTCTCTTTGTTTTGAAGCAAAGCGATCTAATAAATTGCGATTGATTGACGTAAATGTCATTACCAAACTTTAAGCTAGATTTATTGGAAAAAGCTTAGGTTAGAGAATATATCTCATATATTTAAGCAATTTGGTACTAACAGCTTTTAGCTGGCTTCACTAAAGGCTTTGCGGAGTTCTAAGAAGTACTTCAACAAAAAATTATAGCTTTCTGCTTCGCACTGTGTATAACCATCTTTCTGGATAAATTATCCGACCACTTAGACAGTCATGAAATTTAAGATGAACCTTAGGAATGAGCTGGTAAATATGTTCCTCTTATGACTGAAGATGTTCGAAACTCGCTTGGCTAGGCCTAAAATATCTAGTCATTAGCGCAGTTACGCTTTGACCTATCTGCTCTCTCTAGATATTTCCTTGCAGGGTTATAGCAACTTGCTTAGATTACGTGAACAGATTAAGTTTACATGAATCAAGTAACTTGCATCCGAACTTGCATGGTTTTGTTTTATTCGACGCAGTTCAGTAGAAAAGTACTTAGCGAATCTAGTTAGTCTGTAAACATGTCTACAAATCGCGTTGTGGTGCGAAATTGTTTAATTAATTTAATAAACCATTCATTGGAAGAAACTTTAGAAGAAGATAAAAGTCCTGAGAAGAGGATATGATGGTGGGATTGGACCCACGCGAACGGGATATTTTTGATAGGTCATTCTCACAAATGACCCTGTATAAATAGATGGTTGTTTAGAGATTTCTAGTAGAAATAAGTGATTACTGGTATAATTGTACAGAAAAAGGGAAAACATCCTTTACATACAAACAAAAGCCAACAACAAAGATAATTGTTATTGGAGAATTAGATGAAGTAAATTTGTTGTTTTTCACGGATGATCCTTATAAGGTCTACACAATTGCAATTTTCTCACCAAACTGGAATATAAAATACCACACGAGTGTCGATTTTAATCGCTTAGTCTTTTTTACATACAAAGGAATAGCGAAAAACTTGCAAACCTAACGAATTCCTCGCGATTTCCCAACAGTCTTATTCCCTTCGACGGAAAGAAAATCGCAAAGGAAAGACATCGAAATTAAGAATCGTGAACAATCGTCTAATTGATAAAATTAGATTTCCGCCTCTAATCCAAGTTTCCAAGTTACCCCGCCTTCTTCCACCGTCCCAGTACCATCGTCCTTAAAAACGTTTTTCCGAAGTCGCGTCATAAAAAGGACTCTCTCCCGTTTTTCCTTTTTTCGCGCTACGGAATCAGGAGCAATTTAAGCTAACCACAGCTTCTAACCAGATAAAATAGCTCACGTTCGGTACGAACGATTTTATTTGAAAACGTCTCAATCAAGAAACCCTAGACTCACCCGCAACTTAGCTTCGGTTAGCTGGCAGGATAAGCTTATAAGTTTCGTCTTTATAGGACTTTAAGAGTTAATTACGGTTGGTAATAAAGATATAAAAGAAACCGGGTAAAAATACATAGGGAATTTGTTTTAATGGAAATGTGTATATGTTTCGAAATGTTGTGATCAAATTAAAAATGTTTTTCGTCTATAAGAAACGCAACAACGAATGTAAACGAATCGGTACGATCTTTACCTGTCGCGGTGGAAATCTTTGATAACTTTACCGGAGTTTTTGTCGGCCAATCAAATGCCATTCTGTCTATACTTTACACAAGAGAGACTTGGGAACGTCAAATTGGGCATTTAACTTCGGTGTTTCGTCCTTTGAATAAATGAAAAATGTATTCTCCGATTCAGTACAGAATTCACACTATAAACCGAAAAGAAAACATACGAAGAGGAATTTTCGACTATTTTAATGGAAAAAAATAATAATAGCAAAGACAGAAAGATTGTGTTTTTAATACATTTCCTGTTGAAAACGAATACAACGTTACAACAACCGCTTAATAAGAGTACTAATACAATGAACTGATGTAGCGCCGTGTATTATAATTCACTTTGGAATTTGAAGACAAAGAAAATACATGACTTGCCTCAGGTTTTCTTTTGTATAATTTCAGCGGTTCAATTTTTTCGAGTTTTAGATAAAACGCTCTGTATTTACCACAGAAACTACATTTGACCATCCATCTCTCACCGTTAGGAGCCATTTATACCAAAACGCAAGTGAAACATAACAATAATAATAACCTTAAGTGTATGTAACAAGTCATAATAATAAGCTAGAACAACTAAATACATTACAAGAACCTTGAGAAGAGAAGCCGTAAAGGTAAAAAAAGCTAAAAAGAATAATGAACATATTCACCGATACAATAGGACGAATTAGTTAATAAGAGTGCTTTGACAGACGCTTTGGATTTATAGCCCAAAGAAGATGTTCTATGATGAAGATGGTAGTTGGGGGTGGCAGCTGGCAAATGCTAATTTCGTCTAATTCTGGTGCAATAATTATGACAAGCAAAGTATGTCTATTCTTGTAGATGTAGCAAGCTGATTCTAAAGTATACAAGCAGGATGTTGCTAGTGGGCGTAAGCTACAAGAAATAGGCCTGCAGAAATCTCTGTAGCTCGTTCCAACTAGACACCTGAATGCAATATCAGACAACGGAACATGTAGCTCTTAGTGTGAGACAGTTTAGTTGTAAAACCAATAGACTCTAGTAGCCCAGTTGGTCGGCTGACGGTAGGGCTTCAGTTGGTACAAAGCTGCAAAACCAATGGTACTTTGAACTGAAAAATTTAGTGAAGGCTCGATATTCGATTTTTTTAAATTTTTACAAAAACACTAACATCGACTTACACTGCTGTTCAGAGAAGTTCGGTTGGTTGATAAAAAACATGAAAAGGTTACAGAAACAAACGAAACTAAAAACAAAATGCAATTTTATTGTATGTACAGGCAAAAAGGACAAAAATAAATAAATAAAAAGTTATTCTGGCCTAATATAACATACTGAACATTATTTTTTTTTTTATTGAAAAAACCTCCTTCGCTGTTAATCACCGCTCGAACTATTCTAGGCATTTTTTCGATAAGTTTTGTTAAAACGGATTGTGGAATATTAGTCCATTCATGTTGCAGAATATTCCGTAAATGTTCTTGTGAAGTTGGGCATATTTTTCGGATCCTCCTGTCCAGTTCATCCCACAACAACTCTATCGGGTTCAAATCTGGGCTTTGTGGGGGCCATGTCATTACTTTCAGGGTGTGCTGTTCTTCTTGCTCCTTTAGATAGTTCTCACACACTAACGCAGTGTGTTTTGGGTCGTTGTCATGCATGAATGTCAAGTTACGGCCTATTATACGCAATCTTGATGGCACCGCATAATTCTTGAGTATTGCGAAATAATCTTCCTTCCTCATTACACCCTGCACTCTGCATAAATCTCCCGCCCCTGTCAAGGAGAAACATCCACACACTAACACAGAACTCCGCCCTTGCTTCGCTGTAGGCACAATGCAGTTCGGGATCACCTTTCGGTTTTAGATCTTCGGACATAAACTCGTCGATTTTGCCCAAAAACCTCAAACTTTGACTCGTCACTCCAAAGCACGTGTTTCTAATCATCTAACGACCAATCTAGATGAGAACGGGCCCACTGTAGCCGTTTTGCTCTGTTGCCCCGACGTAATAAAAGTTTTCGAATGGCAATGCGTCCATGAAGGTCCGCTTGTTGAAGTCGGCGTTTTACCGTTGAAACTTGTTCTTCACGGCCGCGATTGACTTCGGCTGCTATTTGTGGCGCTGTTAATTTTCTATTGCGTTTGCTTAATAATACAATTCTCAAATCTTCAGCTTTTGTTGTTTTCCTAGATGCTCCAGGACGAACACGATTTTCTATAGTTCCAGTTGTCCGATATCGCTTTATGATGCCATTTACTGTTGAACTTCTCATATTTATTTTTTCAGCAATTTGTCGCCCCGAATATCCTTCTTCAAACAGCGTAATAATGCGTGAACGTTTTTCTACACTTGTAGGCTTGCTACGTGCCATTTTAAAGTAAATTTTCTTAAAACTTTCACGCAAAAATGACAGATGCACACCAACACACGTTCAACAGTAAAATGAAGCAAATTTATATCTTTACACCCGTGATAAATAAACAAGAATGATACTGCGGTGTATTTCCTAAATGTATTGTTCGTTAATAATCCCCAAACGACCCGTTTCAAAAGATCGGTACTTCCGAGAAATTCTTGGAATGATAATAAAAGGGACTTTATTGTGGTTGTCGCAATATTTCTACTTTACATAATAATTTATGGCTTTAATCCCTTAGAAAAGAGTGTATGCTGAATATTTTTCTAATTTTATGTATTAATAATTGTATACAGTGTGATATAAAGATTTTTATTGTATGACCGAACTTCACTGAACGGCAGTGTAAACCTCTGTTAAACAACAAGTGAGCATCCAACATGGCTGAAATGCTTGTAAAAGTATCTGTCAGCTTATCCGCAATTATATTACTGGAATATTTGTGAGGAGTATGTTTAGGTTTGAAACTTTTCGGGTTACCCCCGTAATGTCGCTACATAGTCATTCGCGTATAGAAAATAATCAATACCGAAGTAAATTATATCTAAATTAGTTTCATCAAAGTGTGCTTTTTGGCTCGACGTAATATATAGGTACATTTCATTATGTAAATTGTTTACGAAACCGGAAATTTGTTCATTCAGTTGATTTACATTGACATTTGTAACTAAAACTTTCCTGCTAAGTGACGACTTTGATGATGGCGAAAACGGTACATAAGGCTACGCCGCCACGTGCCCATCTATCCGGGCGACCGCGTAATCAAAGCTAAAAGGCCCCCCCGGTTTCAAAAGAAAATTAGACGAACTAATTTTCTTTGTTGTTAAACGTTGCACGTTTACACGAAATAGTGTGCAATTATATTGTTGGCTTGAATTCTTCAAGTTTTAACTTTTTTTTTTTGCTGGCGTTTTAGCGTTTCATCGTCCGACGATGGGATTTTCAGAGGTTGTTATTGTAAGATGCGCGTCGGAAAAGCATCTTACAATGAGTAATAATCCTTTAATGCTTTGGAGTAGGACTTTGTATACGTTTTCGTTTAATGCGTCTTTGATTGTTTACCTTCTTTTGAAATAAATTACCTAAACGCACTCAAAGGAAGAGTATTGAGTAATTACTTAGAGTCCGAACTATTCAATTTCTTTCACTCGCGCGAATAGATCAAAAATTCGTAAATATCTAGCCAGAAATGTAAACTGTAGCGGAAAGGATGTGTAGAATTTTTGGGGCGCTTTGTCATCGTCACTGTAAAAGTTATTTAATGTTAAAGGTAACGATGATGTCAAACAGTACAAACATTGCTTCATTTAATGTTTGTGGCCAATTGACTTTGCCATTTTTTAAATCTTTTCCTTTATAATTTAAATGATCTCGATGAAAGTTGCGGCATTATTAACAACCAAAAGTTTGGTACGTTAGCCCATCTCTCCGTTATTTTTGTGTATCTCCAATTTAAATAGATAATTTTGCGGCTTTCTCTTAACTAAACTCTACAATTCTATTAAAACAATGCCCGCAGCAGTTGTTATATTCAGTTTCACATCGCAAATATATATAAAAGAAAAAGTTATACCGGAGATCACGGGTGCGGAAGTTAACTACGTTCTTTAGTGTACACTTACAATTGCCTTTTTATGGTGTATAATTTTTATCCTGCGGTTCTCTGCATTGCTGATTATTGAAGTTATAACTGCAAGAAAATATGCGAAATATGAAAATATAAGTGGACGGAGGAATTTTGGCCATTATTCAGCCATGTTGAGGTGTTTGTGCGCCACCTCCAAAAATGTTATAAATGGTCGCACGATGAGACATAGCACCTTTCACCACGATACCATCGCCAATGCACCTTCATGCAGTTATTTATTTCACATTCAGCAAAGTGAGGTGCACAACGCTGTGTGTCTTATCAAGTTTCTCGTTTCTTTGCTTGCTGACAAATTAAATTCTTTAGATTCAAGAGGTAGAGTTAGTGATTGAATCTTCTCGTATCCCTCGAATAGATATCAATTCGTTGAAATAAAAGTCTCACAATTTAACACAATGCGAGATCTTCTGTTTGGGGGTAAACATGTTTTGAGTATCAGGCTTAAGAAGATCTTCTGATCTAGCCACGCGTTGAGATTAATTTCAAGAGGCCCATTTTAAAAACAAGAATGAATAGTAGAGGCATTCGTAAGAAATACACAAATGAACAAAGAAAAAAAAATTTTCAACGAAATCCAAAAAGAAGCAGGAATTTCTCTGGCTATTATACTTTTACGATCACGTGGCTTATTGTATTCATCGGATATCGCGTAAGATCCTTGTTGATACAAGAGATACAAGACATAATAACGCGTTGTTGTGAAAATCCGTACACAAAATTCTTCAGATTCCGCTGAAAGGAAACAAACAGCAGACTCGACGTTACCTACGAAAAGACGCAAGGCATCTCGCGTATCGTTCGGAACGGGGTTGTTGCGTACGTATACGCGCAAAAATACCCATATAACACTTACGTAACGCCGATTTTACCTCAAATATTTATCAAAATTCGGCGCTTATGTACATCTTTCGCCGAGGTGATCCGGTAGCCTTTACATCTCCATAGCGGTAATACGGGTGCACCTACGGACTACCAACATAATAAAGTAAACTACGCGAGTATGAATTATAATAACCACATGTGAGGTAAGCACTTCTCTCAAGTATATGTACTTAAGCAGATATGTTTATAAAATAACTATTTTAAAACATTAAGTGGCGTGTTCCAATGTGCATATTAGTGAAGAGTACACATACTTGTTATGTACGTACGCATACAAGCTTGTTATACAGTGGCGGTCAGCTAGTTAGGGACGGGGATAGCAGGCATAACAATTTTCAAGCTTCAGAAGTTGTAGGAATTGGCTGTTTTTCAGTTTTAAATTCTTATATTCGGTCGAAAAATTTATGTTGTTTTTCAGCTATGGAAAATCGCTCGAAAGGCACCTATATAACTTTTTAAATGGACCAAATCTAGCATTTCTTGGTCAAATTGGTCCTGATTCATCGTCGTGGTAAAATGCGAATCTTCCCTTGTACACTTCATGTCCTTTCCCAAGAATTCTTGCTTTTCATTAATCTAACTGTTGCGCCAATAGTTACTCTCGGATCATTTGGAATTATGTAATTATTATTTCTTTTAATTGTTTCGGCGTTCAGTTGTTTAATTCCAATTTCACGTACAGCAACTTTTTCTTTGCAAAGCTTTCCAAGATGGCATATCCCAGACAATATTAACGTAATTTTCAAATTCTAATTTTTATTCTAAGCCCAATTGACTATTGTCAACACAGGGTCCTATGGTTTTCAAGGTTGGTGTTATTATCCGCAAAAGCTTTTACTTTTAATGAAAGTACATGCAAAATAATGGTAAATAATTGTAAGATTGTTTCTTGTTCCTGCTTCTGTCATGCTTTTCCATAATTTGTATTTATTTTTTTTTAACACAGTAGAAACTCCTTTCCGGGGTAAAAAATGCTAATTTAAAAATTATTGCAATTATTTTAAGCTCGTTCTTAATCGATTAAACGGCACTGTACATCGTATATTTTTAAGTATAGGCGCACACCAACTTTTAAGATATTATAGGCCCCAAAACTCGTTCCCCATACCCCGGAACGCCAATAGATAAGCGGGTTTAGTGCTAGCAGCGCAACTCTCGAGACAATTACGGCGTCTTCTGTAATGTACTTACGCACTTCTAGTTCCATAGATTCTTCTTTCGACGTCCGCATATTGCCATTGCTAAGCGGGAGTTTATTTAAGTGTTTTGACGTAAGATGAATTATACTTAGGAAATGCTCAGGTCTTTTCCTCCTCTCAATACTTGGACGTTACGCAGTGTATGGGAGGGTTTTGTTTTCTTTGCTTTTTTCTTACCGTCTAATCTCGAGAACTTATTCATGTGCTATAATTCTAACATTAGTCGGCATTGACATGATTTTTTCTACGAAGAACCATTCGAAACTACTTGAGTAGTTCTTCGTGAGTGTAAGATTGGGTTATGACTCATTCATTAACAATAATTAAGACGTTTGCCGTTTAGAGTTCCCGGTAATTAGAATAGGTTCGTTGTAGTCCTTCATGGCTCTCTCCTAATATTAGAGAACTACTTCACTTAAAATTTACCTTCCTTAAAAGTTATAAAAAAATTTATTTAGAATATGGCGCCAAGGTACGATTTTAATCACACTGTATTTCTTTATATACCGTATATAGGACATATATTTCTTGCGATGGGTCAAGCTTTAAGCTTTGCTTGGATCCTATTGTTGAATCCTTGAGGCTTCTTAAGTAGTCCATCTCCTTATTAGCAGCCTTTACATTTTAGTCAACCATATTGTTACTTTAAACTGGCGGATATAAGGAGTAGCTAAAGAGAAAAGCTCTGCTATGCAATATGTTACAAAACCAAGAGCCACTAACAATTGTTAAAATAATTTAAGGTCGTGTTATGAATGTAAAAGTGAATTGTACTCTTTAAGCAACCATCAAATTATCTTCACTTCGCGCATAATATGATTAAGAAAAAGGCCGTTGATTTTATCGATAAGGTTCTTCTGCTTCTAACTTGATTTTGTTAAGAAGAAAGATTTTATCAAATAATAAAATTATGTTCTTAATTCCCGTTCTTTAAATATTATCGACGAATCGTATCCATAAGAAAAAAAACCTCAAATATCTTTTACAGTCCTTTGTTAAAAAGTAAAGAATTCGTCTTACATCCTTTGTATAACGGGCCCGCTATAAATGTGTAAGTTAATAAAAAAAAGTTTGTACGAGACATTAATCTAACATCGGGACAAATTGTAATTGCTTTGTTGATCGTCTTAATCGTGGAAATACATTAAATCGGGTTTATTTTGTTCTTTTAAACTGAGATTAAACGGTGTACAGGAATACAATCGTAAAAACGGCTCAAACAATGAATGCACACATACATTAAAATAAAAGAGAGTTTGAGAAAAGAAGTCTTGTGTAATTATTTGTGTATCTGCGTGTCCTGCTTTCAGACAATAAAAAATATGGCAAGTTATAAATATAAAAGTGGTAAATATGTCACATGCTTCTGACAATTGCGAACAAATTGGAATCCATATACCAAGGATAAAGTCTGGAATATGAATCGTTGTATGTCTATTACTGCTGCTTCAATGAAATTAAACAATTTCGAAACGGATTGGTGGAAATGGAGTAACATTGATGTATTAATGTCATCAATTTAATCGTCAATTCTTATTTTAAAAAAAATAATGGATAATAAAATGATTGGTGCACTCCTTTTAACAAAAAAGCTTATCAAATGTGAAGCCTCCGCAATATTAATAGTAACCTTGCTTTTGCGGAAAAGCGTTGCTCAAAGAAAGAAAAATGCTTTTTCTGATAATCTAAAAGAAGTTATACCGATGGAAAGCACCTGACAAACACTGAAACATCTCAATATCATGCGGCGATAGCGGTATTTAGTTGATAAATGCACATATTATGTAAAACGCCATTTTAGCTTCGAAATTCAACACAAAAGTCCTTAAAGGCTATATTTGTCTTGAGAATATGTTGGGAAAAGGTCTGCCTCTCCTATTAATAGTAGCGTTTGTTAAGCACACCATTAGTGCCAAACGTTCTCGGCTAAAACAATTGAATTTTGAATAAATCAATACCACCTAAGATTTTAGATTTACAAAAATTCCTGCTCCGTTCCTCATAGACAATGTTCTATACGCAGCGAACTATATTTATCTCCAATAACTATCACTATTACTTCACCCCAATTCTTCGAGCGTAAAATCGCCCTCAATAATTGCGCCATTTGCATTTAACCACAACACTTTTCCTCATCTTTTCGTTCCAATCAGTTCCATTATTTTAGAACGTCGACGTCTGACCAAATAAACACTACAGAATCGAGCTTAGGGTCGCCGATAATTTGGCGAACGTCGAACGAATTGCGCGATTGTCATCGCGATCTGAACGCCGCGCCGTAGGGGAGACACTCTTCCGACAATTTGCCTCGCGCTACTTCCCCCATTATCAAGGAAATATATTTAGTCAAATCGATCGGCCGTAAAAGTGCTAATGAAGATTAGGTACCATGATGCCTCGTCCGATTGTAAGGACTATTGACGGAGATATTAACGAGGGGTGTATTGGTTTTTAATTTTAGAAGCGCTGGTACGGATTTCGTTCTTTTGGTGCTTCGGCGTTAAGCTTAGAAGTTATTAGAAGGAAAATTTATGATTTATTGTTTGAAATGTTAAAATTAAAGCAAATATTGTTTGAAATAACGATATGCTAAAGGTATCTTAAAAAATATGTTTAAAAGCCGTTTATAGGAAACTGTTAGGAGGTAGTTTGAGTTGACTTCGCCATCTTGCAAATCTTCAGTTCTTTTCTGTTTGTTATTCCTAATGTTAGCATTTTAAATAAGACTTATATTGCCTTATTGGATAAATAAATAAATTGTTCTGCTTATAAAGGAAAGACATCTGTTAGATACAAAGCTGGCAAGCGACAAAGCAGTATGGGCAGTGTACATAAGGCTCACTTTCGTACAGGTTTACTACGTATTGTCCAAGTTTGCTTTAGTGCCATCATACACAACTACTTGAAAAATTCCAAGAGTGTCTAAACTGAGGGAAAAACATTGAAAAACAGCTCAAAACGTAAGTATGTTGGTCAACTCTCAATTTAAGAACAGCGACAAGATGATGGGTAGCGTCATTTAAAATGATGTAAGAACTGAGAGGCAACAAAAGAGAAAATAGGACGAACAAGTACGGAATACTTGAAAATATGTATTTATGGTTTCTTAAGAGTCCTTAAAACAGCAACTTGAAATCTAAAACACGTATTTGTAATATTTAGTGGATTGCTTTACTAAATATACAAGAGGCTAATGGTTATCGAACAACATATTTGAAATATTGAGATAATAATAAAATAGATTTTTGAATAATTCAGTTCTTCTTCATTTCATTCAAACTGGATGTCCAAACGCGTCCAAATTAATTTAATATTTTTTTTTACGAGTTCTAAAAGTTAAAACTTGCTTTTCTATTTAAATTTTATACGATTTCATTTTAAAACATTTTGATACTGTAAAAATAATCATTCTATTTGTTTACATATATCGACAAGGATACCAATTCAAGGGCTTCCTTATTTTAATGCGTCGTCCTCGTGATGATTGTGTATCACGATCGATATAAATTTTGATATCTTGATCCGAATCTGACAAAAAAAAAACGTTGATTGTAAAATAGATTCTTTGAAGACAACTCACGTATTTTGTTACATCCTCCGACTAAATTTTACTGGACTTTTTTATATGTAAATTTGATAATGTAAATAATTGAGACGCCAGAATTCAAATAGCGATATTGGGTTACTCATATTCACATAAAATCAATATTTAAATGTGATGCAATCCGAAATTTGAAATAGTATGTACGAGGATAGTCTGAAAAGCTGCAAACCTCAACACGAAGATGGCGTTATTCGTCGAAAATATTTTGGTAATCTAATTGCATACTCGCTGAAAGATACTTTAGCCATATTGGACGCTCAGTTGTTGTTTAGAAATTAAAAAAATCGAATATCGAAGCATTACTAAATTCTTGGATTTGGCAGGCAATACGCCTATGTTTACGGGGATTCTGCACCACCATTTACCACAGACGGTACCGCCTTGGTTGACAATGAATATTCGCGATGCCCAAAAGCTACAACCATTACACCGATTTGCACCGATAACATCGGAAAAGTTTACTAGACGGCTGGTGCTAGACGGCGGACAAATTAAAGTTAAAAAGTTAACAGAGAGCGCGTTTGTCATATATTGACCAAAGATTTGGCCTCATTCAGCATTCAAATGACCATTCTTAAAGCACTGCTGAAGCAGTTTAAGCGAAATAAGTCGGAGTTTTAGCGTCCAGAATCTAAAAACACGATCGAAGCAGTGGAATGCAAAGGATGAATCGTCCCTGAAAAAGGCGATGACAATCGCTACGGAGATGTGTTAATCGATTATTTTGAAAAAAAAGTAAAAACAATAACCTAGGATTTGCTATACATCATCACTTAACATAGTAGAAATGTCTTTCGGGTGATGTCGTGTAGTTAATATTTTACTTGACATTTCGCTGACGATCCTGTCAGCTTCTTCAGAAAATTTCTAAAGGCTGCTGTTGTTGTCTTTTGCTGCTCGTTATATATCCTATTTCTGTTCCGCTTTGCTGATCCATAAAGCGGAACAGAAATAGGACATATAACGAGGAGCAAAAGACAACAACAGCAGTCTTTAGAAATCTTCTGAAGAAGCTGACAGGATGGTCAGCGAAACGTCAAGTAAAAAAAATATTAACTACACGACATCACCCGAAAGACATTTCTACTATGGATTACGGTCGTGAAAGCCTACACTTAACTATCATCACTTAACGTTTGGATGGATTAAAGAGATAGGAAAATCATAACAAGTTACAAAGGGACTATTGAAAAGCAGAAGTGAGTTTTCCAAGGAAAGATACTTGTTACGTTACGTTAGGTTGGAAGCTTTTGAGGCTACGCAGTAAAAAAATCAAGTATTGTACACTGATAGAAAGAATTCTTCAAACCAAAGAAATTAATTTCTTTAAGTATATCTTTTGTTTCAAGACAATATTTGTTACACGCCTTTCTAATGAAAGGAATACTTCTTTTCGATTATTTCTTTAACTCAAAATACAATTGCTTTCTTTGAAAGAATATATCATTAATTCAAAAAAGAAAACCCATAATTTCTTCAAACTTTATTTGCACATTGGTTATTGTTCTTCTCTTTGAAAGTGATACATACGAATTGCGTCTCTTGATGGAGATATGAGTCGAAAGTTTGTTCAATGAATAGGGTTTTTCTAACCGAACTGGCATACTCTCAGGTAAGTAATTCTTAGTGTTAAGGTTTATACACCTTGTTATTAATTCACTGCTAATTTTTCTAATTTCTAAAATGAAGAACAATATTTTACCTTCTACCAAGAAAATTATTTTACCAACGCCTTCTTAAATTAATATCACTCCGTTTCAATCTTTCGACACCTCCTTCCCCACTAATTACCAAAATATTATCAATTTATCGCGTTGCCTGAAGCGTAAGAACCTTTTTCACGTTTTAAAGGGCTCCTAATTTTGCCCTCTCAACCGTAAATTCGTCAAAATTAGCATATGAATACTGAAAACTAAGCCGAATCTTACTGAAAATCACCGCCTTCGCGATTACATCAAGTTCTTAAATAACAATCTTCCGCTTGCCGAAACTTTCCCTCGGTTCCGTACTAATAGCGACGAAAGGCCGGAGTTTAATTCGACGTTAGGTTCTCCTTCGAAAATGGTGCTTATTAATGGTGTACGATTTTAAATTTCGCTGTTACTTGAATAAAAAAAATTATTTCACACAGAAGAAGCGTCTTTAATATAATCCATTTGAGAACTATCCTAAAATATAAATTTGTAAACAGGGATATACCTAAATGTGTCCAAACATCACATTTATACAATGAAACACATGTTAGTCCTTAAAAACGCTAAGTGTAAACAATGAAATTTAACAACATATACAATTATGACGATCCATAATCTAAACTAGAAGATAATGTTACAGGTTTTTAAGGGAAAGCGTCAGAAAAAAAAGCCTTAACGTCCCACCCAAGTCAATTACCTTCTTTAATGGGTTCTGAGTTCATATTTCTAATAGTTCTTTTTTTTTTTCGTAGTAGGTACTTTACTTTCAATGTGTACTTTATGTCTATGTGTGACAGAAGAAATAACACAATACGAAGATAATTTGGGTGTTCAACAATGTGTTTATACGTTTATAGTAATAGTCCATATAATGGATCTTGAGAATATTGAGAAATGTACATTATTACAATGTTTATTAATGTGAAAGCGTAAATTTGATGATTGTAGTTAACGGGTGATTTATTGTAAACATAAAGAAAGACGTTTTGTAATTAAAATAAAACCTGGCCTAATACGCAAAATAATAAAGAGATCTGTTTTCTCATATTTTAATAATGTTATTTTTAATGCGTATACGCAATTTTATAAAAGCTTTAACCAAAATACTGACCTTACAAATCTTATTAGCTTCGTACCTTAAAAGTATAAAAATTAGTGCTTTCTAATATGTTCTTCCTTTGCTGACGCTCATCCCGAAATTTATATAATTATGGAAGATTTTCTGCGAATACTTTGTATAGAAGCAGGTTCATATTCCATTTCAGTTTGGCTAATCGGCCTAATCACTATGGCAATTATAGCTTGGAAGGAATGCATTGCTAATCAATCCCAGATAAGAATACATGAAATGCATGTCTCAATTTACCATTTTAAAATAAAAAAAAGTTATGTTTTCCAAAGGTCTGAAAATGTTCTGAAAGGGCCAATGATCACCTGAAACAATCAGAATACAATCAAATATCTAAGCGAACCCCGATTGTGGCATTAACCAGGATCTAAAACAATTGTTCCGTCAGCACCTTCCAAATCTTAATCCTTCCATGCTAAAAAAAATAACAGTGTTTTAAGGGGAAAAGAGGTTTTTCCAGTCGAAAGTCTTAATGCCAACCCGAATAGGGGAATTGTGTAGAGATGGTATAGGCAACAGAAGATCTTAGAAGGTCTTTAGAAAACTGTTTAGCAGATGAAGGGTGGATTGAGAGTTTTTGCTGATTCGGCTAAATTATCAGGACTTTCTACGAAGACGAAGAAAAAACAGACTGAATGCATAGAACATTGTGAAAATACATTGCATAAAACAAAGCCTTTTGTTTGTTCACAATATTTTAATTAATTTCTTTGCTTTCATAATTTATTTTGTGTTTAAATCTTCCGCTTTTGGCCCACGATGGCAGCGTTATTTACTGCATTCTTAAACTGGAAGGACAAATGAAGCCAACATTTGATAATTAGCGAGAATATGTTTCGACGCAACTTCCATTTAACGCACGCATGCATTATGTCCCAAATTCTGAATAGAAACCAAAAACCTTCCACTTCTTTCGCTAATGTTAATAATTTATAGTTTCAAATCAGAGACAGATACTGAGGCAAATATTGAACTGATGATAACTTCATTGTTAATTACTGTTGAGTAAACCTCCTTATGCCGACATAAATAGGCATTTCTCCGAAGAGGAAAAGGAAGAATGTGACGTCTTTGATCTCGATAATAGAATACCATTGGTGAAACTAAGTCTCCTTTTCAAGAACTATTGTCGACTCCTAATTACGCTGAAAAGAAGAAATTGAGGAAGATAGAATCACCAAAGAGAAACAAATAAAAAAACTAAAGATGTAAATGCAAAAGGACTAAAACTTCAGTAGAAGCTGCTTGGTATGCTGACAGAGATAAAGAAGTGTTTTATTGTTATGATTGTGATTAAATTAAGTCATTAGAGTATCTACAATGTTTCTTGATAAATCTAAAGTACCTAAGTAATGCTTTTGTTTATTTATTTATTTTTTATTTATTTATTTATTTATTTATTTAACAGGAGGAAGCTTTAATTCATTCTAGTTATTGTGTCCTAGGTTAAGGAATTTATAATTTAAAAAAAAAAGTTAAAAAGGTTAAAAAGGCACATTTTAATTTTCACTGCAAAATTTTGTAGATTCTCACAGATTCAACACGTTTAAAGAGAAACAATCCATTGATTCCCTTTCAAAAAAATCCATTATTTTATTCTAGGGCTTTATTATACTACGGTGGCTTAGTAAGGCCAGCGGAAATGGTTATTAAAAGCCCTAAAAAGAAAGCATTGTTTCTGTAGTACCTTCATCTTTTTAGTTGCGCTTCATAGAAAACTTCATTTTATTATTCTACATCACCAAATTCATGATTTATGCATTTTCAAATTAAATGAGCCTTATTCTTTCCATCCTTCCCCCAAACTTTAAAAATCGTTTTGAAATCAAAAATATTAATCTTCGTTATGTGCTAGTTTTAATTTGAGAGAAAAAACAGGATTATTTAACATGAAAAATTGCAGTTACAGGCCGTTTTAATACAAGGTTTTGAGCCCAAATCGTTAGATTTTAATTCAAAACGAAATATTATAACATTGCAAAGACTAGTTGCATATAACATCGAGTTAAAAATGTAATAAACCACCTTGGAAAATGCATATTTATTGCCGATTCGAAAAAAATACATCCACCTCAATAACCGAAAACGAAATAATAAACATCGCAATTAATAAACCCACCAAAAACACGAAGAAATTAATCTCGCGTTTCTCCAATAAAGAGAAATAAAGCCTCTAAGACCCTCCCCTTTTCAACTAGTTCTCAAGAGAAAAAGAGGACACTATCAACGCGCGCGACGTGCGAGAAAAAGACGGTAAGATGCTGAAGTCCCTACGCTGTCAGAACAATTTAGATGATGAACGTTGTCAGTTACAAGGCAGATTTTGTCTAATACACATACTTTCTCACACGAACTTATCAGAAATCTACAGAGGCGATAAGAAACGTTGAAAACAACAAAAACAAATCTTGAAAAAGGAATTATTTATACGGAAAAGGAGTGCTTTCGCAAAGTTATTCAACGGGGAATTATTCAAATTCCTGCATTATCGACGCTGAAAAATTCAGCGTTATGTATTTAAAGTTTCGCCGAATTTCGTTGAAAAAAACGTGAAGATTGATATTGTGATAACGATAAGTGCTTCGTCGTAAGAAGACGTTGGGAAAATGGATGAAGAACTTACGGCTAAGTTAGAGAAGAACTCCAGTACGCCGTCGGTCACACCGTTTTCGATCAACGACATCTTGAACGATAAAAAGTCGCCACAATCTACTTCTGATGATATCGAGCTACAGGAGAAAGCTATAGATATGTCAAAATCCAATAGGACATTTAAAGGTAAATATTGTTCTGTATTTTAATTTGTTTTCGTCATTTAAGGGTTAGTTCGTTAGATTAGCGTTTGCTTCTTTGTTCATTCTTTTTGCTTTGATAACTTGTTTATGTTGTTTTCTTTTTTAACTGAAGATCAATTTCTCTTTGCTAAATTCAGCTGCGGGATTTGGGATTTGAAATATTGCCTAGGAATTTGCTTAATTTAATCTTCTTAAATTCAAAAATATCTTTGACCAATGATTTTTCCAAATACTTGATATGTTTTAAAAAAATTTAATTGTTGAGGGAAATATTTAAAACAATCAAAGCTACTACGAGAAATTCATTTTCATAACTAAAATTGGTCAATAACATAAAAGCTCCGTTTGCTCAAAAGCTTTTCAGTACAAAGCTAACAATAATAATAAGTTTTACAGCTTACATTTAGATGTAGTGAGAAAGTAGTTCTTTGCGATATAAAAAGCATAAACCTTTTTGTACTTTAAAAGAAAAATTATTAGGTGTACTGTAGAATAGTCTACCCATAAAAAATGCCGTCATTGGATCCTAATTGGTTAAATGTACAGGTATTGAATTTAAAAAAAAATTGATTTACTACATTAAAATAAGAATGCCAAAAAATTGAGTACTTGAGTCCTGCGGTTAAGGGTTTTATAAAAGTATAGACCAATATCACAAACTCTGGTACTGCTCTCTCTGGCAGAATACCATGCACCAAATGTTAAAATTAGTACTGATTATTGGTAATTAATTTGTCAGTACCCTCCAAGTCCCAATCCTGGTTAATTGCACAATGTCTATTTCCATTATCGTCAAGCAAGCTCATCTCCATATTAAAGAAACAATCCAGTCCTTTTCGTTTTGGGTGATTGGTCTAAAAATTGTTAGTTTGGAAGAAATTTCCTTTTAGAATTCTAGCAAATGTAACAGCAATAACTGCAGGTTATTGTATTAAACACATCCCGAAGGATTTGCCTTATCAGTACCTTCCAAACTTCCATCCAGATGAATTGGGCAATGATTATTTGTATTTCCAAAAGAACACCTTCATATTAAAAGGAAGTAGCTTGAAAAGACGTTTAGCTAGTTCAAAGTCTTGACCTCAATCCAAATCCGCATTATTTTGTTTTGGAATTTTGAGGAGATGACACGGAAGACAAGGCGAAAACATTGGAAGGTGTTTGGAAAGATGTGTTAGACTTTCCTGTAATTTCGTTAAAAACTTAGATTAGACGACGTAATGGCTTCCATTAAAAGCACCAATTTCGCTAGCACTAGCAGATTTATAATTCTTCTATTTTGTTTCTTTGAAGGTGCTTCAGTTAATGGTTCCGTTTAATTCATTCTGGAAAAAAATAAAGAAAAATAAATGGATCACTAACCAATCCCGCAGATTTCTTATTTGATGCATATTGACCATTCGCTGGGTTTTCAGCAGCTTCAAGTATGCAGAACATAGAACATCTATTAATTCCCCATAAATACATGCACCAGATCAACATATTCTAAAAATTTCCCGACTTCCATATCCATTCCAGTATTTGACAAAGCTTTCCAGAAAAACCTTTCGATGAATGTTCGTGTGATCTACAGGTCTTAGAACTGTTAGTAGACTTGTCTTTAAAAACCTTTGCTTGTAATTTGACAACAAATATTATTTATTTCTTTTCCAATAGGTCGAATTTTCCGATCAGAAAACAATTCTCCCTAATAGACCAATTCACGTCATTAGCAAACGATTGAGGAAAACTCAAACCCTGATTCAAGTCAAAGTAAGCGTGTTTTCAAAGTAAATCTTACTTACCTTAACAAACTATTTTTTTTTTCGTCTTAATTTTTGGCTCTTCATTCTTTGGACTCGTTCGTAGCAAATTGGATTATAACACAAAGTTTAGGAATTAAATTATGTAAGAAAAAAGAATAAGATTTTCTTCTTATTATTTACTTTTCTCAACGAAAATAAGACAACATAAGTAGGATTTGTTGGTTTTCAAAAAGCAGCTTTTAAAAACCAGTTCTTTAATGCAATTGTAAAACCTCAAAAATTGGTTCTTAAATTTAGACAATCAATATTGCATAATGGAAGAAACCATTGACGATGAGCTACTGCTCCGGATAGACTGAGTTTTTAACGTTAGAATGTATACTTAAGTAACTCAATACATAAGTGTAGGAGTCGCTGGCGTTCCAGGGTTAAGCTCCTTTGTCATCTTGTAGACAGCTTCTTCTCACTGCTGGAGCTGTTGAACGATGATCAGCAATATAGGAGATTCAATTGGATTTACCGTTCGTCTCGGGATCTGAATCTTGTGCCACCAGATTGAGTACGTCTCTAATCTCTACGAGCTTTGTTTTCGGCGGTGGACGGTCGTGGCTCAACTGCTATATCGATAGGCGCATTTTCAGACTCTGGTGTGCGTCTACACATTTTCTTGGATACGTCCCAGAGATGTTCAGCCAAACTTTTCTTAACCAGAGCGTGCAAGTGGGATCCAGCGGTTGCGCTCCATATAGCTCCATATGCAAGAATCGGTTCAATTCGAGCTTCATTTCAATGCCCAGACTGCTCCTGCAAATTAGTGGAAGTAGTTGTTTCCTTGCGCTGCTGAATTTCGCTTCCAATAACTCGTAACGTGTCATCTCCAGCTTCAAAAATTTAACATACAAGACATAGAAATATAATTATATTCCGTCCATTCTATTCATTTTTTTTTGTACAAGCACAAACACAACTTACTTCTTTTACAAAGAGTAAACAACAAGAATGTTTTCGCGAACGTCACCGCCCAGATGCGGTGCATCTTCTAGGTCATTTGCTTGGGTAAAAGTGCTTGGGTAACTGGTTAGAATTGAATGGTGATCATTTTTTGTACCGGTTACATCATTAAATCTGCTCTGCTATCCAGATTGATTCTTTCAAACATAATCATTTCTTCTCCCTTTCACTGAAGTACTTCTCTTTCATTATGCGCTTTAACAGTCTACACTGTTTTAGTTACAAATTTATTTTGCAAAAATTTGTAACGCGATTGTAAAACGGGTTTCCAAAACTATATGACTTAAACAAGTATAATTTAATTTGGAATGGAAAATCTTTCTAAACAGTTCATCAGGATAAAATATTAAAGCTATACCGAAGAAACAAAACAACCATCAATCATGATTACAAAATATTTTTCAATAACCATCGAACTATCTCTATTTCCAAAAATAACCGCGAACTTTCGAAGACACAAAAGAAATTCGACAGACATTAGAGCTTCTTCCATCGTTAAATTAATAACCCGCCTATTGTGCGAAATCACGACGTAGGTTCGTTACTTACGTAAAAAGTGTTCGGGAGGACAATTTCTAATCGCGTAACGCGTAATACCTTTGCGGGCGAGTCATTAGGTCTCGAAGGAGGTTATGGAAATGGCCACTGGCACCGGGTGTCACCTATACTTACTTAACGCGAAAGGTTTTAGCTAAAAAGGGAGCATAATATGTATTTATATACACCGGCGTATCGATAATACATATTAAAACGTGCTACTTTTCTTGGCATCGACGCTTAATTTCGGTAATTGGTCGTGAGAAATGAACTTCAGCGTCGTTTGCGTTATCCTTAATGGTATACATTAGGGCTTGCCTTATTCAAAGAAATTACATCAGTAGTTTCCGTCTAAAAGGTTCTCGTGTCACTGATATATTAAATTTGGATTTTGGAAAGAAATCTGCAGGAAACCTCTAAGTTCACTTACAAATTTATGGTAACAATTTAGTTCAGCTTGGCATAATTGCTGAAAACAATAATTAAGAAACGGCTTCTCTATTGCAAGCCAGAATGCCATGAAGTATTATTTGATTGATAGATAACAATGCCTTTCTTTTAACGGTGTGTCGTCTGCTTTTTTTCTCATGTTTGGGGTGGAGTTCCCCATTAATCTGTCTTAGGACCCTTTTCGTTTTTAGTTTATAACTTTCTTTTTAATGTTCTTTCTGTAGAATATTATTTGTCTACTACAGTAAATAAATCATGTGCAGTAATCTTTAGAAACGGTTAATTTGGCTTTACTTACTCCAAAATTCCAGGCAAATAGCTCATTTTTCGATAAAATAGTTCCAAAATAATCTTAATTGTAACGTTAATTTCGACATTTTCAATGATTAATGTATTTTTAATTAGATACACTCATCCGTACGTAATCTGAATTTTTGTCAATAATTTAAATTGCAAAAGATCAAGAACTGAGCATTCTGCCATAACATTTTCTTCTTCTTTCCTTCCTTATTATTAATGTTTATGTTACTCACCACTTTATGGTACTCCATCGACATACATTGGATAAGCGAATTTAAACGGATCGCATGACCATTTTTGACGAAGAACGTCAAGGTGATCCAAATAAGGTCAACGAATCAGAAATGAATGAAATGAAATGAAAAAATGCAATATGGTATTGAATAATCGGAGATTGAAAGTGCGTGAAATTGGCGAGGCGGTGTGGATCTCATCTGACCAGGTACATAGCATTTTAACAGCTTATTTAAATGTAAGGAAAATGGGCCCCGATATTGCTCATAATTGACCATAAGTACACAGATGTGTGGACTTCAAAGAAAAATCCGAAATCGTTGTCGTCGATTTATAACTGTTAACGAAACATGGATTCATCACAGCACGCCAAAGAACAAAGAACAGTTCAAACAGCGCGTTCTTTGTGGCCAACTCGGACTAAAGAAGGCCAGAGCCACTTTATCGGCCAACAAGATCATGGCCGCATGGCGAAGAAAAGAATTCTGTTTCTTCAGGACAATACACTCCGTTGTCGCCATGGCAAAATTCCATAAGTTAGAATACGCACTCACCATATTCGCCGCATTCAGCCCATAAAGATTATTTTTTATTGCCGAATATAAAAGAATGGTTCAGCGGAAAATGGATTGGCTCAAACGATGAAGTGATTAGAGAAATAAGCGGCTATTTCAGGGGATTGGAGAAATCGTATTTTTTTTGGTGAAATACAAAAGATAAGGAGACGTTGAACTAACTATATGGACCCCAAACACTATGTTGGAATTGTACACATAAAAGTGTTTTTTTCTTGCCGAAGCCAGGTATTTTTCGAACTTCCCTCGTGTTTACGAATAAAGATTCAGCATCAGAATTTTGTATGGCGCAAAAACCTTTTGTTTACTTAATTAGTTAGTCGAATGTTACACGCAACAATCATTTTTGTAATAAACACATCACATGACTATCTATTATTTTTTACCAAAATAATACATTTATTACTCAGAGGTACGATAAGAAGACAAAACTTTACTTTTAGGAATTTAAAGAGCGATATTTATTATTACTACTTTTATTATTACTTTTGAAATTAGCTTATCAATTAGTTGATTCCACCTTCTTAATTCCTTATTACCTTACAGATACGAATCCGGGCTTCTCTGGCTACTCGACCTCACCGGAATACCAACACCTCGGCCAATCTGAAGAAGCGGATAGGGACCCGAACCAATCCGGACGCAAGAAGCGCTCGAGAGCGGCATTCACACACGCGCAGGTGTTCGAATTAGAACGCCGCTTCAGCCAGCAGAGATATCTGAGCGGGCCCGAAAGGGCGGACCTGGCGCAGGCCCTCAAACTGACCGAGACGCAAGTGAAGATCTGGTATCAGAATCGCCGCTACAAGACCAAAAGGAAACAGATGCAGATGCAAGAATCCTCGTTGCTGAATCAGAACGCACGAAAAGTGGCGGTTAAGGTCCTCGTTAAGGACGATATGCCTTTGCTGTATCAGAAGCACGGGTTTTACCCGGAAAATAAGAACGATTTCTTCGTATACGATCAATTTAATAAGAATCTAACGCAAAAATATACGCCTAAATCAATACACGAGTCCATGTTGAATTTGTGTCAACAGTACAATAGTTCTATGCAACTTTTTCCCTATTTTAATTATTATCATCCGGCTCTGGTTAGTGGTATCGCGCATGATGATGATATAAATCCGGAACAGAGGGAGCAGCATTGAAATAGTCGCACTTTTTAGGAGAAAATAAAGCAGAGAATGTAAGCAATATATCACTTAATAAATTATGATTGGTTTTACGAGACGTATCTTAAGATTTCATTCAGTTCTTTTGGGTTATTAATAATTTTTTTTAGTGTAACATAATGTATATAATAATTTAGGTTATAATAGATTAATTACTGTTTATAAATGTAAGAGCACGTTATTTAAATATTTATGCACAGGATATGTAAAAATAAACCATACGATAGGCTAATTTAATTTATTCGTGTTATTTTCCTGGGGAATAATATCCTGCGATAATTTTAAGCTATTATCTATAAAGTATCCTGGATATTATTTTCTCTTACCCTAAAATTAATTTAATCCAACGAAAATTATTCTGTAAAAAATTTAAAATTTTCCCAAATAACTTTATGATTAAAAATACTCAAAAGAAAATGATTCGAACACAATAAATGCGTCCTTCACGAAAAATATTTTCTTCGTCACCGAATTCACATCCTTCTTCCACATTTATAGAGATTTGAATGACTTAAGCAGATTATTATTTATTTCAAGCTCTAAGCTCTATCTTAATACCATATCATATCGAAGGATAGGAAGACTATCCTCTAATATATTTCAAACACGTAGCTACGTTACGTTACTTGCGTTCCTTGATTGCCGTAAGTGATTGCTTTATATACCGGGTGTCCGTTTAAAGATAGGTATCGGCTTTATTTTAGCAATGGTCAATATTTAAAAAATTCAGCTATAAAAGGAACGGGAGTAGCTCGATTCGGTGCGGCCATTTTGGCGCCGCCGGTTGTATGCGTGACGATTCGCCGCAATAGCTAATTTAAAAAAAAAATCCCAAAGTCACAAAAGTTGCAAATCATAAGCAGGCATAATTATAAAATAAAACACAAATAATTAAATGAAAGGGAAACTGCATACTCGGTTAAACTATAATGCAACAGAGTTGTGGAACCAAGCAAAAATCTTTAAAACGAGAGCAATGATGATGAAGCTTTACAGGTAAGTGTAATGACGCATAATGCATCTGTTTTAGAATTTGTTGTTGTTCCCTTGCTTCCGGTTTAACCGGAAGTGTCCTCAACGCGGATTATTAGACCAGAACCAATGTCATTCTTAAAATACAATATTCAACATGTCACCAGCTGTATTTTTGTTTCTTTATGAATACGTTGTTTCTGAATACATATATTTTGACGCTGAAACGGCCAAAGCTAACCCTGGCACCTAAATCGCCGCCCCCAAACGTATCAAACCCAAAAGGAACCAACGTTCAGTGCATGGCCTGCGTGATATTGCTTAGATTTGTCTAAATACTTATTGACGAATTCTTTCAAATTAAATGAAGGGTTGAGGTACCGTTCATAGAAGTTCGGTCAGTTAGTAAAAAACATGAAAAGGTTACAGAAACAAACGAAACTAAAAGCAAAATGCAATTTTATTGTATGTACAGGTAAAAGAGACAAAAATAAATAAATAAAAAGTTATTCTGGCCTAATATAACATACTGAACATTATATTTTTTTCATCGAAAGAACCTCCCCTTTGCTGTTAATCACCGCTCGAACTATTCTAGGCATTCTTTCGATAAGTTTTGTTAAAACGGATTGTGGAATATTAATCCATTCATGTTGCAGAATATTCCGTAAATGTTCTTGTGAAGTTGGGCATATTTTTCGGATCCTCCTGTCCAGTTCATCCCACAACAACTCTGTAGGGTTCAAATCTGGGCTTTGTGGGGGCCATGTCATTACTTTCAGGGTGTGCTGTTCTTCTTGCTCCTTTAGATAGTTCTTACACACTAACACAGTGTGTTTTGGGTCCTTGTCGTGCATGAATGTAAAGTTACGGCCTATTATACGCAATCCTGATGGCACTGATGATTCTGGAGTATTGCAAAATAATTTTCCTTCCTCACTACACCCTGGACTCTGCATAAATCTCCCGTCCCAGCAAAGGAGAAACATCCCCACACTAACACAGAACTACGCCCTTGCTTCACTGTTGGCACAATGCAGTTCAGGATCACTTTTCGGTTTTAGATCTTCGGACATAAACTCGTCGATTTTGCCCAAAAACCTCAAACTTTGACTCGTCACTCCAAAGCACGTGTTTCCAATCAGCTGACGACCAATCTAGATGAGAACGGGCCCACTGTAGCCGTTTTGCTCTGTTGGCCCGACGTAATAATGGTTTTCGAATGGCAATGCGTCCATGAAGGTCCGCTTGTTGAAGTCGACGTTTTACCGTACTCGCCGAAACTTGTTCTTCACGGCCGCGATTGACTTCGGCTGCTATTTGTGGCGCTGTTAATTTTCTATTGCGTTTACTTAATAATACAATTCTCAAATCTTCAGCTTTTGTTGTTTTCCTAGATGCTCCAGGACGAACACGATTTTCTATAGTTCCAGTTGTCCGATATCGCTTTATGATGTCATTTACTGTTGAACTTCTCATATTTATTTTTTCAGCAATTTGTGGCCCCGAATATCCTTGTTCAAATAGCGTAATAATGCGTGAACGTTTTTCTACACTGGTTGGCTGGCCACGTGCCATTTTGAAGTAAATTTTCTTAAAGCTTTCGCGTAAAAACGACAGATGCACACCAACACGCGTTTAACAGTAAAATGAAGCAAATTTATATCTTTACGCCCGTGATAAATAAACAAGAGTGATACTGCGGTATATTTCCTAAATGTATTGTTCGTTAATAATCCCCAAACGACCCGTTTCAAAAGATCGGTACTTCCGAGAAATTCTTGGAATGATAATAAAAGGGACTTTATTGTGGTTGTCGCAATATTTCCACTTTACATAATAATTTATGGCTTTAATCCCTTAGAAAAGAGTGTATGCTTAATATTTTTCTAATTTTATGTATTAATAATGTATACAGTGTGATATAATAGATTTTTATTGTATGACTGAACTTCACTGAACGGCAGTGTGCATCTGAAAGAATTCGCGATAAGTTTGTTTGTTTGTTTCGCAAAACGTTGTTGTTATTAAACACTCAAATGGAAGAGAATAGCGAAAATCGGACGTTACTATTTATTTTCTCTTGGAAGGACAGACAGAATTACATAGCTAGCTATGAAAGAACAAGCAGTTAAGGTAATTGTGGCACTTGTGGATTAATATATCAATTTTTGGGAATACTAATAGAGAATGTGCCTGTAATTGAGAAGGAAGTAAATATACTGATAAAACTAGCATAAATTCTAATATTTTAGTTAATGGTGGGCTTACGACATGCTAGCTATTTACTTTCATTCCTTCAAAACACGATGTCCGGAAAGGCGACATTATTCTACAAACTTTTTTACTCGCCTTGCTGCATGTTTGCGTAACATTGGACAATTAAGGCGCGCTCCTGCTCCTCAAAGATAGCGAATAAGTCGTAATGTAGATAATGTCAATGTTCTCGCCTATTTTGAGTCTCCACCATGGACCTCGCGAAATATCTCATCGTCTAGGATTATCGCAGTGATGTCGCTGGCTATTGAACATGGTACCGCAAAACCCACATTTTTTATAGTCGGGTAAGCCCACTTTTAGGACCGCAGATAAACAGCAAGCACTGGATGCAACAAGTTAACTATCACAATCAGTGGAATGTGTAATTGTGGAAGTCAAATTATTGGCTCATTTATATTTGAAGATTATTTAAACAATTACGGATATTTAAATTTTCTCCGTCCCAATATCTCAGCCTATGCTAACTTGTTTATTTACACAGTTAATACGTTAATATCCTTCCTTATTGGTTATTACTAGGCACTGCTCCGTATTCATGGAAGAGAATAAAATCGGTGCATTTCTCGCCTTTCCCCTCGCGTAAAAATAGATCCCTTGTAATACGGTAATAGATCATACGGACAATTAAAAGCGTACATCAGAACGGTATGACTTTTAACAATCATCGTCGGTAAACACTTCATTCACTTTCGTGCTTTTAGCGTTTCGCATCAGCAGCGGTCCGATGCCGAGTCGACGAGACGCTCGGCGCGATGTTTACACACTCCACGGGAATCGGAACCCCTAATAGCCTCCTTTTATCCCAACTGTAAACATACTAGATGCTGCTGGCCAGGATGGATGTCTGACGATGACGAAGATGCCAACAGGCCAAGCCGCACGAGGAACTAATGTATACCTACATACGTAAAACCCTAACATAACGGAAGAGAGTGAATTGGATTACACTTCATCAACGCTCAGTCATTATTATTACGTATTACGCTCGCATGTGTTTGTATTCGGACACCTTTAAAAAAGGACGCGTGTTCGTGTTTTCGCCCAAGATCTTTTGTACTTGTCGATGTCCGCCAATAGTGACTAACCTTCATGTCACTCGAGCTTAAATACCTCTAATAGTTGTTAAAAAATACATAATAAAGATATATTGTTGGAGCCACAGAAATGCAAAACAGAAATAATAGTAGAGAAAGCTCGTTTCTTGTCCATTTGAGACATTCGATTTTCAAATATCTAGCATTATGATTGAATTCAAAATTCTCATAACAATCTATCAATCAGCGGTGGACCTTCTTCATAAATTACACACTCCTTTCCTTAATTTGTTTAACTGCTGTAAATACAGCAATCGGAGTGATCAGTTCAAGGGTTTGTGTGTTTGCCGCGTCTTATTTACAGTACAATCAATCTCCTACTTCATCTACGCTCTATACAAGCACGGTTCTTAATGAAAGCTGAATATATCAGCACTTCTCGTGTTAGAGTCCTTAAATAATGGGGTGCTCTGCTAATTTTCGCACAACAGAATCTAATCATTTTGAAGAAAATGATCTTTGCTTTTTTTATGTGTTACTCACTGTTGGTGTTCAATTCCATTTATGGTGTCACCAAAGGTGATACCAACTTTGTCACCTTCAATATTTTAGATCTTTGGAAATCGATAAGAAACAAAGAAATACTGTCGGAAGCTCTAATACGTGGAGAAGGATTGTGTGAGGTTTCAGGGTAACATTGATATTCATGCTTCACTATCACTATCACTACTTTTTCGAAACTTTTAAAACAATTAACATGACCACCTGGTTCTTTCGTTAAGTTTAAGCCACGAATTTCAATTAAATTTAATTAATTAAAGGTCCATATTGAACACCTTAAACTGGTTATTTTTATGCTTTTTATAATCATTAAAACCATTCAGCTTTAAAGGGAGATACGATAAAATGATTTCGTATCTATTCCTTTTTAATAAATTTAGAAGTAACGTTTCTCGCCTTAGACAATATAAAGTTAATAATGAACGCTTCAGCCTGACGATTAATTAAATTTTTTTAATATTATAATAACTGTAAAAAAAAATTAATTATTCTTAAACGCAACAGACACAACGTCTGCCAATTGCATGATCTTATTTTTTTGGAGTTACGTTAATTTAAGACAACAACAAGGCAAACGTGATTGCATTGTTTACGGCGCCATTTTTTTTAACATTTTTTAGCTCCCATTTGATATTAAAAGCAGAAGCTGCTTATATCGTTTGCTTTACTCAGTTCTTTACTTTCATCAATTCTGCCAAACGATGAAATCATTTATTATTCGCAATTAATTAATTGTGGTATGGGTTCGTTTAAATTTTTGAATCAGAGAAAGCTCATTTCCAACCATAAAAGAAGAAAATCTAGCAAAAAAAAGAAAATATTGATATGTTAAGAAAAAAATGCAGTAAAAGGTAGTTGTTGAAATATTGTAAAGCTTCGCTGAATTTTATCCTTTTATAAAACAATAAGTTAATTATGGAAAGTCATAGTTTTTTTTTTAATTTGGCATTAATTTCTGCCTACCTACTTATTTATATACATAAACACGCTGTATACCATATATTTACGTCGGCACCCGCTTTGCTTGCCGGTGAAAATATGTAACGGCACTTAAAATAATAAATTTCCATACCGCCAGTTCTGATGGTTGATTTACGCGATTGCAGGTTAAAAAAAAGAAGTTTAAAGAATCTTTCGCAGCCCGTTTGGGATATAATTAACATCGCGAGATCAAAAATGCTTACCTGCGCTAATTACGTACGACGGATATGATTTATCCAAGCCATAATTTCATTGATGAAACCTTCTGATTTCGCATTGGACAGTTTATTTTGCTTTTACGAAAAAATTGGGGTTTCGTGTCGAAATCCACTCGAGGATGATTTAGTGGAACGACGATAAACAAATAATGTGGATTTTTTTTTAGTATTTATGGTTGTTTGGGAAATAACAATTCTTGTTTATGAAAAAATATGTTTCCAACAAAGGCAAAATTAGAGAAAAATAATGGGCGAAAGAAATAACAGTTGCCATCTAGCATGAAGGGCTTGAATTAAGGAAGGAGAGCAGATATGTGACATCTGTTGAGAAGTAGTGAAACATGTTGTGGGAGGAACCTTCATCAACTCCTCTGTCCGTCCTAAATTATATATTGAATAATAATAGAAAGTCCTGAAAATTTTTAAGCTGTTAATTCAACAATTTCAAATATTCGTTTTTTTTTTTTTACACAAAATAACGTTATATTTATAACAGAGCACTTATTAAATTACTTAAAAAAAATATGCCATAATTATAAACAATGTCGGCACGTTTAAATTATAGGAACGAGGATTATTTAAATTTGTTTATTATTTACGGAAACAAACAAACAAGCCTTAAAATTGAATGAAGAATTCAAAAATTTAATTATATCTAAATGTTTCATTTAAAACAGCAAACTTGATAGCTATTTCCGGTATAATCGGAAGTGTCAGGTTATTAAAAATATTTTAATTCAGTACCACATATCACCTTTAGTGTACAGCCGAGTTTTCAGAATTTTCCAGTGCGTAATTTTCCGTATATCGATCGACGCAGTTGTGACCTAATCTAATTTAGGAAGAAATAAAAAATCTCAATTCCAAATTGCAAATTTTGAAAATGTCTTCGATTTATGTCCTGTGAAGATATTGTTTTGTACTAATTACATTTTCGAAATAATCGAGAAGCAATGAGGCCCCTATTTAGCAATTACATCGCATCAAATTTTCGCTTTTGAAAATTTCGATAATGGCTACGTTTCGTGCTGATTTATGCCTGAAATATTTTTATTTTGTGCTCATTCTATTCCAGAGATAATCGATAACTCAAATATATGGAAAGGAGGGCTGGTAAGGACCCTTATTCAGCAGCTACGGCACTAACTCCACACAACATTTGTTTATTCGGAATTAGCAATAAATTATATGTAATCATGAGTAATTTTGTATGTACAAATCAGCAACGTTTAAAACGCTGCCTCATCAAATTTCTAAAAATTGAAACACTGGTGCTATTAAATAAGGGTCTCAACCAACCCCCGTTTTCAAATAACCCGAATACGAGATGTGTACAAATAAGCACTAAACGGCAGGTTTCAAAAATCGAAATATTGAAACAATGGCTGCCACATAAAGATCGCCAAGAGCTCTCGTTTGTATATTCAAATTCTTCATTTGATGAAAGTATCTGTCCTCCTAGCGAAACTTTGTGCCTAGGAAACAAAGAAAATCAAAGATGTAGTGAATAGGATCAAGTCGAATCCCGATTCATGAATTTTTGCCGTGGCAACTACTGAAGTATGAGACGATGTGTTGTTTCGATGGAGCAAAACTTGCCTTTGTTAATTTGGGGAGGCGTATTGCCTTTCAAATGGAAGGATTTTTAACTAAAACGCCCGTCTTCATGTTGAAGGCTTGAAACTTTGCAGACCACCCTCATATGTTGATAACACTCTTAAGGGCGTATAACTCCCGTTGGACCGTTCAACCATTCTTCCTGATAATTTCCATCACTGAATGATTTTACATCATTAAATGATATTGTATTCAAAAGTAACGTCCTAATAACTTATTCGTTTCCATCATGGCACATTGATAAAATAAATATTGATAGAACACATCAGAAAATGCCTAGAAACAATAACCAAAAAATATAATGCTAAGATATCTTAGCTTCCTTATGGTATTGATGGAATAATTCACGGCAAACGCAACAAAAGGAGAGGCAACACCGATAGAAGGTAGAGATATGAAAAATGCTCTCGAAACCACGCTGATGACGCCGGGTAGGCAGAAACATGTCCGTGTGTTAGTGTATTTTTCTCTCTCTCCTTTTATTGCGTTTGCCGTGAATTAATCCATCAATACCATGAGGAAGCTAAGCTATCTTAGCATCATATTTTTTGGTTAAATATTGATAGTTTAAAAATTTCAAAATTCGTTATAACCAAAAAATGGTTGACTGTGGAGACGACTCACCCTGTGTAATACAAGGTGGTACTAGAATAAAATTTTACTTCGTATTGCCGTACTTAATCGTTGCTTTAATATTGTCCACGCGAAATCCTCTAACAGTCACAACAAAGAAACGCCTAAGGTTCATACAGTTCATATTATCTTTCACGATGTACTGACTTGATTGATTACTTGAAAAATATTTGTTGTACTGCAACTGTATTTGATCCTAATCGGTTATGATAGAACATGATACGAGCAAACAGTAATCTGATCTTCAATAAGACCCTGGTAAAGTCAAAATAGATTATAACGTGAACTAATACGCGTCCCGTGGTTCAATTTTAAATACCGAAATAATACAGAGATGAATTTCTAAGGAACAAAACTCGTCTAATTTGTAAATAACCACGTGATAACTATATATATATGCAAGAATATTATGTTGGATCAACATATCTAGTCGACTATAATTTAAAATGAAATTTATGCATTTTGTTTTATTAATAGAACGGATATAATTGCTTCTCCGGTACGGCAACTGTTTTATGTTAGTGCCTATAGGCGAAAAATTCAAGTATTCATCACCAGATCACCTTTTAACCTAAAAGCATTGGCACCATCAGCAGATTATAATAACGGCTATCTTTCTGTGAAATATATCTTACAAGACATCCTTTCCCTTCTATTTTTAATGTGGACGTAACATTTTGTGGGTTTGTTTTTCTCGGCGAGGTGTATTTATAACAAAATCGTAATATCCATCATACGGATAATATAGATACGCTCGTGCTCATGTATTTGGGCTGTTTGATACACTACTGCTTATGAAAATATGAACATTTGACCGTCTCCTATGGAGCTAATATAATATCTAATAAAGGATGAACAAATATGCCTATTTTATTATATTGAATAATTCACGATGATCGTTTAATAGACGTAATACTGAAAGTAATGCAAATTATGGACTTATGGAATTAGAAATCTACGTTGCAAGGATGGTTTCAACTATACAGGGTGTATCACAAAACTCGCTATATTAATGTTGCTCATGTTGGAATTGGTAGTTATAGTATTAGATGGCCTTCCACTCCACAAAAGTAAATACCTTTCCTTTAATTCCAACAAAAGCAGTGTGAATGCTGAAATTCCGACATGATCGTAAATGTCTCGAGAACACTTGACTTTAGCTTATTGTCGGCAATTATCGGGATGTTATCGGCAATGTGATATCTATTAAGATCATAAAAAGTATATCATTATATACTTGATAACCACTTCCGGTTCAACCGGAAACGTGTCGTAGGCGTACCTACTTCAACATTTCAGAGTTCCATTCATAACATCGTTAAAAATTCAAAAAAAAAATTAAAAAAAAAAATGTATATATAGGATTCCCGATTGAACTAGAGAGGAATAGTAAACAACACATAAGTATCGGCACCCTCCGCACCACACAAGTTTTATTTATTATATAATAATATAATAAATAGTCCGGGACGGCCGTTTCGAGGACATGGTCCTCATCATCAACCGGTGACCGAATGATGAGCTTCCGGTAAAGGAAATACGAGACAAGCAAAATGAATATCCCAAGAAAATTAAAGAAATAAAAAATGAAAAAATTCGAAAGACGTACATATGTGAAGCAGTATATAGGAAAAATGGAAAGGAAAACCTGATGTTCAATAAAAATATTGTCCATTGGACCGAACCTAAACAAAAGACATTAGATAGAAGACAATAGCAGCAAATTACCATCTCTGGACATCGATTGGAACAAAAAAACTTCCATTCCGATCCATTCTAAAGAAATTAATTTTTTTTTCCTTAAAATTTGTACGTGTACAGCTCGAAATAATTTGGGGGATTAATCTATTGGTAAGTTAAATAAATACCGAAGACGTTGGAAAGTGCCCAAAAGATCTAATCCAAAACTGGAGCTATTGTTTCACAGTTTTTTTGCTTTAATAGTTTAGATTCTATTTGTATGTTCCATAGAGGCAGAGATTTGAGGAAATTAAAATTAGAAAACTTTGAAATAGCAAAATGAAAGTAAAGTAAACGTATTTGTTCGGCTGATTCTGTTTATACAAAATATATTTGTAATTATTAATATTATATACATTACAGTTAATTATTTTCATAATCATAATAATTAATAACAGTATATACAGTATGTACAATAAATTATGTAAAATATAGGAAGTTGTACGTAGATACTTTAGGTTACAATTATTGTGGAAAAAATAAGGTAAATTTATATATTTTTCCTAATGAATAGTTTCCAATAATTTTCAAAATTTATACTTCATATATTTTACTTCAGTAATAATTATTAACATTTGGTTTCATTTGGTATTGTTACTCTAATAAGTAAATAGCTCCGTCTAATATATTTCAGCCTTATGAACGAATTATTAATGTCTACATTTTGTCATCCAAGCTTGAAATCTTGATCAATTATTTACAGTATTGAAATGAACAAAATCTTTGAATAACGTTGGTTCTTAACTTTCACAGTAAATTCTTTTCGAAAACTAATTTTAATGAAAAAAACAAGTTAGACTAAAAGAAATGAAAACAACCAATTTTAACAGGAAAATTTGTACATTTTGCATTTTCTTCAATCTACATTTAAAATACTTTAGGCGACTTGAAAATACGAAATATATAATTCTAAAAACTAAGATCGTTGAATTTTATATCAACACTACTCTGGTAATCGTTAACGTTAGCACCATTGGTTCCATAAAGTTGGTTGTAATAGTTCGACGAAGGGTACTGAGGTGGTAAGCAATTGAAACCTGTGGAAACCACCGGGGTTGCAGTAGCGTTCGTCTTTTCGGTCTCCTTTTCCAAATTACTCCGTTTGCTCTTATATCTTCTGTTTTGGAACCAGATCTTCACTTGAGTCGGCGTCAGATTCAATCCTTTAGCCATTTGCTCGCGTTCAGGTGCTGACAAGTAACGTTGCTGTTTGAATCTGCACTCTAATTCGTACACTTGATGTTGGGAAAAGAGAACTCTGGGTTTTCGTTTTGTTCTTTGACGTCCCGATTTTCGCAGTTCGGTTTTCGAACTTGTTACTTGTTGATTTTCTGTTGAAGAGAAGAGACAATTACGATAACTATAGGTTACTTTTTAGGAATTATAGGGATGTTGAGATTTTCAAGAAATATTAAATCACGTCGTTCAAAAAGATCTGAAGATGCTTTTCAAAAACGGTTGCAAAGAGATTTTAGTATTTATACCGACCGCTACTTAAAATCTGAATCTTTTAAAAATTCTTTCGGGTATCTTCTACCGATTTCATTCTTTTGAGATTGTACTTGTAAAACTTGGCGCTATTTTGATTTGATTTGCATTAATTTTTAAGACATTATTATGTCAGCTGTATGTCGAGGTTTTTCATGTTCAAGAACGTTAACCAGATTGAAATTATGCATTTCCCGAAATCTAAAATAAGCAAACGTGTATGGGCGTTTTATTAATTTTAATCGTTCAGAAGAAAAATATTTTTCATTTTTCTTTCATTAACTAAAATTATACGCCTTTAACACTAAAATGGGAACTGCTGTAGAGTAATTAGGGAATAATAGAGAAATTAAATTGTACTTACTCGGACTTTCAATATTAACATATTCACTTCCTTCCACTAATCCCTTTTCATTGTCATTAAAATTAACACAAAAATTTCCCATGTTATTAACATTAGGTTGTTGTTGATTTAAACTATTCTGCGTTAAATATGCACTATCGCACACTCCAATCTCAGTCTTTATACCACTATTATTGTAATAATTATAATTTTGTTGGTCATAATTGTTATAGCAATTGTTATCCCAAGAATACGACTGTAAATAGTGATTATAATGACCGTAATTGTATTCTTTATAATTTCCGGTTAGGTATTCACTTTCGTTGCTAATATTTAGGATATCCTTAACCGAAAATGGCGTACTCAAACAACCGGAACTCGTCGTAGTATCACAATTCTGATAGTTCTCACCAACGGTATCTAATTCTAAAGATTGTTCTAACATGTTTCCCGTATTACTAATATCAGTCACGCTCCTAAAGTCAAGCACTCACTCGTGAAATAACTTCGAAATTGTGTGTGGGTAAAATTTTTCATAACACAGGAATTATATTTCCTGAAAATTTGAACTTCAACAAGCGATTCTGACCTCCAGCTTTAGAGCGACTACGTCTAAAACTCGCTTATTGCCGCGTCCGCAGTTCCTCTATGCAGCGCGAGCTTAAGGATCATTTTCATTCGGTGCGCTGCGGTCCGACGGAGAGCTTTAACATCATCTTGCGTAAGGCTGACGTACAGAAATATAAGCTGACGTCATCGTGGAAAGCCACGCCCGGCAACCAATCCGCGCTAGCGATAGCCGTCTTGTTTTTAATGTGTGGCTATTTCGTGCGGGATTTTAAATTTATTAATGATCCATTAAAATACAATTTGTCTGGTTTAGTGATTTAATATGGAGGGATAACGTCGGCGTATGAAGATATTTTATGTTTTAGTGCCGGGTTCTTTTTTTTTAATTTTTTTTTTTTAGTAGTTGCTATGTGGAAACGTTAATAATCATGAGACTGATTTGTTTTGACGGTATTTTTAGTAGGTGACCTTTTATTTGAATTAAAAATACCGAAGTGTAAACATTGCTGCATTGAAAATCCATTTGAGTAGTGGGTTACTACGTTTAATTTTAAGAATTACCTTGCGCAAAGTACATAAATCCCGTCCTCATAAACAGAATATTTGTTGAGAATAAGCGATTAAATTGTTTAAGAATGTTTCAAGAATTTGCTCATTCTCAATATCAGTTGTTATTGTTAATTCTCCTGAAAGCTATTCTTAAATATATTGACTTTTACTATTCCATCGCCTTCCGTTTTTATAAAATAAGCACATATGCAATATACTACATTTTATAAAATCGAAAAGCAATGTTTTAAAAGGATAACAGGTTGATGGGTTTTTGATATTATAAAGTTTCTTTTTCTTCTGTGAGCTAAAATTGTTCCAGCTTATCAAATAAGAGAACTACGGGAGCTTTATTTTTTATACATTTTGCTCGCTTTAAAACAATCCACAAAATTTAAATGTTATTACAATTCCAAGAAATTTCAAGTCAAATAAATTATTAATTATACTTTCTGACGTATCGGTAGGAATACTTCAGGTACTTTACGTGACTTTTGCTACAATTCTTATTTCCACATTCTTACTTAATTACTTAAGACAATTGAATGTAAGTTTGTTGTTTTTATAAATATAATAATAACAATCGCAATAATAAAACCAAAACATAGAATCGATATATGTATGACTGTGACCGGAATGAGAAATCCTATAATTTGATATATCACAAGGCAGGGCTCTGGTATATAATAATTTAAAATAGGAAGGTAAGGGGGCCCAATAGGAGACGCACAATTTTGTTTTTACAAACGAAAATCGGCCTACCTGAGAGTATATTTAAAAAAAACGATAAAAAGAAAACAAACAATTGCTCATTATAACCCTAACAATTTGAGCTAAATCAATAATAGTTAGAAATCAATTTTTTTTTTTTTTTTGAGAACGGTTACAAAATGTGCACCAGGAAGTTTATAGTGTACATGTCTGACAAACAATTAATTTTAAAAAATAAAAGAAAAAAATTACAAGAAATTCCCACAGAATCTCGGCTCCTTGTAAGCTAACAAGGCTTTAAACTTCCGTACGTATTATCACTATCACTTTTAAATTCTTCGAGAAACCCTTCTGTACACTTTTCTATGGATATTTCCGAACTTTGTGTGCAAAGAATCTTGACATTTTTCCAAGCTGTTGATATCCAAATCAAAGCGCTCGCTATATTGATAGATTTTTCCGTCTCGGCTGTATTTTGTAAATATTTTATCGAAGACAAAGACCTTTTGACAGTATAGTCGAATATAATCTGATCCAATACACCACTTGTAATTTTCGCAAAATTTTTTGAAAATCTCTTCTTTTTTCTTTCCAATTAAGAGACTTTCCAATTAAATATTCGCCTGCGAGTTGACGACATGTGCGCTTGCGACTGTGAATTTTACACAATAAAAAGGTTTATGTACACTACACTGGGAAGTTTGTAAACAATCGTCGGATTATCCTGTTATTGGGAAATTTGTAAACTAATTAACATATGGTCTTTTATTATATGTAATATTTCCTTGCTACAGTACTTCTAAAAACCACTTGTTTATGAATTTAAGATACGGTAAGGCAAGTTATTATCCCGGTAATATTCGTCTGTCTTTAGAAATTGTTGAAGCAGGTGGTGTTGTTTGGAAACAACAATGAAAATAAGAAGTAAAAATGCCCAAACGAATGGAGCTAAGTCCGGAAACCCATTGTGCAACAATAACTTTCTGCAGACAAATTTTCAATGCGTGTAGTTACGAAAAATGTATTTATTTAATTTATCGAGCAGTATTTTTTTTTTTTACTCATTACGCCCGTTATAAAAAGGCAAACTTCATAAGAATTATGCTAATTGGAGAAATTTTTGCTGCCCGTGTCCGTTATTGAGAGTGGCCGTTGTCAGGAGGTCACTATGCGTTAATTCTGTTAGGAAAATTCCTAAAAAAGTGACCGCTATTAAGAGGTGCCCGTTAAGAGAAGTTTTACTGTATTTAGAAAAACAACTTATTTTTTTTGTAAAAAAATGGTAGTTAGTTAATATGATTTTGTTTTTATGGTAGAAATATTAATATTAATTTAAATTATTTAAATATCAGCTATACTTGACAAAATCGGGAAAGGTTTGAGGAATTGCTGATAATTTTATAGGCAAAATTCATGCCAAACTATACCATTTGTAGTTCGTCATCATTAGTTCTGAATAAAATATAATTACATAATTCAACGCGTGCATTTTCATGATAAAAATAATCACAAATTAATAATATTTTATAAGCACCAGTAACAAACAATACTTAGAGTCAATTACAACTTTAAGCACTTCTTCTTAAAACTAAACTGCACACAGCAACCGAGGCATTTTACTTTATTCTTAGGATCATAACGGTTTCATTCACTACGATGAATTGTTTCAAGAAGCACTTGCTTACTACAACAATCAAATCTGAAATTAATTAGGTTGCCCGTCATAGAGACGAATAAATCAAGAAAATAACTAAGTGCATCCTAAATATGCAGCAGTACTCACTCTATATATTCATGTATTATTACTGTTAGGTTATAAATGGATTAATGTGAATTTCGTGTATAGCAAACCTGTATTTGTAAAGAATAAGTAAAAAATAATCTTTGCTTTTATAATATTGTTCCCGTTGTTAAAGCGACATTGATTAGCCACCCACGCAGTGCTTGCGTCTTATATTAAAAGCAAAAACAAGGAAATAATCTTGTAATTAAGTTATCGAGAAGAATATTCTCTATTTTGATTTATTTTTGTTTCTTGTGCTTTCCCCGCATTTATCGCAAGCTTATTCCAACGTTATTCCATTCTTTGTGTTCTTAATTACTTGTTTTTCCTGTGTTACTTTTGGGAGCCCTCTTGGTCGTTAGCCCTCTTTGCTTTTTGTTTTCATTTCATGATCGTTTTGGTGCTTCCCGAAGATTCTGAACTTTCCTTCTCCTCTGTTTGCGAGACACACATCATTTTTACTAGTACCATTTTATTTTATTTCGTGGTTTAAATGGAATACAAGTCAGTTAATAAAAAAGAACTTGGTGACATAATTAGATACAAGAAATTAATTATTCATAACACAATTGTGCCCCAGCAATAGTGTTCAAGAGAATTGATATTGGTTTTCCTTGCATATTCTTGCTCCCCCCATTGCTCCCTATCAAAAATACGACGTATGTTTCTTGACACGTATAACTTCTTCATTGCTTGAAGTACCTTTGTCTTCAAAATTCGCATAATAATGAATGTGGACATAAACATAAAAACAAACTTACTGTAACTTGAAATTATCAACATCACGGACTAGATCTGTAGTTTTTGCAATCATACGTATATAATAAACATCGTATCTCATATAGGAACGAACGTTCATCTAAAAATTATAAAAGTAACCACAACGCTTTTAAATAAACAAATCCTAACATTGTTCCGTTGATTTCTCGCAGAAAGCTAAAATTATGTTCGTTATAATCGTTCTAAACATAATCGACAAGGACCCTTCTCTAATTTTACGTAGGTCATTCTCAATTCCCCTTGGCGATTTTTCTTCAGATCTTGAAGGCTTATATCTACAAAAACCGGAGCTCTTTGTGTATTGTCTAATAAGAAATCGGCTAAATTCATTGTACTTCGAATTAGTTAATTGGTAAAAGAACAATTGTTGTAAAATGTGTTCTTGTATTAATAATGCCGAGAAGCGGCAAGGAGCCAGAACAAGAGCAACGGTAAATTATTATAAAATTGTTCCTCTCGTATAGTATTCCATACTTCAAGGACTAGACCGTTTAAAAAATATTTAAAATAGTTTTGTTAGGAACACCAATTTACTTTCTGTGTATGTGTGGCAGCGGCCCAATGGAGTACATATGATATTAACCTCAAGGGCCTAGTATATTGTATAATGTAAGTGTGCCATGGTTTTGCTAATGTTACCTTCCACTGTAAAGAGGGAAGCTCAGTTAATTATTCTTCATTGCCACAAAATTTGTCACCGACCCTGGTAGGATTAGAACGCACAGCTCTTAACCCTGCTACAGTCAGGAGAAGGCTCCGTATATGTTGAATTTTTTCTACTATCATGAAAGTGATGACTTCAAAGCCTTAGAATTTGCAGCAAAGATTGAAGTCATCTTATAAGACAAAATGGTACAAAATGCATCTTATAGTATTGTTAACAAAGATGAGGATCAGTCATAATCTTTAATCTCTTATTCTTGTAGATAGCGCAGTCTAGGGACCACTAAGCAAAACTTCGTTTCGTCGGTTGGGTCCAATAGAACACATTGTGTTAGAATATGTTTTTCAATTTTTTTAAAGTTTTTTCTGTAAAGAGCTTCAGGTTCCAGCTGTTCTTAAATGTACCTGCCTAGCTACAAAATTGTACAATTTTAGTGTATGGTTTATGGTATAAAAATGAGAAAAAGAAAAAGGACAAGAGCAAAGAATGAGGAACATACCACACCCAACAGAAGAAGACGGCGAATTAAGCAATGGTGATTTCTTTCTTCAAGATTTTGATGAAAATGTAACACTCTGGGTAGAAGATCTTTAGTCCGAAGAAGATTTGGTCAGTATTGGTAACCCAGAACCAAGTGACAGTGCTGCTGCAGATCAGTATTAGCAATTAACCAGAACCCCGGAACCAGCAGGAGTCAGAAAGAATTTGTTTCATTTCAGGTTCTTCAGTTCGTTACAGCGAACGCTAATACAAAAAAAAACACCTGTCAGTTACATGGTGTCAATTATGGAAAATTAAGAAAAACTAAAATCCTTACAAAGCATGGAACTTCCCATGTCTCAGCTATAAGCTAGAATTTGTACTTTTCTTTTAATTTTTGGATTAACACCTAAATATCAGGTGCTGGAAATCCATTGGTGAGTTGAGAGGAACAATTACTGGCGGTAAAGTTTATTTCTGTGTCTGTATTTAGGTTGATAAAACCAAAAATGTACAAAAACTGTCTCATAGTCACCCCCGTTTACGGTATATCCCATTTATAAGTTTTTACCCTAAATCTTATTAAAAAAAACAACTTTCATCGCATTGTGCGATGGGTATTAGACATTTGCATTAAAGCGAGGCATCCTTCCTGTAATCGATGACCTAAAGCTGACATTACATGCAACAACACGTCGCACATCAAGCGAAGGCATTCACATCAAGAACGAGAGACGAGACCTGCGGACCTTGTAGGACAGTAGTGACACATACACCACTCACTACCCGAAACGTTATATCTATATGGAGCATATAATTCCCGGCATTGATAGACGAACATGTAAAGGCGAGCGTGTGTGTGGTGGGTTCGTTGTCGGACGTAAGGGACACGTATTGTGGCGCCAGTACCGGGACCATTTTCCCAGCCCGTGTGAGGCGCTACGCTTTTACATAAAACAGATGACCGAAAAGGCCGACGCGTTACAGCCGAGACTCCAATAACTCACCGAACGCCACCACCATCAGGGCACTTCGACGTTATATTAGCCGCATATCCATCCATCTCTCGGAGATTTTTATATTAAGAACGAAAACGCGTAAATTGACGTTGATTGGATAAAGAGTTGCAGGTTAGTTAAATGACGAAGTGGGCTATAAATAAATATGAAATGGTTTATAGCAGAATATCGTTTGTGATTGACTATCACCCCCATGCGCACACGGGTATCGAGTTATACGACGGTAGTCCGAACTATACAGGATACTTGAGTGTAGGCTTTCACGACCGTAATCCATAGTAGAAGAAAGATTTCTAACGATTTCTAAAGACACAGTCTTTAGAAATCTTCTGAAGAAGCTGACAGGATGGGCAGCGAAACGTCAAGTAAAATATTAACTACACGACATCACCCGAAAGACATTTCACTATATACAGGATACTTCACTAAGCTCGCTAACTGGAAGTTTCGATCGTGAATTGAACTCTAAAATTTTGGAATAGATAGTTATCAGGTCTATTAATTTCAAAAGTTTTCGCTTACGAAACTCTTCCGGTTGAACCGGAAGTGGTCACCAACTTTCTTATTTTAAATACAACGGTGTACCTTTTATCAACTTAGCATGTAATAGGGCCCCTTTACCACTAAAATCAATCATTTACTATTAATTTAAAAAGTTTTCGCTTACGAAACTTTTCCGTTTGAACCGGAAGTGGTCACCAACTTTCTTATTTTAAATACAACGGTATACCTTTTATCAACTTGGCATGCAATAGGGCCCGTTTACCCCTAAAATCAACCATTTACTATTAATTTAAAAAGTTTTCGCTTACGAAACTCTTCCGTTTGAACCGGAAGTGGTCACCTATTTTCTTATTTTAAATACAACGGTATACCTTTTATCAACTTAGCATGTAATAGGGCCACTTCAATCTTCATGATATCCTCAAATATTAAATTTCAACAAGATATAGGCAACCTTCGGTTCAGTAGTAAAGTTACAAAGCAATATGCATTAGAATAACACGTGGAAATATTTCTTTAATACAAGAGTAGAATTGTAGAAGAATTAATTTTTTTTTTATTTTTACTTTTCCCTAGTGAAACATCCTGTATACAATAATACATATACCACGATCATGTCGGAGCACTTTGCAAAAACGGGCCATCAGCAATGATGCACATTGCACATGTGACGACGTCTTGGCAAGAGGAGACACGCATATGAAATATATACGCAATTCAGGCTTTACCAGCAGTGCCGGTAGAAGAAATCACATGGCGCCTGTTCCATCATCCCCATCTGTAAACAACTGCCTGTTGTACTACACACGGCAAAATGCGACTCTACGTTGTGAGCATGTTGGTGCATTATACTTTCACGTGTCCTTTTTCCACGTAGGGAATACCCATGCGCTCACTTTAAACGAGTAACCAAGAGAACTTTTTCTGATAATGCAAGACGTACAGGGTGACGTCTTCAGTATCGTGCGAAGTGTTATAATTTGGCAGATAATTGGTTAGGAGACGCGTCGGCTAGACAAGCGCTGCGCCGCTCGCAATGTTTTCACGATAACAAATTGGCCACTTTTCTCACTTTACCACTCTTCACAGTTTATTAGGGATCATTCTTCCCATATTTTTAAGCTATGAAGTACTTGACGTCTTTGAAAAGATGACAAATGGTAATTATTGGAATTGTTTTCTTGAGAAAGGAATCCAATTTTAAAATGACTACTTTGTTTGGAAACTCTATCAGGTTATTCCATAGGGAAGTTAAAATTTCACATAAAAGTTAAATTAATTAACTATCTAGAAGCTACACAAATATTTTTTACTTTTAACCCGTCAGCTCTGTTGTTGCTTTTGTATAAAGGAAAGTTAAAAAGCAAGAACATTAGTCACCTACGGAGAATGTGATATACACTACCGTTCAGTGAAGTTCTGTCCTACAATAAAAATCTATTATATCACACTGTATACAATTATTAATACATAAAATTAGAAAAATATTAAGCGTACACTCTTTTCTAAGGGATTCAAGCCGTAAATTATTATGTAAAGTAGAAATATTGCGACAACCACAATAAAGTCCCTTTTATTATCATTCCAAGAATTTCTCGGAAGTACCGATCTTTTGAAACGGGTCGTTTGGGGATTATTAACGAACGATACATTTAGGAAATATACCGCAGTATCACTCTTGTTTATTTATCACTGGCGTAAAGATATAAATTTGCTTCGTTTTACTGTTAAACGTGTGTTGGTGTGCATCTGTCGTTTTTGCGCGAAAGTTTTAAGAAAATTTACTTCAAATGGCACGTGGCAAGCCTACCAGTGTAGAAAAACGTTCACGCATTATTACGGTGTTTGAAGAACGATATTCGGGGCGACAAATTGCTGAAAAAATAAATATGAGAAGTTCAACAGTAAATGACATCATAAAGCGATATCGGACAACTGGAACTATAGAAAATCGTGTTCGTCCTGGAGCATCTAGGAAAACAACAAAAGCTGAAGATTTGAGAATTGTATTAATAAGCAAACGCAATAGAAAATTAACAGCGCTACAAATAGCAGCCGAAGTCAATCGCGGCCGTGAAGAAGAAGTTTCGGCGAGTACGGTAAAACGTCGACTTCAACAAGCGGACCTTCATGGACGTATTGCCATTCGAAAACCCTTATTATGTCGGGGCAACAGAGCAAAACGGCTACAGTGGGCCCGTTCTCATCTAGATTGGTCGTTAGATGATTGGAAACACGTGCTTTGGAGTGACCAGCCAAAGTTTTTTTGGGCAAAATCGACGAGTTTATGTCCGAAGATCTAAAACCGAAAAGTGATCCCGAACTGCATTGTGCCTACAGTGAAGCAAAGGCGTAGTTCTGTGTTAGTGTGGGGATGTTTCTCCTTTGCTGGGACGGGAGATTTATGCAGAGCACAGGGTGTGTATGAGGAAGGAAAATTATTTTGCAATACTCCGGAATCATGCAGTGCCATCAGGATTGCATATAATAGGCCGTTACTTTACATTCATGCGTGACAACGACCCAAAACACACTGCGTTAGTGTGGAAGAACTATCTAAAGGAGCAAGAAGAACAGCACACCCTGAAAGTAATGACATGGCCCCCACAAAGCCCAGATTTGAACCCTACAGAGTTGTTGTGGGGTGAACTGGACAGGAGGATCCGAAAAATATGCCCAACTTCACAAGAACATTTACGGAATATTCTGCAACATGAACGGATTAATATTCCACAATCCATTTTAACAAAACTTATCGAAAGAATGCCTAGAATAGTTCGAGCGGTGATTAACAGCAAAGGAGGTATTTTCGATGAAAAAAAAATATAACGTTCAGTATGTTATATTAGGCCAGAATAACTTTTTATTTATTTATTTTTGTCTTTTTTACCTGTACATACAATAAAAGTGCATTTTGTTTTTAGTTTCGTTTGTTTCTGTAACCTTTTCATGTTTTTTACCAATCGACCGAACTTCTCCGAACGGCAGTGTACAGTTCTCATCTTAATTAGAAGCTTCTAAATGGTTACAATACAAGTAGGTATACACCAGAAGACTCTATTTGGGCAAGTAAATTGTGTTGAGGCGTTTTGCCAGATTACTGGAAAGGTAGCTCAATACAGCGTGTTCACCCTGTGCGTGGACGAAAGATAATTACTGCTATTTTTTAAAAGGAACAGGCTCTGTATTATTACCATTTTAGACACCTGTTTTTAATTCATAGCGATTTGCATCGATGTTACCTGAGCTTACTTATCTTAGTTTTTGTAATAATTAACATAGTTTTGAAATTTTTACGAAATGCCATTGTTTCTTTAACGGCCAACCGGAGCCTCTAAGATGATCAACGAAACCTCTACCATGTTTGATTTTATCTGCCACCTGCTGTAACAATTTTTTAATGGGATACTCTGTATATTTTTCCGCGATTTGATAGAGGAACTGCAGCAACAAACTGCCTATGTGACGTTATTTAATAGATTATAGTTAATAGATAAGTTTTTTGCTAAAATTCATAAGGTGCTTTGATTTAAAGCGAAATGTTAAATAAAACAATTCCTTTAATGTTGAACTCTAATCAACATCTATTTTTATTGTCGCTATTTATTATTTATCCGTGCTGGTTAACTTACTGCTACCAACTAACCGCCGGGTGAAGATTAGAAAGAATGCTAGTATGATAAACATCTACGCAAAACATCTTTTACGAAAAATTCACCATGAGAAAGCTATCGGCGGGTTGGGTGTTGCGTTTGCTGACTATTGGGCGTGATAATTTCAAAGCTGCTCTTGGACATGTTTAAGCGCAATAGGAATGAATTTCTGCGGCGTTTTGTGACTATAGATGAGACATTGATACATCAGTACACGCTAGGAACCAAAGGTCAGACGCAAAATTGGTTTCTTCCGGCGAGCGTCCACCAAAGAATACCAAGATGATTTTATCAGCCGGAAAAGTTCTGGCGACGAATAATATCTCTGCCCGCGAAACTGTTTTCTGTTTTGTAAAATCTAATAGATTACAAGCAACCTACTGGGACAAATATCCTGTCTCTACTATTTCAAATAGTTCTTCATTCAGTTGCTATTTAAGTAGTGACAACCAACAACCGTTTCTTTCTGCCAATCATTACAAGTATTAGCACGTTTTCAAAATGGCTCCTCTTTCTTCCGTTAATGCAAGAAGATTTATGATAAATTGTAATTTAGTGTAACTCGTAAATTTTCGCAAAGGAAGAAATTGGAATAAAATTTGCTAACCCGTCCAAATTTTTATTGAGACTATTAATTGAAATCCTGTTTAAGGCTTAAATACTTCCAGCTTATGTCAATAAACCTACAATATTTGATTATTTATTTAGCCACCGCCTTGTATAATTGATATCATAAGTTCCTGTAAAAGTAGAGTTGGTAAACAATATTTTCAAGTTGGAATTGCTTCAATTTTGGCTTGGTTGCCAATATTTAGCTTGCAGCTTAATGCAATGAAAGAAGAAATAAGAAACCGTGCACATAATCATTTGCCATCAGCAGCAGTGTAGAAGATGCTTCATCAAAAAATAAGCAAGGATTAGCGTGAATCAAATCGGTTCTAGCTAGAACGACTGGATCAATATTGCTTGTAAGTATTTGCAGTTATTTTCTACTATTCTAGAGGTAATTTTGGAAAGGATCGAACGATATATTCCTTTCTTTCAGTAAGCAACAAACAATTTTACATTAAAAAGTGGTAGCAGTTGAAGTTGTAAAAGTAAAAAATAAATACATTTTTAGCAAATGTTAGCGAAAGGTTTTCAGTCACAGTAAAAAATATAATTTTCTCCCGAATTCCGTAAGATGTAATAGCAATCCATATCATCCCTTGGGCAACTTTGCCGTTCCATATTAATCTAAACCTTAACAGTGCCTATAATGAAATCGAATAAGATCGAGTTCTCACCATTAACCGAACCTAACCGTCCCCTAACACTAAACCACGGTACATTAAAAGATAAAAAAATCGACGTCCTGAAGCCCATTTTAGCTCTACGTTCTTATACTCGTATATTAGTCGCGTTATCTATTTTATGCCCAGGAACACTTCGCTTCCCCGAACGGGCCACGGTTTCTTCCCACGGCTTTGACGTATTGTTTATAAATACGAAACAGTTGTGAAGTGTGTATCGCGTCAACTTTGTTCAATAATAAAATACTTACGGGTTGTTTGTCGGAGAGCACGATAAAATAACAAACAACGAATTAATAAGATTAATAAACGCCACAAGTTAGGAGATGGTCGATCCAAAGAATTTTTATATGTATACAGAGATATACGTGGGTGACAGGCTTGTTAGGGATGTTTGTTTTATGTGGGAATTTTTGTTCGGCAAATTAATTTAAATGGATAGGGTTTTCGTATAATTATAAGATACTTCATTACGTTTGATATAAAACATGGATTTCCTGGCTCCTTTTGAATAATAATTATTACGCTATGAAGGAACAAATTAACAAGTGTTGTTTTAAAACTTCCGCCAGATTCTACAAGAAAGTTCACTAAGAAAAGTAGTTACGGTCAATTCATGATATTGATTATTTACAGCAAAAGAAATGCAAGGAACTACTCACGAACACCTACTCCTATTCGGCGTCATCAGCGTGGTTCCGAGAGTGTTTGTGCTCGACCTCGTAGCGCTGTTTCACAATTAATACCAAAACATTCAAAACGAAGAGCGGGACATTTCTTGGCAGCTTTTAGTACCAAGAAGCACACAATAATAATAATAAATAATTAATAATAATTCATGCCTTCACCTTCCCCTACAACTTTCGCTAATTGTAGGGGCCATCGGCCGGCCGGTTATTATTACGTCTGCCCCCGTAGAGCGTCTTAAGATGTTTATCTTTAGCATTCGCCAAATTTGAAGCAAGGAAAACTACGGAAAATCTTACTCTGTGAGCGATGAGCCCAGGGTTTGAACACGGTGTCCCGAAACTGCTGGCACAGCACGCTACCAGTTCCGTTAATTGAAGATTCCCAAAACAAAAGCTATTTGTTATTTTAATAACTGTAGATGGAATTAAGATCCACCAATACACTCCTGAAGCTAATGCACAGTCGAAACGGTACTGCGAAGGGGGAATAGGCTTCGAAATAGGTGAAGACTGTTCCATCGGTCGGGAAAATAATGATGACTGTTTTCTTTTGGAATTGTCATGAAGGAAAAGGAAAAGCAATAACGGGCACATCATTACTTGACAAGCTGAAGAAAGAAATTGCGGGGAAACGACCGCATTTTAAGAAAAAGAAATAATCTCACCAAGTCTCACACATCAATGGTAGCCATGGCAAAAATTCACGAATTGGGATTCGAATTGATAGACCACACACTCTATTCATCAGATCTGACGCTCAGTGACTTCTTTCTACTTTCTAGGCTCAATGGTTCGCTTTGAAGGACGGAGATTTTCATCGAGTGAGGAGGCCATCCCATCCCGATTTTGACGGATTAATCAGATGGGATCATCGCTGGGAGAAGCGCATAGATATGCAAGGAGACTATGTTGAGAAATCAAAATTGAATTTGATAAAAAATACTTGTTTCTATATAGAGACTGGACACTTTTCACGTTCTAAATTAAATTATTTTATTGTTTAAAAATTGTAAATTTTATATTATAATTAAGTGTGCCCTTACCACAACCTGTTGGGAAGTTTCACATTTAGTTATTACATTCACTTACTAAATCCAAAACTAACGGATACACAAAGGTATAAGGATGTCATACCAACGATATACAGACAAAAAAAAAATAACAACGAACGAGCATGACACCCAATTACGGATTCACGAAAAGACAACTGTTAAGCATTGTTAGAGGAGTCCTCTTTTACGATCTTTTAAAGAAACCAGCAACCATTTAATCGGCGTGCCGATGCCGGTAGCCGTACCACAGTTATTAGTTGATTTCGGTCCTTGTTTTTTGACATTAACCATCAGGCCCATGTCGTTTTATCTGCGTGTACGCGATGCTAGGCGCTCGGCGGTAAAAAGACATCCTTTGTTCGACGGACTTCGTATTCGGAAATTCTTATTCAAGTAACCGTTATATATTTTAGGATAGAGTTCGGGGATGACTGAATACATGTAGTATTTGGTTAGTTTTTTTCTTACTTTTTTTTTGTAGTGGCGGTAGTGTTTCCGATAAGATTTCCCGAAAAAAAAAATGTCATGGAATCATGTAAAACTGGTGTGTTGTTCAGATTTATTAATCGATTCCAGAATTATTATTCAATCTTCGTCGGGGTTGTATAATACGCAGTAAATTTGACGAGAAACGGGATATAGTATTACTATTTGTGATGCTATTGTCAATAGTGTAATACCAGAATTGAAAAATACAGCATGTTCAGCGGGGAATAGAACAACGAGGTAGCTGCTACCAACCCATCTGTTGTACCTTTCAGGAAAATAATGTTTATAAAGTTAACACGAAGTCGTGCATTTTGCAGAGATTATAAGCAAAGATTGATTTATCAACAATTTTAATGAAACGACAAACGAAGAGTATAACTCAAAGTCAAATTGAATATGTTACATTGTAAGTGCTCAAAATCTGATAGACAAATATGGAAATCCCTCAAAATAAAATTACTGCTCTCCACCATGTTCTAGTAAAATTTCTGGCTCCAATTCTTTGATATTTCTGGAGGGTGTTTTGCAGGCCACACCTTCTAAATGCCTCCAAAGAAAGTAGTCGAAAGGAATTAAATCAGAACTACGAGCTGGCCACCTTATAGGACCTACCAGGGGATGTGCCGTAAGGTTCTATCTTTGGCTCCATTCCTTTTTTATTGTTTATAAATGACATTGTATCCTTTATTAAAATCTTCTCAATTTCTATATGCGGATGATACATCTGTTCTTGTTTCACCACCAGACTTTTGAAATTTGGAGCACATTATTGAGGCGGTCCTTGCGGATTTGAGCCCATCATTTCTCAAATGCGCCCTAAACCGATGTTGCAGGCTTGAATATAGGCCTGGATAGTGGATATCATATCATTCGATTAAGTTCCTCGGTTTGACGTTGGATGAGAATCTTGACCGGAAAGAGCACTGCGGTAACTTAATTAAGAAATTACATAATATGTGCTACTTATGCTATTATTTTGAGCATTGCCATTTTACTATGCTGAAGTTTATTCTCGTATTCTTGATGGTATCAGATTCGCGCCCTCTATCCTTTAAAATACATTTACCTTTACATATCTTGCCTGTAGCTGCTGTTTATGTTCTGGAGACTCTCTTGTTGTTGGCGAGATCCTGATTGTGTTTTCTATTGCTGTGTTGTCTATTATCTAATTTTATTGTTTTCTTTTTTTATTTATTTTTTATTTGTATTTTTTATTGTATGACGTATTGCATCCGACTGACTCACACAATAAAATAAATCTATCTATTCATTGTCTCGAAAATACGTTGAGGTTATAACCAGGGACGCCATCTTGTTGGCCTGGACATTACGTGCCGCAAACTAACGTTCTCAAGCAAAAGAGGTAGTTGATGTATTAGATCCATAGATCCATAGATATTGCGATTCTGCTAAGGATCCATTAAAAAACTATGGGCCAATATTCCACACGATAGATTTATGCTCTACCTTCTCTGGAAATTGGTTTATCTTACCTAGTGTGGATTTTCAGACGATCAGTAATATGAATTATGATGATTGGATATTTCATTGATTGAGAAGTTGCTCTCATTGGATAATAAAATACGAGCTAGAAAATTTTGAATTTGTGAATTAAGTACCATGAATTCTTCCCTGACAAAATTAAATCTACGAATTTCATCGCCATTGCACAAATTAAATTTTGAATAATTTGTACTTATTGGATTTTAATGTTTTATGAACTGAAGCTATTAATTTTCATATTTACCTTCAGGAAATAAATGTATTTTTTCCTGAATGGGGTCGATGAGGAAATCTAGTAGCATACATTGCGTGGCTTTTGCATTCCCCATAAATTATTATCATATCGTAATACTCTGCGTTTGGAAACGTAAACGTGATGTTAAGAAAGACAGCAGGAAAAGGCTAGTGATTTTCAAATTTAAACACATTTTGATGCAGAACACATCAGAGAATGCCTAGAAACAATAACCAAAAAATAATGCTAAGATAGCTGAGCTTCCTCATGGTATTGATGGAATAATTCACGGCAAACGCAACAAAAGGAGAGAAAAAAATTATATTAACACACGGACATGTTTCTGGCGTCATCAGCGTGGTTTCGAGAGTAATTTTTACATCTCTACCTTCTATCGCTGTTGCCTCAGGAGGAAGCTAAGCTATCTTAGAATCATATTTTTTGATTACATTTCGATGCGTTTTCTTAAATTAGTCTTTGGATCCATAAATGATTAAAAACTATTCAATCTATTGGATGATATTGTGTACTGAAGGCTTTAAGGAAGTACCTATCTTATGAATTTGGTCAATTTCATTTAGAAAGTATAAACTTAACCGACAAACCGACCATCACTGGATTTACTTTTTATACCCCTATCAATTTATTTAATAAAATTTAGGTTGTATCATTTAAAAATGTTGCCAATAGCTAAATACGATAAAAGAATAAATATCACAAAAATACTTTCAAATTCACGTTTTTTTTTCAGAAACGTCCAATGCCAAATCCATGTATTTTATTAAAAAATCTTATCGGATAAAATTTAATATTAAATTCTATTTTGTGTTTTATTAATTTAATAATTTAATAAATTATTTCTGTGGCTATCATTTGCGCCGTCTATCCAGGAGTAGCCATACTGCATGCTACAGTTGCCGTTTTATACATCATACATTACTGTAGTAAAAAGATAAATTGAATGTTTGACTATTAATCTACAGATGGTAGCAAATTTATTAAAAAACGAAAGTTCAACATATTTTATTTTATTAAATAATTTTGATTTACTTTAATTCTTTTTCAATTGAAAAGAACACAAAACACCCATATTTTTATGAAGTTATCCAATTGCTACATACAACAACATCGGTTCAGTTTGGCTACAATGTACCAGATGTCGACAGCTTGCTGAACGGACCTTAAATTGTTTGTAATCGCATTCATTAGAGCATATATGCAGGGAATAATTACAGAATAAATTTTATCATACAATTATCACGGCATTAATATTCGCCTGGACTTCATTATCGAGTTCGTTACAAACGGTGTTAGATAACGAATAGGTATTCTGCCTGGAAATTATTACCAGTATTATTACACAGGATATGAAAGTAATAACATCCTAATAACGACCCGAACGTACATTGCATTAACAAATATATAACCGGTAAATGTTGGCATTACACCTTTCATTGCCTATGCGAGATATTTTAATGTCGTACTTCGGAGCTCTTACGGCCTGCACGCTGAAATCGTTAGAAAATTAATAAAATAACTGAGCGGTAATTATACTACGAATGCGTCGTAATTGGAAACGGGTTTATCGCTTCGGAAAAAAATTTCACCCAATTTCACCTATTGGGTATTTACTGCCTATTCTATTATAAAATTGCTGACTATCCTTCATCGAGACGGAGAACGTTCGTTTTATGATTGGAATAACTCGACGACGCGGCCCTATTCGCATCTATGCCGCGTACGTGCCTCGTGTTGGCAAATAGGAACGTTACTCTTACGACTTTTTAAGAGAGAAATGCATTTGCTTCCAATAGGGGAGTAATTAGCTGCACGACGTGAACGTATTAGATAATGGATAATGTCGTGTAGATTGAGTCTAGAAGTAATAATCGGTACATTTCGTATAAAGTGATGGCGATCCGTTCTCCTCGATGGTTGGTCGGAATTAGAAGATCTTTTGAAATATTAAATTCATGTAGTAAAAGAAATGAATAAGGGATTAACAATTATTTATCCATCATGCTGCAGTAAAGCAATGTATAGAAATGAAAAGTTCTCCTAACAAGCAGCTCTAAGGAACAAACGAACTAACTCAATAATATCGAAATAGGAAAAACCGCAAAATTAAAGCTCCTCCAATTGCAACGTCCCGGAAATGCTTTCATCCCTGAGTACCTGTAAAGCACAGATACATATCTGTTTTTCAGATTACTTTTAACGTAGGACCTATACACGCGGAGCTTTTCAACTTTATAGAAATAATGAATAAACTCAAGTTTTAGACTTTTTCTCAAAGTGGCAGAATCCAAAGTTATCAAACGTTATAAAATAAATTAAGCTTTTGGACTTTTTATAATTTAGTCACGTTGATTTACGCGTTCTGGCTTATTAAAAAAGAAATTTCTTTGTATATTGTAAATTTCTTTCATACAATATAAGTTAAAGAACGGTTACTTTTAAAAAATATATTCCAGGTAGGTGTTATTCAATTTTCAATATGAATTGCTATAATTTATTACGGCATCTATGTTTATTAATGATCACAGAAATCATCTAATCCCATTATACAGCCTTCACATCTATACACTCGGTAGAGGCTTTTTGTCAAAAATGACAATAACCCCAGGGGTATAATGCGTTCTTTCCTATATTGTCCACCTACGTTCTTTCTGTCCAGTTCTTCTTTCTGGTCGAGCCTCTTCTAAAAAAAAAAGAAGAAGAAATCCGACAATATATCATAATAAATACGGTCGTTCTTCAAAAAACGCAGGACCGAAAAAACTATTTAACAAATTGGGGTCTCTCACTAGAAGAAATAAACCGCCGGGACGTCTTACCCCTGACCAGGATCGTTAACTGTTCAGGGTCAAGTGGTCCGCTACAAAGCAATTTGAGACCGAATAATTTCCTTTCGGGAACCGATTCGTTTAGGTGACTTCTTTAGTCGGCGGAGGAATTTTACAATATAGGCGTACCTCGTGCTAATGACCGAGAAAAGATTCGTCGTTCTTTTCGAGGAATTGTTGCTTTATATATTGGAAAAAGCGACGAGGAACAGGTGTAAAAATAATATTTTCTCACGTTGTTTTGACGATTGGATAATATAAATTAAAGATGCACATATTTTTTTTTTTTTTGGTAAGCGCATCTTGGCTTTCCACTCTGGTGTAGCCTTACGTACGAGGGAAAATTGAAAAATTCTCGACCTAGCAGAAACAGGCCACCCTTTCGAGGGCTCATGTTACATCTTTTTAAACTCATTCAAACATTTGCTTTTGGTTTGCATTTAAATGCAACACCCAGCTTGTATGAAGCTTTGTAATTATTGATGCAAGATGTATGATGCTCCTTCTTCTGATGTGCCTAAAGCATCACTTACGTCACGCACCTTTAGTCGTCGATATTCCCATCTGTGGTTACAGTTTTTGGTCGTCCGCCAAAAGATGCCACATGCACCAATTTCACAGAACGAAAAACTTCATCGATGCCAATGGTATCTTTGAGGTAGGCCGAGGATCCTTTCACCTTTTCGTGGTATACTTAAAGAGAATCATAATAATGATCATAGTGCCATGAGCACATGATTTTCATATCTTTCTGCTTTGTTACAAGGTTCTTGTAAAAAAAATAAGTGTTGACTTCAGAAAAGATACGAAATAAATCAAAACTAATACACTACTCGTTACTAAATTTGTAGAATTAAAAAGAAAGCCTGATAAATGAGCAAAACCATTAAATTTACAACCAATAATTTTCGAAACAACCTCCAATCCATATGATACATTTACATGACTTGCCAAATGTACTAAAAATAAAACAGATACGCGTGCCTTCTCTTTCACTTCCAACACCGAACATCTTTATCAATAATAATGACAAGTCTAAAAGGCCATTTAGTCAGCGAACGGCACCAGCAATATTAAATTAAAGCCACATATCGACGACCTAAACCTCAAGAATCGAAAAAACGACGAATGATGAAAAAAATACAAATATCATGTTCACAGTTAATAATAGGCATGGCCGTGGACAGAAACATATACCCAACCGCTGATGGGGGGTCCTGGTGCCCCTGGGGGTTTTGTGGAGGGCCCGCGGAGACCTTTTCGTAACAGAGTTGTTCGTTGATCGTTCGTATTATTTATAATTACCCAGCGGGAGAATCAGCGCTTGCTCTCAAATTCCTTGATTCCGTCGCTCAAAAGATAAAAATAGTTTTCCATAAAATGGGCACAAAAGAGGGAAGCGATAACAAAGAAAACAAAAGAGCGTTTTATTAAGTTTGCTAGAGCGTATTCTTAGCTTCGAAGGTTAAAGACAAAGGACAAAACGTACCTTCCCTTCTCCAACTTCCTACTTCTGGGGCTTGTAATGAAACACCACTTTAGGTTCAAATTTTTGTAACCTTCCCATATCTCGACAACCAGAAGATTACAAGATTACATAAATCTTCCATAGTGTGAAGTTTATCTGATGTAGTTGGTTATATGCAAATTGCAAATTTTGGAATTTTAATTAAACAACTAATAAATGCATCCTTTTTATCAATAAACCAGTTTATTGTATTAAACGAAGGTCAAAAGTGTCCCAAAGTTAAAAGAAATTAGTGATCTGCTGCAATCTTCGCAAACACATCAATACAGCAAAGGATCGAAATACACCATTACTTCCTTCTCAATTCCCATCAGTGTCGAAAAAATAAATGGGCAATTAAAGACAAACAGGCAAATTGGCTGAGATAAGATAAAAAGAAGACGGTTATACGATGTCCGGTACACCCACAAAACAGAAGAAGAGAAATGAACTCTTCAATATTTTACGATCGCCAATGCGTTTTGCGGCCATCACGACTTTCAACTGCTTTTATTAGTTGGTGCCTCGCGGCGGTGGCGTAACGAACTAATAAGCGCGGGAATAGATCTTAATTTGGAGAGAGATCTTCTGGGGTACCATTTGTCAGGAGGCGAGAGAAAAGGTGATCGTTATGCCGGGCAGGTTGAAGTTTGAAGATGCGCTTTTGGCGTTCGTTTTTTTTTTGTTTCTGCGTAGTGATACAGGTCTTCAAATTTAAATTTAGGAAGAAGTTCGGACATTTTGGGCTGGTTCTATTTAAAAGTGTTGTAAGCACTAAGCACTATTCAATATCGCTAAATTTTTACCTCCAAATTTACTGTACTACTAAACTTAATCTTTTAATTATTTTGTGCTAGAGTTTTAATAAACAGTAAGAGGCTTGTTTGCAGAGGAATCGCAAATTAATCAGACGTAATTTGGAAAGAAATCCGCTATTAAAATTCAATTGATATCACGTTATTTGAAAAATATTCCATCACGATTGAAGATTTAGGATATGAAGAAAATTGATAGAAGACAAGTTATTTATTCGTTCCACTACGATCATCGTTGATCGAATAGAAGGTTCAAATGTTATTACTTATTGTTAACTTGTACTGTTTATGAAGATCTCATTAAAACATTTAATTTCAAACTCTATCTCGAGGAATTTTAAAAAAGTTTTCGTTGTTGAAGAAGGCTTTTCAATATCCTCGATTATATTTTCTAATCTCCATCCATAGATTGCTAAATCGATTAAATCAAATGACATCCTTGATGGATCACTTTCTTCGCCAAATGTGGACATTTTTCTTTTACAGCATTGTTAAAACGATCCAACAATTTGGCATAACACTCGCTATTAATCGTTTTATCCCTTTCAAACCAGTTAACCACGGAAAACCCATTGTTTGAACCAGTTTTTGGTCTCCAGTGTGCTGCGATGAATCCATATTTCGTCAACAATTATGAATCGATGCTGGAAATCACTCGGGTTACGCTTTAACATCGCCAAACATTCCTTTGAAGTTGACAGACGTCCGTACTTATAGTCATTCGTGAGCAAGCTCGGTGCACATCTTGTGGAAAGCTTCCTTACATTCTAATGAGTTGCTAGGAAGTTAAGCATCCGGTCACTTGGGATGTCCAGAAACTCATCAATCTTCCGCACTTTCAATCTTCGATAATTCATTATCATATCGCGGATTTTTTAAGTGATTTCTGTTGTGATAACCTCATTTGCATGACTTTATCAAAAATGCTCGTACGGCTGCGCTTAAATTCAGCTGGTTGACAACTTGGTAATATCCCGTGTTCTGAATATACGTCTTCAAGTTATGGATAATATAGTCTTGAACATGCAGCGATACGTGTTGAAGAGTCAATCTTTCCATGTACTCCTCTTTTTTATGGTAAAGATTAACGAGCAATAATTTAAAGCTAAACAAAACTGACGAGCTTTGACGACGTTACACACATACAGATATGTATCCTCAAATTAATTACGATTGGCACATCTCATTTATACGCTGCACCGTAAAGTCTCGTATATTCACCTTTCCTTCCACTCAATGCGGCAATAAGTTATGATTATGTTGCCTTATTATTGGCGCTGTCTCTAACAGGCGCGCCCCCCGGCGGCAATATGCAGTACCTTCAACACCGAACGACTTGTTCCTTTCGAGCGGCTAACTAACGCGATTCGAAAGTGCCCATAATAACGTATTGAATAAACAATAAAATTTAATTAGTAAACCGTTTAGGTCGGTACTATAATAGTAATGTTTACTGCGTGCTTAATTAAGATGTAAAGCCGGCGAGAACGGCGAAGAAACTGCCAGCGTGCACCGAGGGTAAAGGAGAAAAAGAAAGTATATCGGTTTTTCACCGATGGGAGTTATTGGAACCGCCAGTTCGATCGTTAGTTCGCCATTTTGATTGCTTGTTCTTTTGTTATATTACCAGCGTATAGCTTGGAACGATCTCTTACGTAAGAGGCATTCTCTGGATTAAGATGTGTGTAAATTAATGCCAAGCAGCGTTCCGTGGATCTCGTTAAAAATTGGTAAAATGATGCGAAACCCAGCGGCAATACTTTTTTTCAAATATAGGTGGCTTGCTTTCCTAAATAACATTAATTATAATCTGCAGTTGTTGCTTAACATACGCCTTCCTCGGTATACCCTTTATATACGCACATATTTCTCTACTACAAGCTGCTAAACGTGCACAACAACCTTTTCTAACATTGCGACGTTATTTTTATTATCCAACCATTTTTCAAATCGTGTAGTATGGGTGCTGTCACCCGCATTCCTTTCCAAATTACGATCTATTATGCACTCTTGCTGCACCCGCAGAATTGCAGACAAGTTACCAAAAGAGGTGATCCGCACGCTTAGATATAACTACAGCCTACAGCTGGAACCTATGCGTATCATTTAATGATGGAATTTTGCATCATGTTCAAAGCATATATTTTAAAAGTGATACTTGCATTCGCAATTTATTTCTCGTGTATGTGTTAATTTTCAAATAAATAAGACACGTTCGCAGAATTGCGCCTTATTGAGGATTTTACACTTGTACACATGTACCTACATGTTACCGCTACCCGGTTACACATGTATTTTAAGCTGGTGATATCGCCAAGTAAATGCCCAGAAGTAAAGACGGCAGTAAACAGGCAGCTGACTAGGTAAATTATTTAAAAAGCTTGCGTTTGCTCACAAATAGCACAAATAGCAGCAGAATTTTTAAAAAAATTCATACTAAAGACTCCTGAGGTTATAGCAAGTATTAAAAAGCTTACATATAGCTCGTTATATTTCACAAATTCTCAAGAGCTATTGGAAATATATTTGAAAACAAAAGATACAAAGATATCAATGTTCTGAGGAATCGGGAAGGAAGTTGTCAGCGCGTTTATGAATTCGAAAATGTGAGAAATGGCGATATAAGTATGAGGTGCTATGAGAAAATCTACTATCTATAGATTTAGCTGTAAACAAGTATGGCAGGCCACTTTGATTTTAATTTAACATTTTACACAGTAAGTTGCTTTTGAAAAAGTACTTGAAGGTTGTCTGTAGTATAGGTAATTCTAAATAGATCAGAACTATTAGCAAGAAGTAGAAAAATTAACAAAACAAAGGAATAAAAGTCCCACCTCTCCCTGATTAACAAAACGCAGTCGCGGAAGGTTAAGCAACGCGAGCAATTAAGATGTTATCGTGGCCTGGCTCGATGCGGCTAGCTGTCAACAATTAACGTTATTTATTATGAGGTAACAATGGTAATGTTGTGATATTGTGATTGGGTGGTCTCCCGACAGGGCCGCGCGCTCCGGACACGTCAGAGACCACGACCATCTGAAAGGAATAGTAGACCAACGAACTAGCAGGCCGAACGCTGCCTGCCGGTCGAGTCATTCTCATTAGTTTTATATTGAAAAATACCGGTCGAATCTATCAATCTGCCGTTGCCGTTGTTGCTGTTGCTGCTCCTCTCCTTCACGACAATGAAACATTGACATAATGCCGGATCGCGTACAACCCGGATCATTTCGGGCCGTGGAATTCTAAGCATTCAACTGTCTTCGCCGTTCGCTTATTGCGGACGCAAACTACGGGTCGAACGGGCTTGGATTATGGACTGTCTGTATGTTTGCGTGTATGGATGCGAAGAAAAGGAGAGATCGATCATATCTCATTTCGTGATGGTCTATTAGGCTTAGTTAGTCTATTAGGCGGTCCGTTATTTCCAGAACATTTAATTATTACCGCTATTAGATGGCGATTGTTGCGGATTATTGGCTCTTAATGATGATGTCTATGCTTGAGACGGATGGAAAAATTGTACAGTGATGAATTATTAGATTGTTATTATTTATATGGTAAAAAATTGCAATTGTAATATGCAGGAAAGGTATAGCTTCTTGGAATCAGAGTGTACAGTTATTGATTACTCAATTATTCATCCCATAAAAACTTCAACAAACTGTCAAATGAATTGGAAATATCAAGTTGCACGTAGGAGTTCTCAAAAGAATTGGTCTGGCATCAAGGTGGGTGAGATAAGTCACCGTTACGATTATGACCGGAGGAGACATGAAGAACAGGAATTAAAGAAATAAGAATTGGGCAGTCAATACTGTTATTAAATTATTTATGCAGGAATACCAAGTTCAACAGCAGTCTACGCTTACACAAAGGTAGAGTAACATGAAACAATTATCAAAAATATAGCTTGCCTTTAGACAAAAAAAATCTGATAAACGTCCCTTGAACGGATTCCAACCTATTAATATAGACAAAAGATAATAGTAGAGAAACCTAGTTTTATGCTCAGTAACGGTTGTCTTCAATTCATTCTCGGGGCGTTCTGCATATAACTTCAAAGAGGATCGAACACATTCAACACAATCTTGACACTGAACTGCTGCAAGATATTTGGCCACCCACATTGCACTAAATTTTGCACCCACTTTCACATCTAAATGATCGTGAGAAATTCGGCAAACACTTCAAAAAGGTATACCTTCTTGGAATCAAAGTGTACAGTTATTGATTACTCAATTATTCATTCCATAAAAACTTCAACGTCAAATGAATTGGAAATATCAAGTTGCTCGTAGGAGTTCTCAAAAGAATTCGTGTGGCATAAAGGTGGGTGAGTTAAGTCACCGTTACGATTATGACCGGAGTAGACATGAAGAACAGGAATTAAAAAAATAAGAATCGGGCAGTCAATACTGTTATTAAATTATTTATGCAGGAATACCAAGTTCGACAGCAGTCTACGCTTAAACACAAAGGTAGAGTAACATGAAACAATTATCAAAAATATAGCTTTCCTTTAGACAAAAAAAAATCTGATAAAGGTCCCTTGAACGGATTCCAACCTATTAATATAGACAAAAGATAATAGTAGAGAAACCTAGTTTTATGCTCAGTGACGGTTGTCTTCAACTCATTCTCGGGGCGTTCTGCGCATAACTTCAAAGAGGGTGGAGCACATTCAACACAATCTTGACACTGAACTGCTGCAAGATATTTGGCCATCCATATTGCACTAAATTTTGCACCCACTTTCACATCTAGATGATCGTGAGGAATTCGGCAAACACACAAAAATCCTCGATATTTCTTCCACCTTCGAACACCACTTCCACTGTCCTTCCTGTTCCTCCGTCGTCTAGCTTTATTCGAAAGCGTTTTGACCAATCTTTTGCCCTTACACCACGTCCAGCCGATCTTTGATGCTTTGATGAGTAAAAGCCTTCTCGAGTAAAAAATTTGACAATAGCTCAATACTCTATTTTTGAGTGACAGTTGCAGGAAAGCTAATTGGCATAAAATCAATTTTTGTTTTTTTCCAAAATTAATAATAATAATAAGATTTAAACGAAAGTATAGGAAATATTTTGAAATTTTGTCGCCTACTGCGTATATTTGATGAATAAAACTTTCGGCACAAATAAGCAGCACCAAAACGAGAGGACTTGGCCGCATACCATTGTTAGGTATCGGCAAGGCTCTTGCCTGAATGTTCCTCGATGGATGTGGCTGAACTGCGCTAATGATGATTATAATATCGTTATTTCTAACATTACGGTAGCTACATAAGGTATATTTCCGTATTTAGTAACTTGTTGCTGTCTTTGTTTGGACTTTCCTTCCTTGCAGAGCAAGATATATTTCACAAAAAGAAGAGATAATAATTCTAATTTTCATTCAACCAAATTTATGATTTAATCTGAGATCTCTCCCAGTCGCAAATATTAGTATTAACATTATCAATCAATTAACGGAGAAGCAGTAAAAATTTTTCGATGAATAATTAGCTTAGAAAAACACCTTTTGGATTGAGAGAAATATTCTTTCCGTTCAAATCCATGTGTAGGAAAATTCGTTAGCATTAAATAGCCTTTTTGAATGCCTATATCATTTAAAACGTAAAAGATGCTATTACTCAAGCCCATTAAAAGAAACCACAACTCAACACCCATGCAGGCGAAGGTATCAAATCTCTGTTCACAAAGTAACTGAGAACATATTCATACGTTTAATGAAGACATATCTTGATATTAATAACCTCGTCTTTACATTGTGCATTTCCCGTACGTCCGTACAAAAGAAACCATCGAAAAAGAACAAGAAGAATACGAAGAACAAATGCCGAGCGTACGGAAAAAATCTATCGGCATTCAAAAATAAATAATGACCAAGAACCGGCGAAAAATGTTCAGTTCTTTTTATCCGGTATAGGTCGAACAAATCGGTGGACGAAACAAAAGTCGACGAAAATCAGTTTCGATACGATAACCGTACGTTTGGCTCGATTTAAATGAGCTCGCGCACTTCTATATTAGTTTCCGCCGCGATGCCTAGGTGGCCGAGCTCCGAAGATTAAGACATCCATAGCGGGGCAACGTGGTACTATATTATAAACGGGGTATACAAGCCGTGGTACATGCCTTTATGTTCTTTTCTGTGACGACGTTTAGCTGTTGCGTTCCGACGGTCGGTTGTTGTGGCTGTTGTACCGGGGAATGCCTGAAACCTGCAGTCCGCGCAATAAATATGTCTCGTTTTTTGGGATAACTCTATGGAACGAGAGATAAATAAAAGAACACGTGAATCGTTGGAACAAACCAGGCGAAAGGAGGAATATATGTAGATGTGTGTTCACGATACGTAAAATGTCGTATTTGCGTTTGGGATTTTGATTTATTAATAATAGCAGCAAGAGCCATAAAGATCGCGCATGGGATTAACCAAGAACTAACTTTCCCCAATTTTTTAATTTAATTATCTCTAAAAAGGTATGTTCTCAATTAGATAAAAATTTCAAGTAAGCGCAGTCATCATAGTCTGTTTCATCTGGGGATCTACATATTGGGGCTTATGGCGTACTGTCACCACTAATACATAATAGAGATATATTTTGTGTTTATTGTGTGGTTTAAAACTTGCTCCACAACTTTTCGAGGTAAAAACGTTGCATTGCAGACAACACTAACCCCCAATATTATACCTCGTCTCAATACGTAAAGTAAATCTTTCCTAACAGGACTAATTGTCATCCACAATCTCCGCGATTAGCACCCAATAAATACCCATATTGTTGGTAAACGTCGAAGCAATTCGCCAATAATTCACTTCGCACGTTGAATTCCGTGCTCCCACAGCAAACGCACCTGTTTAGCGCGTCTCACATACGATTGGTTAACGCCTGCACCACGTTAAATATTGTCCTATTTGAACCTGGCACGTAGTATAGATTCAACGCGATAATTTCGCCTGAAAAGCAACTATTTACGCCGCCGTTAAATGTCGTTTACCAAACGCACTGATATTATTGGTAAACTTGTCAATCAAGGTCTAACAATCTGTTGTGCTTGTTTCTCTTCCCGTTAGAAAATTTTTGTTTTCTCGGAAGATTCGTAATGGAATTTGTTGTGTTTAAATCGGACGAATCTGTATTAGATGGTACAATTGTACGGCTGCTTGTGTATGCTCCACGTGATGTAAAAATTATTGTAACAAGAGAGGAATTAGCACCTTGTCACGTTGGAATTAGAGAAAAATATTTTTTGTCATTTTTATTCTTTATTTAGATTCCTTTGGAAAAGTACATTTTGTAGTAATTTGCTTAGACATGAAGGATAACGGGTGGAAATAGATAAAGAACTATATTTTTCCATTGAATCTTGTTATGTTTATTACCCATTTTAGATTCACTTTTACTGTATTATGTCCATCACGTAGCTAAATCGGAAAAATTTATTTTTAAAATTTTATACCACCTTTAACCACGCAGTAATTACGCCCAGATTATATTGTAAAGGACCTCATTCCAAGATTTAATTGGTAGCAAAATTTTTGTTATTAGCATATGCTAACCTAATGTAAGACGGAATACTAGCATTAATAGCTCGTTTACAAATAGAAGTGGCCCAAAACGTGACCTTTAGGGTACGCCATATGACGGATGAGACGTAGGAAAATTATTAAAAATCGATACAATCCATGTAAGTTTATATTTGTCAATACGGGTTTCATCGACTTTTTAGAAAATTGGACCTATTCCATTACAGAAAGTCGAAATTGTGGTTGCTAAGTTAATAATCACAATAAAAGTTTTTACAAGCATAAGTCGAGTTTCGTCTTAGAAGAAAACTTGCTGCGAATTGTACCGAAGATTCGAATGTTTAATTTTATTTTATGTGATTAAACTTCTAGAGAGCCGTCTAGGATTCTTGTGAATACCAGTCTATATTTGCTTTATGTATGGATGCAAATGATATGTAGTACGTCATTTAAAAGAAGTGCTACGTCACACAGCGATAGGGTTTATAAGTCGATGCAGAACCTTATTCTGCAAGAGTCTTCTCGTCATCTGATCCTGTCCCACTTGCAACAATGATGACATATTGCGCCGCCTTTGGTCAAGAATCTCGATAATGCAACGCTGATGGCGTGCAGCGCTGTCTTAGGGAAGATACAGCTTCATAACGCTGACGACGGATACAATCGCCCTTGGCGAGAAATCGTGACACTTGCAACTGTGTTTCCTCGCAATGATATAGTTTTCTTGAATTAATCTCATTCCTATCACTATTTATTGCCCATTAAAGATACAAATTTTTAGTCAAGAACGAATTTGAATATTTTTGAGATTGTTAATTAATTTTATTTTAATTATCGTTGTCCCGATTCTTACTTTTATAGCTCCAAAAAATGTATTTTAATGATATTTATTGCTTTTTAAATTGTACACTGCTATATTCATTAACTAGTAGGCTTTCTGTAGAAAACTGGCCATTTATGACAATTTTTCTCACAAACAAAATTACTAATTTTAAGACCTGATAATCGAATGCCCCTGAAAGAAGAAAACGCCGCGTCCTATAATAGTCGAAACGACGCAATAACAATAAAAAGGATGCAGCTTTTAGCACCAGCCAAGTCACAAATGCCTGTAATTTAGTGAAAACTATTAAAATACCCATTCCAAGACGGTAGGTTTCTTGTTTCCGAAGACGTTAACGTATAATTACCGACTTCCAATTGGGTATTAGCGTTAGGTAGCGCTTTACCTTTCCAGAACAAATGCTCGAACGGCGAACGCAAATATATTATCAACGGTAATAAAAGAATTGAGTAACTGGTAAATTGTAGAACCCACGGTCATTCTTTGTATGCGCGCGTGAGTGTATACGCAAAATAAAGAATAATAAATTGCTTTGAGGTTTGTGACCTGCTGGGATGATTGCTATTATTAAGAATATGTTAATTTTGATTTTTTTTTTTTACAAAACAAATTGGCTACAACATTGAAGATGGGAAGCGTATATGACTACACTTATTCGTGAAATCGTGTCAAATATAAATAGTGAAGTAAAAATAACAAGAACATTATTATTAGCCCTCATCTAATCATAAAAATAATAAAAAAAAAAATAAAAAATAATAATTCAATTTAATAACGAAGGCGCATAAGAAAGATATGCACGGATTATGAAGCTTTCACCATACTTGACTAATGATACCCGATAATCGTTCAGGGTTTTTAGCGCGTAAGCTCGTACAAAGAACAATAAAATAGCGCGATAATAATTCGCGATTTCTACGGATCTTCGAGCTCCAACCGAGTGAGAGAACGAGGCAATCTGTTTCGCGACTTTTTATTCGTCCGTATTGAGCATTAACATACCATTGCGAACGATAAAATTTGAAACATTTAAAGTGTCCCCATTGTGTTAGTACGAAAGCTGCCCGCGCTAGCGTCTCTGCCCGTCGCGAAGTCCCCTGCCATCACCCCAGCGAGACCAATAAATATCTGGACCGGCCGTTGCACGGGACGTACCGGATTTGCATACGTGCAATGTTGAAAATACGAAATATCGTCGTTCGTCCTTTGTTTTCGAAACGGCGAGCGGCAATTGTTGTATACGTTTATACCTACTTACTCGAAGAAAATGTCTTGCTATGCTCAGGCTTATTTGCAGGAATTTAATAGTCTAGTTTGTTTTGTAGAAGGTTAATTTGTTTATTTGGAAGACCGGTTTTAGAAACTTAGATTAAAAATTGCATTCATTACAGACCTGATAAGTAATATAGTTTACAACAAAATGTTAAAAGTAATAGCATTTGCATCCTCAATACAATCTGGAGCATATGAATCTAGATTCAGTGCTTGTAACTGGACATAATGTCAGTGATGGAACATTTTAATTCTGAATTAAATCAATCTCTAGAGATTTAGTAATAAAATTTAATCCTCCATTAAACTTTAATGCCACCATTAATGAAAAATCCGAGAATTAAGCTAATGGCTACCTTTTTAAATCCATTAACTATTATTGAAATTACCTTCACCTTCAATTCACCTTCACAGGAATTGACGTGAATATTTGTTCCGACTTGTCTTAATACACATTATTTCATCTAATTTGTGCATACAGAAGGTTCTTACTTTAATGTACTGTTAAATGTGGCATTAAATTCAAATCTCCATTAGTTAGTGCCACATTAACAATAGCATTATGAAAACGCCCTAATTCGCACTTAATCCAAGATTAAATTAATTACTGTTTACATATACATTTTGAGCTGGTTTACTAGTGATTAACCAATTAAATTAAAATTATATTTGGGGCGATCGGTAGCACAAAAATATGTTAGGGCGTGTTAACGGCAATACTTAGATGATTATCTGTTTTATTTTAAGGAAATTTTTGTTAACTTTATGCAGATAATAGCAACGTCTGGTTAATATAGGTACATGTTAAAGTGATATTTGATTTTAATCACGATTCGATGATTCGACTTGTTTAGTGGGGATTAGTGACAACACAAAATTAAGTTAATCAGAGATTAGTACGTTAATCTCTGATTTAATCTGTGATTAAAAATATTTAATTAATTTTCTCCGTTTACCGGGGGCTAATGAAGTAACTTTTGAGAATCGTCTAGAACTGAAAAAAGAAGTACATCGTAACTATCGTAGATTCTATTTGTCTGATTGCATTTGTTATTGATTTGATCACGAACCGTCACTGGATGATCATAGTTTTCTACACATTTTGGATAAACTAACAAGATTTCGACAACTTGAAAAAGTAAGAAATATCTCTCAAAGAAAGTGATAAAATCTCGGATCTGCCTTTGGCGTGATCCTCAGATATATAAAATCGAAAATTAGTCCCAATCTCATTCCAGCTTTATCAAAACAAATACCTGTCTAATTATTATATTATTTGTTTTGGCGTACAATTCGGGAAATTTTTACGACCGCTCTCCCAATTCCGAGATCCTAATCTCTTATCCTCGGACTCGCAAGAGATTCCAATCTGTCCGATCAACGAAATAATTTATAACATCGCAGAACCGTTGAATAAAACACGTTGGCCGTTTCGCAACGGGACAAAAATATTAGACATTATTATACGGCATCGCATCCCATATCTATAAACCTATGTATATACACGTTGGCTGTACCGGATAAAAGTGAAAGATATACGAAAGGAAGGACGCAGAAACAGAACGAAACGGAGAAAAAGGAATAAGAAAGAATAGAACGAACACCATTGTCCAATCAAGTGGTCGTTGATTTATTTGGTACAAGTGAAATTTATGAATCGGTATTTTTTCCATATGCCTTTGTGTTAGTTCGAGACACCGCCGTTCATTAGAACTGGCGCTAGCTGTCTAAGTGATTGATGATTTCATTCGCGGCGCATCGCTAACCTACCCTTCCCTTCACCCCTTGCGAGACTAGCTTATCTGCTTATATCTTACGGTACCCCATTCCTTTTTTATCTTTCTTTCTTGAAATTATCGTTTTTTATGTACAGTGGCGTTTGGCAAATTGAGGACAAGATTAGAGAATGTAATAGTTTTTGTTTTTCTTTTCTAGTCGAATATATCTGCAAAAACCAGTGTTAGACATAAGTAAACCAATCTTTTAATTTGTTGAAATTATTACTTCCCAATTAACATCTTTGTAGCTTATCCTTATTAGGATAAAGATCAGGTAAAAAGAAGAAATAGAAGGCGATAGCTAGAATCCATAAAGACCAACTTGAACTGAATGCTTGCTAGTGTTCGGTAGAGTGTTAATTAACACTTGCATTTGGGATTAAATAGGGTTCATGTCTTCGCTTTCTTTTTGGAGAGGTTTTGTGGCGTAAAATTACAATTTTATGCTTTAACATTAAGCGATTTAAATTCCGAATTCGGCCTCTTAATGCCGCCACCCCTGGATTCTGAAATTTCAGTGAATGTGACCATTTTGATCCAGGATTGACGTGCCCCAGCGACGTCACTACTGCGGTTTGTGTTAGATTTCTTTCGTTTTATGTTGCAGAATGCTTATCTGATATGTTTTGCCGAAGCTACGTCTTTAATTAGTCGAATGCCACTGTATATCTTGCGCTGTCCCGTCCTTATTTTTATCTTCTCTGCATCTAAGAGATCATCGTTTCTTACAAACATATATCGTTATTAATAAATTATTAAATAGGTCGTAGGAACCGAATTCTTTGCATTTTTCTCAAATAGCGACCGATTCCAAAACATCTTATTTCATTCTCCCATATGTCTGGGTCGGAAGAAAGTAAAGTTATTTACGAAAAGCTATCGTCTGCCGAGCAGCAGGTATAACATCTCACGAGGAAAAGAAGAAGAACAAAAAAAAGACGTATACATATCGTTTCTGGTAGAGACAACTGTTCTTCATTTGTTTTGTCAGGACGACAACGTGATGGAGGCGCATTAGCTTTAATAAATTGCATAAACTTGCCGCTAGATCCATCACGACGATTACGCGAGGTAGTTTAGGGTATCTTAAAATAACTTCTCTGCGTATTATTGTTTGGCGGTTATAAAATAGATTCAATGGGTTTTGCAATTAATAAAACTGGACCTACAGCAAGCATTGTATGATGCGCTTCTTGAATATGTGGTTGGGTTGGTTGTTGCCAACAATGTTCGCTTATCAAATTTCACAAAGGAAACCCTTCGTTAAGAAATGTTGCAATAACAGCCAACAAGATAATTTCTTATAAAATTTCATGAAAGTAAAAGAAGAAACCACAGTTCAAATGAAGGAAGTACCGACAAGAATGTTGTGGATGCTCTTATATGACTGCAGGGTCAAAACTCAGATTCTTCTCCTTTTTTTATACCAAAAATGTTTGATTAGTACCATTTTATTTAGTAACATAAAATCATACATAACCTATCAGAAGTGCTGCCAGTAACCTACGGTTGCCTTTGCTGAACGATAGCACTGTTTTTGCTATTTTTGGCGATCCCCATAAAAGTCCCAGAACTTCTGTCCTAGAACCCTTTGCCAATACGAGGCTCATGTTTTCATTGCTTGCGGAATGGCTCATAAAAAGGGTTAGGGTTGGGATCCAACGTAAAGTAAGGTTATTGTTTTCTAGTTGCCTTACACATTCGCGTATCAGACCAGATTCATATGTGCAAGCTTCAGTATCCTTTGGAACTGCCTGATTATCGCAGAATATATTTCTAGTTGCGTCTCTTCTGCCTAATTCGAGATTTCCTATGTCGCGCAGGTTGAAAGCAGAAAATCTCTGCTTGACATATGTTGGTGTGGAGTCCTGTAGGCATTTCCTAGGTGGTAATTGGACTCACTAATGCTTATACCTGTTTCTTCTAAACAATTTGAAAGATGAACGGAAACGAAAGAGAGGTCGGGAATATATAAAATCGAATACGATAAAGTTGCCAACGTATTTGACAATGGTGAAAAACAACGGAAATTTTATTTGTGACTTTGTCTAGCTGTCGTTCAGGCAAGTTACGCGAAGCATTTCCTCTAATTTAAAGAGTTCAGAGTAAATATTTCAGTTTAAAATTTATTAATAGGTGTGTTAAATAGTTTATTTGAGAAGAAAAGAGGTTGAAGAAGGAGATAAACCTAGTGTTTATGTACTAGAAAGCGTTAAGATTTAAGCTTAGTGGTTATTTTTAATTTATACGTTATAAAACGTCTATTTTCATCTGGCAAAAGAGTGTCCAGGGACATTCCCGGATTCACGACCCGCAATTTATAAAGGAAACTTCTAATTTCGACAATTTTCTTAAAATTTACCAAATTTCACCAAAGACAAACATTACAAAATATATAATTGGAGCACAGAAGTATAAATTTTTAAATTATGAATTACTGCCGCTAATTGGATTTACACTACCGTTCATTTATTACAAATATTATTAAAAGCACTTATCTAAAAGTGAATAGTAAACAACACATAAGTATCGGCACCCTCCGCACCACACAAGTTTAATTTATTATATAGTAATATAATAATTAGTCCGGGACGGCCGTTTCGAGGACACGAATGGTCCTCATCATCAACCGGTGACCGAAT